>OY856413.1:741687555-742205055 GCA_963693085.1 Alisma plantago-aquatica | reverse complement strand
ATTATGTGTGCCCATACCTTTTTGTAATGGTCCCTTCTGGTGAAGAACGACACAAATGGAATATCTTATGATAATTATTAATATAATCTTCTATTTTTAGGTAATCAATTTCTTTTGTGTATCATACATTTAAGATATGAAACAAAATGCCTCTCTACCATCATACTTGATAGTATGCTTGTATTGCATGAAGTTTTGTTACTAAACAAATAATGAGTGGATCCCCTCTTGGAACCCACACTTTACATAAAGGGTGTAGGAACTGACAAGGGGTTGAATGAGACAAGTTTGTCAAATCTTCATCCAATCCTGATGTGAATGGGGGGGATGAATAACCTATAGTTCCCTCTCTAGAAGCCTCCATTGATAATTTGGATATGATTTCTCACAAGGAGGTGGAAATATCTACATTTCACATAATGAATATAAGTTTGACCCAACCAAGATCTCAAACACTTGCTGACACCTTGTGATTACCCAAGAATTTTGCTACACAATTGGAAACATTGTTGCCTTAATTTGATTGGCTCTGGGAATCTCATTTGGACCAGTCCAATATCATAGTGCTACCCTAGTGGAATGGATTTTGCACGATGGAGTCAAGTTTAATGAGATCTCAAGTTTGGAGGGAGTCAATCTACATGGGAAAAACACATTTGCATGAGGTTTATTGAAAGGAAACCATTCAAAACAAACTCATTGGATGGATATGCTATCAATGGAGGTCTAGTAGAAAATTCTATATTATAGCATAGGAGAAGGACAATTTCATCATCAAGATACCTACAAAGAAGGAAAGGGATACAATCCTAGGTGTGATGCCATGGATGATGGACAACTAACTGGTCATTGTAAAAAAGTGCTCACCCAAATATCTTTTGTATCCCCTCTCATTCTCCTCCTCTCTAGTGGGAATTGTAATTGAGACTATAGATATTACTTTGTCGTTGGATCGTTTGGCAAAAGTTACTTGTTCAGTAGGGGCATACTCTTGACTTTGAGGGCTCAATTTTACTACAATTTTTCTAGACACAACCAAGCTTTGTGACAAGATTCAAGCACTCAAGGCCATTTCTAAAAGCCATGATGTTTCATTTAATGAGAATCTTACCATGTGAATGCATTGCTAATCTTTATCGATGTGCGGTCTATAGATTGTTTGGGCATCATCTTGCTTCTTTTCCTAAATTGAGTCGAGATTCTAGCCTCACAAGAAATATGGAACTTTAGTTTGGGAAATACAGAGAAGATTTATGATGTAATGTTGAATTGCAAGGCAAGCAACCATGCCCGATCGACTATTCTATAGAGTGTTTGTATTGTAATATAAATCGTCTGGATGTTAGATTATTTAGGATAATACTACATTGGAGGAGTTGCCTTCTCTAGAGGAGGCTCAGAAAGGAGTTCCTACAGAGATCAACCAATTGATCTTTATAGTGGAAGAATCAAATATGACTAGCTTCCGTTCACCACTAGAAACCATCAATAGAGGTATTGTCCTATGATAAGAACTAGAAATTAACAAGCTTATTCGCCTATTAAATTCCTCATGTTTGAAGATTCAATTGTAAATCAAGTCTACCATACTTGTGGGTTTTCTCTCAATTATCAATTGAGAAGGAGAACTAGAGACAAACAATATGTGTATGATGATGGTTGTTCTCCTAAGTTGGAAAGATGGAAAATTATAGAGACTAGATTAAAGAAGAAGAAGAAGAAAAAGCTAAGAAAGACAAATATTTGGATCTCAGATGTGACTTAGGCAAGATTATTGATGATATTTAAAGGGTTTTATTGTGACACCCCACCATCACACAGACAACGAGATGATACACAAAAATGTTCGGAACCATATATTACTGAAAACATAGGTTAATTAAAACCGATTGCAGAAAGCATACATGAGAGAACTTTTGCATCCAGATCCTACAGAAAGCATGTTATAAAAATATTACAAGCTTGGATATATGTCCACAGCTTATCAGAACTAGCTGTACTGTCAGCACTAGAGTTCCTCACCTGTTTATACATATATATCGGGCCACGTAAGGCCAGCAACATGATATACAAAATTACAACAGCTAGACATCGTGAAACATCGTCAAACACCTCCGAGGACCTAAGAGTACATGGATGACTCTAGGACTCTACATCCAAAACCACCAATACAACATCATGTCCATCTCTTTCCTTCTACTGCTCTTCTTGCTGATCGGCCGCAACCTCATGACCACCACCACGTCTAGAGCGATCATCTAAAAAGGTTGTAAACCAACGGGGTGAGACAAAGTCCCAACAAGAAACATAACTCCCCGCCGAAACTATAAAACTTCAGAAGGTTAAAGCAATAAAAGTAGATAACTGATATAAGAAGATAAAATAGATAACTGGTTATGAGCAGCATACTAAGCAAGACCATTATTTCCATCATCCTTACCAGGATATCTAGGAGGCATATAACCAAGTATTTCTTTATGGAACATGATTGACAAGATAGGCTTTATAAGGACTTATCACAAAATATAAGGATCGTACACACAACTGCAAGGTACAACTAGATCAACTATATAAGCAAGGCCTCAATCAATGTTCTGTGTTTTTCTTTAAGCAAGTATACTATTTGACTGGATTACATTTTATTATGCCCTGAGGAAGTGAACCTTCCCTACTCAAATCCAACCATTGGTTGCGAAGCCCAATCTGGTGCCATACAAGGTCTAAGGAGATCCGGACTCCATGACCTCACCTTCTCGTGGTCAGTACATGAATCATCAAGCAAGACCACAGTCTTATGCTTGTAGGCCTCAACCTCTGGGTCATCTCCGCAAGCTACCGATATCTCTAGCTCACCTTGACATAGGTGCTAGTACATACATCTGAGCCATGAACACATCATGCTCATCATCACATATCCTGAGCCATGGGTCCGTTCACCATGCTCCATATATTCACAGTGGTACTCAGATTCCTCCTATTTTAGGCTAGGGGAAAACCTCGCATATTCAACAATATGCGCTCTAGGTAGATCCCGCAAGATAAACCTGTTTCACCATCACCATGATACTGACGATGATGGATCTATGGCCAGGGCAAACTACATGATGTGTTCAAATATAATTAATTAATATATTTTAAGCCAATTATTGAGGCAACCAAAGTATAAACATAACCTTATTGAATTACATCATTATACTATCCTGGGACCTCAATCCCTCATTATATCGACCACTGCCTCTCTAGGCATCATAATCATGCATCATCATTCTAGGAACGCATCCCTTATCTCATCATCATAGGATAACACCTCAACTAGGCACTCAACCTTATATCAGGTCCTCAGACCTATCCTCTTGTTATTTCATTACCACTTGGTGCTACTCAAGCACATACATTTCATAGCTGTTACCAGGCTATGAATCCACATAAAAATACATGCATGGTTAGTATACACATCCATAGAGATAACTGAAGCCATCATGGATTAACAGGATTATCATGCTATCAAGCATAAAGCAACATCCATGAGTATAATACACATAAGCTGTAGAAATCATAGTTTTATTATCAATCATAAGCATATATCATGCCCAATACTTGTGATCATATACATGTGTCACATCATCATGTGTAGCAACATCATATCCTTTCAAACTTCCTGGTTCACCACCTATCATCTTATCTCATTATCATAACTGCAGAATTCAAGGTGATTACACCATATCACTTGTATTATCATCATTACTAGAGAACTATCAGCGATATACATTCCGGGTTATCAAAACCCTTACTGAAGCTCTTGTAACCTTCACTATAGGTATGGTAGGCAACGCCAACCCTCACCAAAAGATGTATCGGCTAGGGTTTCCCAGTCTTAAGCAAGCTCACCACCATACCGGCCAACCCATCACTTCACCTATCATGCAACAAGAACCCACCAGCTCACACAATGTTGGGCAAGCTGCATCGTGCATGCAACTACAAGGTGTTATCGGGTAGCACATGGGCACCTCTTATCGTACAAGACCCTATCACCCATTAGGGTTATGGTTTCAAGTCAGGCAACCACCAACCTCATAGCACTCGAGGCCATAATGACCAGGGTCATAACACCCAAGGAGTCTATCGCCCAACCACCAAACCATGTCGTCTAGGACCCTCATTTCAGTCAAGGCATCGTGTCGTCCATAAGCAAGATGACCACTAAGGCATCACAAGAAAGCCCATCGTCCAACTAGAGTTAGGGTTTGTAACAGGAAACAACTTCCCTAATGTTCAACACTGGTATCGGCCAGCAGCATGGCGCCCAAGCTCAGCCTTGTAGCGCCCACCATGCTCGTGACAACAACCGATACCAAGGCACCTCGAGAAGGCCGGTCGTCCAACAAGACCACACACATCATATCGGTCACCACTAAGATACTCACTAAGGTGCACCACTCAACCCATACCATTCAAGAGACCATCCTAACCTATATCGCCCAAGGCTCTCAACCAGGGATATCCACTTAGGCACTCTATCGGCCAAGGAGCAACATCTATAAGGTCAAAGGATCCTCTAGATCAAGGTTTATCGCCCAAGGTCGCCATCAAGGTCAAGAGGGCCATAACGGGCATCAAGCCAACAACACTCAAAATGCCATATCGGCCAAGACAAAGAGGTGTCAGGTAGCAACTCATCAAGGGTGTATCGTGTAAGGCATCAAGCCCAACCTAACAAGGTCATCTTCAATCTCAAGCCCAACATCATCAAAACCCTAAAGGATCAAGAGGATCATCTCACCTCTCAACAACCAAGAGAGAGGGGTTTTGTACAGCCTCCATTACCAATCAGGCAACATGATGGATCAACCTCAACTTAGGTCATCACATAACCAAGAGCTCACCTCTCAAATCCATGGTGAGAGGAGGGTGTTTCCCAAGAAACTAGGATGTATACTCACCTCTCAACTTAAATGAGAGAGGGGTATTTCCCACATCACTAGAGATCAAACTCACTTCTCAAAAACCAAGGAGAAAAAGGGGTATTGCTCAACAAGAAAACCCCAACTATGGTTCGGCCAACTAGATCCAAAGGTACACAACCTCAACCACAACAACAAGATCACAATATCCATAGGATTAATGGTACATGCTAGAGCAAGGAGACATATCTAATAACATGCATGGTTGATCATGATCATATATGAACATGCAATATAAAAGAAGGTAGAATAGTTAGGGTTAGAAGTTATGTAACCCTCCTTAAGCAAGCTCCTCAAGCTCCAAAGCTCCAAGATTTAAGCTCCTTGCTCCAAGCACACCACTTTCGGCCATCAAGGAAGCAAGGTCCACCTAAGGTTCAACCACCAAGCTATAGGAGGAAGAAGGAGAAGACTTCAAGAAGAGGATCGGCCACCAACTTGCTCCACCAAGCTGTATCAACCACAAAACACACCAAAGGGAAGGTGTATCATGCACCAAGGAAGAGAGGAGAAACAAATAGCTAAAAGGGTTCCTAAGGAAGAGAAAGGCAAGGCATATATAGATGAGGATCAAAGGGGAACGAAGGATAGGTGTCATCCCTCTTAGGGACACATGTCCAACGTCTTGCCACCTTGCAAAACACATACACAAGCCACGCTACCCACTCATCTAAGGATAGGCCACATGTCCAAGCTAGGGTGACATAACCAAAGCAAGATGGTCAACAAAGGTCAAAGGCCGACATACTCATGGGTGACACCCCATGGCCGACACAAGGTGTTCCTTGCCCGATACATGGATCCTCAAAGCAAGGAAATGCCCAAACAAAGCAAAACAAGGCCCAAAAAGGCTCAACCAAGCCCGAGGAAACTCAAACTACAAGCCCAACCCTTCCTCTCAACACTAGAGGAAACAAGGAGGAACTCCTCTCAAGGTGACAAACTTGCTCATCAACCCTAGATTTGGGTTATTTGCAAGTAGCACCTCCAACTCTCAACAAAGCACAAACAAACCCTAATCACCACTAAAGGTGATTAGCAAGCAACCAAGCATAAGGTTTAGGCAAAACAAATAGAGTAAGCCCAAAATGGAGGTCAGGGTCCTTACAAGCCATAAACCTCTACAAAGGGATTTCACCCCAAAAATCTGAAGAGAAAAGCGAGGGATGCTTCCTCCTCATCTCTTCCTCAAGATCCCACATGGCTTCCTCAATGCCACAGTGATGCCAAAGAACCTTCACAAGAACCAAGTCCTTCCTCTTCAGCTTCTTTACTCTTCTATCAAGAATCGCCACCGGATCCTCCTCATAGGTCACGTCTTCATCAAGCTCAACCTCAACTGGCTGTATCACTGTCCTTGTGTCTAGATGACTTTTCTTCAGCATACTGACATGGAACACTGGATGCAACCTATGCAACTCTGGCGGTAGTTCTAACTTGTAAGCTACCTTGCCAACACATGCTATTACCGGGTATGGCCCCATATACATGGGTGCCAACTTGCCTTTTTGGCCAAACCTCAGCACGCCTTTCCAAGGTGAGACCTTGAGATACACTTTGTCTCCCACCTGGAACTCTAAAGGTCGTCGGTGATTGTCTGCATAAAACTTCTGTCTGCCCTGTGCCATTTTCAACTATTGCTGTATCATTATGATCTTTTCTATTGTTTGCTGCACTAACTCAGGACCCAAAAGATGATACTCACCAGACTCATACCAGCATAAAGGGGATCTGCACTTCCTTCCATATAGAGCCTCATAAGGAGCCATGTCAATGCTCCACTGGTAACTATTATTGTAAGAGAACTCTATCAGACTAAGATGCACATCCCAACTGTTGGTATATATATGCCCATAGAGCCATCCCAAGCGATTGCATGGAGTCAGATATTAATTAATCAATTAATGTGATTATTTGGTTAATTAATGAATTCTAGAATATTCTAATTATTCCACGAGCGTTTTAATTAACACATCGTTTCTGTTTACCGATGGGTTTAGGGAACCCTACTTCCCTTCATATCCTATTTAAAGGAGGATTGACGACCGATATCTATATAAGATAGATAAAGATTTTTCAGTTTACGCTCACATATGTAAACCTTAGCCATCGCCGTCCTTAGGAGAGAAAGGAGAGCAACACGCCGCTAGCACGCCGCCACACAGACACGACTCCTTCCCGTCGGCTTAGGAAGCACGACGTGGAGTTCCAGTCCATTCGTGTGGACGAAGTAGAGACGTAGACGCTGAGACGCCTGTGTTCGGAGGGCATCAACGACCATCCGTGCGCGTTACGAGCCACGTACGTCACCACACGAAAGGAACACCGCCAGATCTTCCTACGACAGTGAACGGGAGAGAAGTTCCGTCCGTGTAGGTTAGCAGTGTTACACCGTCGTGCAGCGGGACATCGTCGGACTTACTCCGCGATAAGGTATATCCCGCAAATACTCCTTCCAAATACGTTGTTGTTGACGAGATCCTGTTTCAGGTTACATGGATTTTATTACTTCCGTCGCACATGTTTTCTCCACAAAACCCAACACCAACTGCCTAGGAACTACAGAACACAAGCTCAGAGAAGATCCTCCAAAGTCTGAATAGTCCTTTCAGACTGTCCATCCGTCTGCGGGTGGAAGGCGATACTGAACCTCAATTGCGTTCCCAACGCTTTGTGCATATGTTCCCAGAAATGACTCATGAACTGGGGACCACTGTCGGAAACTATTGTTGCTGGTACACCGTGTAAACACACTATCTCATCTACATATACCTGAGCAAGCTTCTCTACTGTATATGTCATCTTTACTGGTATGCAATGAGCATATTTTGTCAGCCTGTCCACTATTACCCAAATGAAATCATGCTTCCTAATTGTCCTTGGCAGACCAACTATGAAATCCATGGTGATATGATCCCATTTCCATTGTGGTATCGGCATGGGTTGCAACGTACATGCCGGCTTTTGATGCTCCACTTTAATTTGCTGACATACTGCACACTTAGCCACACACTCAGCTACATCCTTCTTCAAGGCAGACAACCAATACAGGTCTTTCAGATTACGATACATCTTGGTGACTCCTGGATGCATAGCATACATCGATGTGTGTTCTTCCTTGAGCACTAGCTTTCTTAGATTATCAACATCAGGGACCACCATCCTATGATAAAAAACTAATCCATCCTCAGACTCATGGAACCCATCACGCTTTTCACTGCCGAGCTCTAACTTGATCAACTACACTGTATCATCTGCCTGTTGTGTGTCTTTGATCTGCTATCTCAGCGTAGGCTTGACTTGCATTTGTGCCAACAGTCCTGCCAACAAGGAAACTTCCAACTGTACATTCATCTTCCGTAACGAGACAAACATATCCTGCCTATGGCATACCAAGGAACTCAACTGTGCCTTCTTCGAGGGAAGAGAAGAAGACTTTCTGCTAAGCGCATCAACTACCATGTTTTCCTTACCAGGATGATACTCAATGGTGCAATCATAATCATTGATTAGTTCCATCCAACGACGTTGACGCATGTTCATCTCACTCTACGAAAAGATGTACTTCAAGTTCTTATGATCTGTAAAGATCTGACACACTTCCCCATAAAGATAGTGCCTCCAAATCTTTAATGCATGAACCACCACTGCCAACTCCAAATCATGTGTTGGATAGTTCTCCTCATGTTTCTTAAGCTGTCGTGAAGCAAAAGAAACCACATGATGCTCCTGCATCAGCACACATCCTAGGCCCTTCTTGGAAGCATCGCAGAAAACAACATAGCCTTTCCCAGGCTCTGCCAGCACTAGCACTGGAGCACTAGTCATCTTCTCCTTCAAAGTTTGGAAAGCTCACTGACAACGATCATCCCAAACAAAAGGTACATCCTTCCTGGTTAGCTTTGTCATTGGCAACACGATCACACTGAAGTCCTTGATAAACCTTCGGTAGTATCCTGCCAAACCCAAAAAACTATGAACTTCCATTGGCGTCTTTGGTTGTTCCCAATCTTCCACTAACTCCACCTTCTTAGGGTCCACTCTGACTACTTCTACAGATACCACGTGACCCAAGAAAGTCACTTCTTTCAACCAGAACTCACATTTACTAAACTTGGAATATAGCTGATGTTGGATAAGAAGAGTCAAAGCTTGTCGAAGATGTGTTCATGCTCTTGACTGTCCCGATTGTAGATCAAGATGTCATCTATAAAAACTACAACAAACTGATCTAGAAACGGACGGAACACCCTATTCATCAGATCCATGAAAGCAACAGGCGCGTTGGTTGGCCCAAACGGCATAACCACAAACTCGAAGTGACCATACCTCATCCTAAAAGCTGACTTGGGTATGTCGTCCACCTTAATCCTCAACTGATGATATCCAGACTGTAGATCGATCTTTAAGAACACTATATCACCACACAATTAATCGAACAGATCGTCCATCCTTGGCAGCAGGTACTTGTTCTTGATCGTGACTTTGTTCAACTGTCGGTAATCTATACACAATCGCATTGACCCGTCCTTTTTCTCAACAAATAGCACTGGAGCACCCCAAGGTGATGTGCTCGGTCTGATGAAACATTTCTCCAACAACTGCTGTAACTGCTTCTTCAACTCTGCCATCTCTGCTAGAACCATCCTATACGGCATCTGTGCAACTGGTTGTGTTCCTAGTACCAGGTTGATCTCAAAATCAATCTCTCAGGGTGGGGGGACACCAGGGAACTCATCAGGAAACACATCCACAAACTCTCGGACAATCGTCACCTCCTCAAGGATAGGACCTTTCACCTTGGTATTCACAACGTGAGCTAAGAACGCTCTACAACCTTGTCGCAACAACTTCTCTGCTACCATTGCTGACACCAAACATGTCAGAAGAATCTTCCTGTCTCCTTGGAAGATCCAATTCTCTTCCTTGTCATCAAACACTGCCTGCTTGGAACCACAGTCCAACACAACCTTATGCTTCTCTAAAGTATTCATCCTAAGGATCACATCGAATCCATGCATATCAAGTGGTATAAGATCCACTTGTATGCTGTGTCCTGAAAAAGATAAGACACAAGATGGACACTCCTCTCGAAGCATCGAGGAACCATCAAGAGGGGTTTCTAACAACAGGCTATCTTTCTTACAACTAATAGGTAAAGGACAACTATCAAGCAGACTATGTGTGATAAAAGAGTGTGTAGCACCCGGATCAACCAGAACATATATAAAGCAAGAAGAAGACAAATCAGAATTAAATAACTCCATCTAACCTGTCACCACTCGCGGGTTGACTATCGCCTCCGACCGACTCATAGCATAGAATCGAGCCATTGCTCGTTGTCCACGTCCTCTGCTTCCTTGAGCAGACGATCCTGCTTGTGACGCTTGACTGTGTCCTTACCCTCTGCTACCACTGGGTTGCTATCTATCTGCCCCTTGTTGATTCTGCCTCAGCTGTTGTGTTACTTCAACATCTTTCCTTGGGCAATTTGACCTCAAATGCCCAGTCTGTCCACAGTGGTAACATGACCTGCCTTCTATCTACGGCCTAGATGGCCCTGTCACTTCCACTGAAGTTGTACTATGTTCCTTCATCGGTGAAGAACCATATATTCTTCCCTTACTCGGGGACCACTGTGACGGTGCACTGGAACCTCTCATCATGGAAGGTGCTGAAAACCTTGGCTTCTTGAAGCCACCAGATCTTTGTCCCTAGAACTGAGCAGGCCTTTTCCTGGTCATGAACTCCCTTTTCTCCCTGATAGATTGTTCAATCCTATGGACAGACTCCACAAACGTAGCAAACCGCTCCCAATTCTCTAAAGCAGTAGTAGGTGTCGACAACTCAGCGCTCAAACCTTTCTCAAACCGCCTGATCTGCTCATCATCTGTCGTCGCCATGTGAGGACAAAACCTCAGCAAATCCATGAACTTGGCTTAATACTCGGGGATGTTCATCGATCCTTGGCGTAGACACTCAAACTGGTTGATCTTCTCATCCAGATACATCTTTAGAAAGTATCTGCTGACAAACTCTTGCCGGAAAACCTCCCAAACGATCTCCTCACTGGGTCACTTCTCTTCCTCGATGGCCCACCAGTGGCCAACACTACCCTACAGAAGGTAGACAGCGTGTTTGACTTTTACTGCTTCAAGGATGTCGAGGATCCGAAAGGCCTTCTCGAGACCTATCATCCACAGATCTGCATCCGTTGGATCAGCCGTTCCAGCATAATCCAAAGCTCTGACTCGGCGAAGTCGCTTAAAGGTCTTCCCAATGCCCAATGTTTCACCATGGGGAGCCTGTGCTCTTGGCTGAGGCACTGACACTCTTTCCACCATGTGATTCATCGTAGCCATCAACTGCCCCATAAGTTATTGGTAGGAAGGATTTTTGAGAATGGTTGGGTCAAGTAGGGGGACCTCAGGCACCCGATCTTCATGTACCTGCACTCTTGCTCCATCAACTGATGTAGCATCGCTGCTCTCGGCAGCATGTTCTTCATGGTTTCTAGACATCTTTAAGCTTTATCTTCTGCTGAGGGTAGAAGATTATTGTAAGAAAATCTGGGAAACTCACAAGAACAAGCGCAAACCAAGTTCTAGATCCCTGTAAACTCAGAAAATCTAGAGCTCTGATACCAAACTAACTGTGACACCCCGCCATCACACAGACAGCGAGATGACATGTGAAAATGTGTGAAACCATATATTACCGAAAACACTGGTTAATTAAAACCGATTGCAGAAAGCATACATGAGAGAACTTTTGTATCCAAACCCTATAGAAAGCATGTTATAAAAATATTACAAGCTTGGATATATGTCTACATCTTATCAGAACCAGCTGTACTGTCAGCACTAGAGTTCGTCACCTGTTTATACATACATATCAGGATATGTAAGGCCAGCAACATGATATACAAAATTACAACATCTAGACATCGTGAAACATCATCAAACACCTCTGAGGACCTGAGAGTATATGGATGACTCTAGGACTCTACATCCAAAACCACCAAAACAGGAGCATGTCCATCTCTTGCCTTCTACTGCTCTTCTTACTGCTCGGTCGCAACCTCACGACCACCACCACATCTAGAGTGATCACCTAAAAAGGTTGTAAACCAGCGGGTTGAGACACACAGTCCCAGCGAGAAACATAACTCCCTGCCGAAACTATAAAACTTCAGAAGGTTAAAGCAATAAAAGCAAATAACTGATATAAGCAGATAAAACAGATAACTGGTTATGAGTAACATACTGAGCAAGACCATTATTTCCATCATCCTTACCAGGATATCCAGGAGCCATATAACCAAGTATTTCTTTATGGAACATGATTGACAAGATAGGCTTTATAAGGACTTATCACAAAATATAAGGATCGTACACACAACTGCAAGGTACAACTAGACCAGCTATATAAGCAAGGCCCCAATCAATGTTCCGTGTTTTGCTTTAATCAAGATATACTATTCAGCTGGATTACATTTTATTATGCCTTGAGGAAGTGAACCTTCCCTACTCAAATCCAACCATTAGTTGTGAAGCCTAATCCGGTGCCATACAAGGTCTAAGGAGATCCAAACTCAATGACCTCACCGGTGATTACACCATATCACTTGTATTATCATCATTAACAGAGAACTATCAGTGATATACATTCCGGGTTATCAGAACCCTTACTGAAGCTCCTGTAACCTTCACTATAGGTATGGCAGGCAGTGCCAACCCTCACCAAAAGATGTATGGCCTAGGGTTTCCCAATCTTAAGCAAGCTCACCACCATATCGGCCAACCCATCACTTCACCTATCATGCAACAAGAACCCACCAGCTCACACGGTGTTGGGTAAGGTGCATCGTACATGCAACTACAAGGTGTTATCGGCAAGTACATGGGAACCTCTTATCGTCCAAGACCCTATCACCCATTAGGGTTAGGGTTTTAAGTCGGGCAACCACCAACCTTATAGCGCTCAAGGCCATAATGACCAGGGTCATAACGCGCAAGGAGTCTATTGCCCAACCACCAAACCATGTCGTCTAGAGGACCCTCATGTCAGTCAAGGCATCATGTCATCCATGAGCAAGATGACCACTAAGGCATCACAAGAAAGCCCATCGTCCAACTAGAGTTAGGGTTTGTAACAGGCAGCAACTTCCCTAACGTTCAACACTGGTATCGGCCAGCAGCATGGCGCCCAACCTTAGCCTTGTAGCACCCACCATGCTCATGACAACAACCGATACCAAGGCACACCGAGAAGGCCTATCGTCCAACAAGACCACACACATCATATCAGTCACCACTAAGATAATCACTAAGGTGTACCAATCAACCCATACCGTTCAAGAGACCATCCTAACCTATATCACCCAAGGCTCTCAACCAGGGATATCCACTTAGGCACTCTATTGGCCAAGGAGAAACATCTATAAGGTCAAAGGATCCTCTAGATCAAGGCTTATCACCCAAGGTCACCATCAAGGCAAGAGGGCCATAACGAGCATCAAGCCAACAACACTCAAAATGCCATATCGGCCAAGAAAAAGAGGTGTCAGGTAGCAACTCATCAAGGGTGTATCATGCAAGGCATCAAGCCCAACCCGACAAGGTCATCTTCAAGCTCAAGCCCACCATCATCAAAACCCTAAAGGATCAAGAGGATTGGCTCACCTCTCAACAACCAAGAGAGAGGGGTTTTGCACAACCTCCATCACCAATCGGGCAACATTATGGATCAACCTCAACTTAGGTCATCACATAACCAAGAGCTCACCTCTCAAATCCATGGTGAGAGGAGGGTGTTGCCCAAGCAACTAGGATGTAGACTCACCTCTCAACTTAAACGAGAGAGGGGTATTGCCCACATCACTAGAGCTCAAACTCACTTCTCAAAAACCAAGGAGAAAAAGAAGTATTGCTCAACAAGAAAACCCCAACTATGGTTCGGCCAACTAGATCCAAAGGTACACAACCTCAACCACAACAACAAGATCACAATATCCATAGGATTAAAGGTACATGCTAGAGCAAGGAGACATATCTAACAACATGCATGGCCAATCATGATCATATATGAACATGCAATATAAAAGAAGGTAGAATAGTTAGGGTTAGAAGTTTTGTAACCCACCTTAAGAAAGCTCCTCATGCTCCAAATCTCCAAGCTTTAAGCTCCTTACTCCAAGCACACCACTTTCGGCCACCAAGGAAACAAGGTCCACCTAAGGTTCAGCCACCAAGCTAGAGGGAGAAGAAGGAGAAGACTTCAAGAAGAGGATCGGCCACCAACTTGCTCCACCAAGTTGTATCGGCCACCAAACACACCAAAGGGAAGGTGTATCGTGCACCAAGGAAGAGAGGAGCAACAAAGATCTAAAAGGGTTCCTAAGGAAGAGAAAGGCAATGCATATATAGATGAGGATTAAAGGGGAACCAAGGCAAGGTGTCATCCCTCTTAGGGACACATGTCCAACGTCTTGCCACCTTGCAAAAAACACATGCACAAGCCATGCTACCCAATCATCCAAGGGTAGGCCACATGTCCAAGCTAGGGTGACATAACCAAAGCAAGATGGTCAACAAAGGTCAAAAGCCGACACACTCATGGGCGACACCCCATGGCTGACACAAGGTGTTCCTTGCCCGATACAGGGCTCCTCAAAGCAAGGCAAGGCCCAAACAAAGCAAAACAAGGCCCAACAAGGCTCAACCAAGCCCGAGGCAACTCAAACAACAAGCCTAACCCTTCCTCTCAATACTAGAGGAAACAAGGAGGAACTCCTCTCAAGGTGACAAACTTGCTCATCAACCCTAGATTTGGGTTATTTGCAAGTAGCACCTCCAACTCTCAACAAAGCACAAACAAATCCTAATCACCACTAAAGGTGATTAGTAAGCAACCAAGCACAAGGTTTAGGCAAAACAAACAGAGTAAGCCCAAAACGGAGGTCAAGATCCTTACATTGATGATTTCATTGTCTTAATGGGTAATCTTGACGAAGTTGTTGCTGACTGTTGTAGAGATCATACATGTAGCTCTTCTTGGTATTTTAGTTTTTATTGTCAGAAGTTGTGTGTAGCATGTCTCTATGTTATTTGGGTTTTTCCCAATCCTTTTGATATAACTTCAAGCCTTATGTCTTCATTTGGTGTTTGCAACGAACTGATGGCCTAGAAGCCAATGTTTGGTTTTGTTTGTTTGTTCCCTATGTGGAATAACTTTTACATGGCATTATTCTCTTTGGCTTGATTTTACATGGTGCTTTTCTCTATACCAAAATTTTCTTTATGAATAAGATCACATACATTCTAATAAAAAATATATAAGGACATTTAAAAAAAAACATAATAACAAAATATATGTATGTATAAACTTAAATATCTAACTCTCTAGTTAATCGTTTGTTGATGAAGGAAAGCCAGTTAGTCTCATAGTATATATCTATTCATTATGCCAAAAACTTCAACTATAGTAGTAACAATTTGTGGATCAACTACAACCAAGGAATGTAGACCAACCCTCTTGAAATGGGGTTCAAAATAATATTTCCTTATATTTCCACTCTTTCCATAAATGTTTATATGTGCATATAGTTTGCATTATTTTTATGTGGTTATTATTCCTTATTTATTTGATTTCACATTCTATTTTTTGACTCCATCTCTATTCAGACCATGTTTGTCGATCCATTATTAGGTCCTATCATGTATATTAAAATTGGATCAATGATGGATTATCACGTCGCTACATTTTCTAGTTAATTATATATAAGTCACTATACCTAATCTAGTATGTCACCATTTTACTTATGGTAAATGATTTTTCATAACACTCCTTTATTTATAAATGTTTATGCTTAGTTAATAATGGATATTGTTCTTTTTTCATGTGAAAATGTAGGGAGTTCTCATTGTAGATTCACATGTTTCAAATGAATTTTTAAAAAGAGGATTCATTGCCATGCTTCTACGGGAAAACATAGAAGCCCATTGCAAACTATGAAAAGTAGTGAATTAAAAATGAACTATGTCTTGATATCTAGATAAAACATCAAGTTAAGAATTGGGATTACGTTAGAAACCCTCCAATACCTCATTCCACTATTTCCTATCTGAGGGGAAAAAAGAGGAAAATTTGACAAGAGCATGCAAACAAAAGGAAACATATGTAAAATATGAGTATGAGAATAGCATACAAGATACACTGGGGGTTAGAAGGAGAAAGGAGATAAGGGGACCATTAACCATATGTGTTTGTATCATCACATCATTTGAGACCACTATAAGTGGAAAGAGAAGGGATACTTGCAATTATGACCTTTACCTTGCTTGAACCTTGTGAAGGTTCAAGGAGATTTACCTTCCTTGGTTTCTGTCACACCCCGATCTCACACTAACCACTAATCACGAGATTAGGGCGCGACGGAGGGATTATTACATAAACAAATCACTGAGAACTTTTTCTTTTTAAAACCTCGTAATGATATCCGGATTATTGCTGTAAACTAAAACATAATAAACTATTGCGGAAGCATTTCAATTAAACTGACTAGAGAACATAAACAGAGTTTACAACATGTAACATTGTTTAACAGAAAGTAAAATATAACAGTTAATTTACATCTTTTACACATTCGCCATACATACTATCTCTCACCCACACCATGTCCCAAGGACCGAGGTGAAAGGACTAAGAGACCACTATCTAACTAACTACATATACCTTCTACTGACTAGGGTGGTAAGATCTTTCATATTTCTAGAACTGTCGCTGACCTGAAAATGTTTGAGTAGAGGAGTGAGCCTACTCGCTCAGTGAATAGTTTTTCACCCAACCATCACTAAACAACTCATCAGATATATAAAATTTAAATAAAGCATAAGTGCAGTACTAAGCAGGGCAGTTCTAATGACATAGCAGATTTACAGATAATAATCACATTTCTATGCAACAACAGATATTTTAAACAAATAAACAGTTATAGAGAATTGGCACAAAAGTTCAAATCTCTTAACATATTAAATTTACTGTGATCCTATATGATTACACTTTTATATTATTATGCCCCAAACATATGCAGTGCACTCTGCATATGAATATCTATAGCGAACTACGATCCCACCGTACAAGACTTAGCGACACACCCGGGAAATGCTAAGTCTGACTTCTCGTCCTGCTCTGCACAGGACTCTCAGGCTCACAAGGGCCTCAGGCTCACAAGGGCCTCACTGCACTAACTCTGAGTGCTCTGGACTCCTCCCGCAACCTGTAGTGCACAGTCGGAGGGTCTGGGTTACCACCATGACACACACACGGATTATTGTTGAATAACCCCTATTTACTCTAGTGCCACCGTGACACACGCACAAATTATTGTTGAACACTGCCTTTCTGTCCTCGTGCCACCGTGACACACACACGGATTATTGTTGAACACGAGTCACCGACCATCTAGACACACGCTAGGTAGGTCGTTTCACCCCAAAGGTACAGACCGCGCAATGGGGTTCTACGGTGTTGGGGCACCTAAGTCTATTATTTTATTATTATAGAACACATTAATCTGAAATACATAACTCATGTTCTTGTTCTGAACTCTGGTTTCTCTATGATACCACATTTACTGATTTCAGATCAGATTACAATACACTGTCATTCTAAACCGACAGAGCAATATATTTCAAATCATTGTAATTTCTGAGAAATTCTCATACCATGCATTCAGACAAATTAGAAATGCATAAATAACCCAACTTATTTCAATTTGGCACATACATAGCGAATTTACACAATTGAACATCTTATTGCACAAATTAAATAAATTTACTTCACATATGAGAATCATACTCAACATTTGTCAATTCTCTAAAATTCTCGAAAAACGTGCACATTAACCCTAATCCTGGTTTGTGCATCACTTAACTCAATTAAGAGTTAATTACATATCACAACACAATTTAATAACAATACTTGAGAATTTCTGGTAATATTTCAGAGAAATGTGCCATTTCATGTAAATATCAATTTACACATATTAACGTCAAAAGATATATGCAATTTAGGGTTTTATTGCATATTTTTATTTATTCATATCAACTTTAAAATCATACAACTGATAATTTATCAAAAATCCTTATTGTTTGGGTTCATACCCAAACCATACCATTTTCAGACATGAATTTCTAATTTCAACATTCAAATGAGCAATTTAGGTTCCAATGAACCAAATAAATCTACTGATTTAATCCATAATGTTCAAATGCTAAATTTAATCATATAACAGCATCTAGAAGCAGTTTATGAAATAAAAAGTCGGGTAACGCCAAATACTGTCCAAAAGCCAGTTATCAGCGAAAAATGCACAATTTACCGAAAATTTCCAAACAACAGAGTTAAATGGTGATAAATGAGTGAACTCCTACTCACCGCGTTTTGAACTGTCCGGGTCCGTCCGGAATTGCGTCTAGAGGCCTATTTACCGGCCGATTTCTGTTGTCTTCTTCCTTTGTATTAGCTCTGCTACAGTCGAGTTGGTTGACGCTTATCTACAGGTTGACGAGGAGAGCTTGGATTCTTGGCTAAAGCTAGCTAGAAGCTTTGCACCTTTGCTTGGTCCCCAAAATGGAGCTAAGGGAAGCTTTTCTCCTACTGCTGGTGCCCCAAATTAACCCACCTCCAAGCCACGCATGGCAGCTGCTATTAGCTGCTGCTTGCCGCTGGCCCAGCTGCTAGGCGGCTGGCTGAAATCTGGCTAGGAGCTGCAACTTCAAGCTCGAATCTCTGAATCGGAGCTCAAGGTAGCTCCTCAGCTGCTAGGTGCCCCAAACGATGCCCTATTGCTGCTGCACGCAGCTATGGTTGCCGTAGGGAGTCGGCCGCCCAATCAGCTAGGGCGAGGTGTTGATGGCTAGAGGAAGAGGAAGGGAAGAAGACGAAGATGCAAGCATCATTGAATCGGAGCCGAGGGCACCCATGGAGTCGCCCCTTCAATCGGCCTCCTGCTACTTCATCGCGGGTACTGTGCACCGCTTACAGGTTGCACGAAGAAGATCATAAGAAACCGGAAAGGAAAGGGAAATAATAAATAGCCTTTAAATGGGAAAATTGCATAATTGGACCCTAAAAACGGAAAAGGTCATAACTATTGATTCGGAGGTCCAAATAACAGGATTTCTTTTGCATCTTTTCAAGAATGAGGCCCACTACAAACCCAAGGCATGAAAACAAGCTAATTACACTGTTTTACTGATTCAACATTCCAATTGCATCCAATTATTACTTTACTCAATTTAATCATCTTAATTATGCACTAATCATGATACTTACAGATTGACTTTGATACGGGTCATAACAATCTCCCCCCCTTATAAGAATTTCGTCCCGAAATTCCTAAAAGAGAAAGGGAAACTTGTTACGCATCTCAGATTCAAGCTCCCACGTAGCTTCCTCTAGGTTATGATTTCTTCCACCAAACCTTCACTAATGGTATCTCGCGATTCTTAAGTTTCTTGATCCTCCGATCAACTATCTGTATTGGTCTCTCCAACAAAGGACACATCTGATCTGAGTTGTGCAGGTTCTAGGTTCACTATCTTCTCTGTACCAGGGTAACACTTCTTCAGCATCGATACATGAAACACATCATGTAAATTAGCCAACTCGGATGGTAAATCCAACCTATAGGCTACAGGTCCAATCCTCTCAATGATAGAATATGAGCCCATAAACGTAGGAGTCAATTTGCCTCTCATACCAAACCTCAACACTCCTTTCCACGGTGAAACCCTCAGATACACTTCATTACCAACTTCAAATTCAAGACGTGTACATCTCTTCTCAACATAACTCTTTTGTCTATCTTGTGCAGCTTTCAACTGTTCTCTAATCACTGCAATCTTTCTGATAGTCAAATCCACTATCTCTGGTCCAAAAATATGCTTTTCACCTACCTCATATCAACATATGGATGATCTACACTTTCTGCCATATAGAGCTTCATACTGAGCCGTACCAAGACTAGAATGGTGATTATTATTGTATGCAAACTCTATAAGGCTCAAGTGTTCTTCCCAATTTCCATTGAAATGCAAGACGCATGCTCTCAGCATGTCCTTAAGAATTTGAATGGTCCTCTTTGAGTGACCATCCGTCTGTGCGTGGAAAGTTGTACAGAATCTCAGCTTTTGTCCACTGATTTCAAAAACCTAGATGTGAATTTAGGATCCCTACCTGGTATAATTGAAACTGGAATACCATGCAACCTGACTATCTCATCCACGTATATCTTAGCCAACTTTAGGACATCAAAGGTTGACTTAACATGAAGAAAGTGAGCAGACTTAGTCAGTCTATCCACAATCACCATATCGAGTCACAACCTTTAGGTGTCCTGGGAAACCCTATCACAAAATCTATTGTGATATATTCCCACTTCTATTCTAGTATAGGGAGAGATTGCAAGATACCTATAGGTTTCTGGTGTTCAACCTTAACCTTCTGACACACGATGCACCTAGCCACATACTCAGCTACATCCTTCTTCATACCAGGCCGCCAATACAACTCCTTGAGATTCATGTACACCTTAGTGTTACGTAGATGCATAGCGTACATCGATGCATGTGCTTCCTCAAGAATCTTTTCTTTCAAATCACTGTCTCGAGGTACACAACATATCATGCTAATACAACACACCATCATCTGAAAACCTGAACTCTGGTCTTTTCCCCTGTCATGTCATGCATAATCTAATGCAACTCACTGTCATTCTACTGAAGTTCCTTGATTTGATCATAAAAGATAGGCTTGACTTACATCTATGCAATCAAACCACTCTATTCTGACACCCCTAAGCCTAAGTTCAACTTTCACATTTCTACTAGCAGGTCTCTCTTGAAACATGCCATAGAGAATGCATCAACTGTTGAACTTGACTTCCCGCTGAGGGCATCAACTACTACATTTGTATTTCCAGGGTGATAATCTATCATCATATCATAAAGATAGTGATGTCGTGTCTTAAGAGCACAAACTACAACAACTAACTCCAAATCATGTGTCGGGTAATACTCCTCGTTCTATGCTACTTACTTCATGTTATTACTGTTAGAATTTATTTCATAACACACTTCACTTATATTATATTTCTTATTTTGTTCAAAACACACTTGTTACATTTCAAATTTATATCTCACTCTTTTCTACAAATCATTTTCATATTATTTATCTACCTTTCAGATTAACTACTCTTAAACCCTGGATAACTATCAGTGCCAATTTACTTTTCATAGAACAAATCTCATGATCTTATTTTATAGAGATGCTAGTACTCAAGGTCAAATCACTTGCGACATCCCTTGAACTACTACAACTCTAAACATTTTAGGGTTTGATCCTTATCAATAACATAGAGTTATTGTGATGTGACTTTGCTTCCTTAGTTTGAAATCAAACTTTAGATCTCAAAAGTTTTACTCAAGTCTTCCTTATCTTATCACTGGAATTTCCTTCCTCTTACTTGAACATCCAGATAAGTTACATTCTCAATTTACCCTGCTAGGGTTTCATCACCATACTGTGTGTCATCATTTCACTTACTTAAACGTCTCTACCATGGTAGTTATGCACCATATATGATTCATTTTCTAATTTACACATTTCTTCATGTATATCATGTTGCTCTTCCAAAGGCTCTTTATTTCTATGTACTTATTGTATACTTAACTCTTTTCTTCTATTTTTCCCTTTTCTTTGAAGTACATAAAAGTATTTTACTTTATTACATGATCCATTCCATGGTTGATTCTTACTATCTTAGCCCTTACAGACTATTCTCATATCTTTTCCATATTCTCATATTTAGAAATCATATAATACTAATCATTAAACTTAATATGAACATTACGTCGTATTCCTTTATTTCCAATTAAGGATTGCTCATATGAGGTTCCAACGTTGGGTCTCCGATATCAGTTCCAACTAATTCTTAGTTGTTCTAATCTTTCCCTTATATCTCAACATCTTAGTGTATATACATTTTTCACCATGATTCGGGTCTAAATTATCTAGAATCTACTTTTATTATATTTTTAATAAGAGTCGTTAGATCCCAGTAACGCATCCTGCCAGCCGGACCAGGCCGAACCTGTAGTCATGAAGACAAGAGCTACTCAGTATTAACCAACTCCTATTAATCTCAAACATGTGGAAAGAATATCCACTTAGAGAAAACTCATTTAAACATAACTTATGGTCTACTTAATACAAAGAATATAAACAATAAATAAATCACTTCATAACACACAACAATATAAAAGAATCATATTTATTCTACAAACTGAAATCTAAATTCATACATATAAGAGCATTTCTAGTGATCTTTAATCAAATAAGCAATATAAAGTAAGAGTTGTATCACATTCTATGTTTAATCTTTTACTCCTACAAAAATTTCCAGTTTCTTAACCCTAAGATTTCTAGGGTTTCTCTCTAGCCTATCCTTCCTCTGCATACCTGGCCAGGGCATCCAGAGAAGAATAGACAGAGTAGCTTGATACTGGTCAATCTAAGTATTCAGACACCTGGCCAGGGTATCTAAACACTCATACCTCCCAGAGCTAAAGACATATCACTTCTTATTTTCCTCACTTATAACTTTATCTTTTGATCCTAATGATCCCTGATGACTCAGCCTAAGCTCTCTACTTGGTTCTCGTGACCACATCCTCTTCCTGCCATCTGCAATAGTATAACAGAACACTTCATGTTAGAAAATTGCAGTTAGAAGGAAGACACTTAAGTCCTAATCCTATTGGTCTCTTATCGTCCCCTGACCTTGACTTAGAGTATTCATATACTCAACCTATGCTCTGATACCAAGATGTCACACCCCGATCTCACACTAACCACTAATCACGAGATTAGGGCACGATGGAGGGATTATTACATAAACAAATCACTGAGAACTTTTTCTTTTTAAAACCTCGTAATGATATCCAGATTATTGCTGTAAACTAAAACATAATAAACTATTGCGGAAGCATTTCAATTAAACTGGCTAGAGAACATAAACAGAGTTTACAACATGTAACATTGTTTAACAGAAAGTAAAATATAACAGTTAATTTACATCTTTTACACATTCGCCATACATACTATCTCTCACCCACACCATGTCCCAAGGACTGAGGGGAAAGGACTAAGAGACCACTATCTAACTAACTACATATACCTTCTACTGACTAGGGTGGTAAGATCTTTCAGATTTCTGGAACTGTCGCTGACCTGAAAATATTTGAGTAGAGGAGTGAGCCTACTCGTTCAGTGAATAGTTTTTCACCCAACCATCACTAAACAACTCATCAGATATATAAAATTTAAATAAAGCATAAGTGCAGTACTAAGTAGGGCAGTTCTAATGACATAGCAGATTTACAGATAATAATCACATTTCTATGCAACAACAAATATTTTAAACAAATAAACAGTTATAGATAATTGGCACAGAAGTTCAAATCTCTTAACATATTAAATTTACTGTGATCCTATATGATTACACTTTTATATTATTATGCCCCAAACATATGCAGCGCACTCTGCATATGAAGATCTGTAGCGAACTACGATCCCATCGTACAAGACTTAGCGACACACCCGAGAAATGCTAAGTCTGACTTCTCGTCCTGGTCTGCACAGGACTCTCAGGCTCACAAGGGCCTCACTGCACTAACTCTGAGTGCTCTGGACTCCTCCCGAACCTGTAGTGCACAGTCGGAGGGTCTGGGTTACCACCGTGACACACGCACAGATTATTGTTGAATAACCCCTATTTACTCCAGTGCCACTGTGACACACGCACGGATTATTGTTGAACACTGCCTTTCTGTCCTCGTGCCACCGTGACACACGCACGGATTATTGTTGAACACGAGTCACCGACCATCTAGACACACGCTAGGTAGGTCGTTTCACCCCAAAGGTACAGACCGCGCAATGGGGTTCTACGGTGTTGGGGCACCTAAGTCTATTATTTTATTATTATAGAACACATTAATCTGAAATACATAACTCATGTTCTTGTTCCGAACTCTGGTTTCTCTATGATACCACATTTACTGATTTCAGATCAGATCACAATACACTGTCATTCTAAACCGATAGAGCAATATATTTCAAATCATTCTAATTTCTAAGAAATTCTCATACCATGCATTCAGACAAATTAGAAATGCATAAATAACCCAACTTATTTCAATTTGGCACATACATAGCGAATTTACGCAATTGAACATCTTATTGCACAAATTAAAGAAATTTACTTCACATATGAGAATCATACTCAACATTTGTCAATTCTCTAAAATTCTCGAAAAATGTGCACATTAACCCAAATCCTAGTTTGTGCATCACTTAACTCAATTAAGAGTTAATTACATATCACAACACAATTTAATAACAATACTTGAGAATTTCTGGTAATATTTCAGAGAAATGTGCCATTTCATGTAAATATAAATTTACACATATTAACGTCAAAAGATATATGCAATTTAGGGTTTTATTGCATATTTTTATTTATTCATATCAACTTTAAAATCATACAACTGATAATTTATCAGAAATCCTTATTGTTTGGGTTCATACCCAAACCATACCATTTTCAGACATGAATTTCTAATTTCAACATTCAAATGAGCAATTTAGGTTCCAATGAACCATATAAATCTACTGATTTAATCCATAATGTTCAAATGCTAAATTTAATCATATAACAACATCTAGAAGCAGTTTATGAAATAAAAAGTCGGGTAATGCCAAATAATGTCCAAAATCCAGTTATCAGTGAAAAATGCACAGTTTACCGAAAATTTCCAAACAACAGAGTTAAATGGTGATAAATGAGTGAACTCCTACTCACCGCGTTTCGAACTGTTCGGGTCCGTCCGGAATTGCATCTAGAGGCCTATTTACCGGCCGATTTATGTTGTCTTCTTCCTTTTATTAGCTCTGCTACAGTCGAGTTGGTTGACGCTTATCTACAGGTTGACGAGGAGAGCTTGGATTCTTGGCTAAAGCTAGATAGAAGCTTTGCACCCTTGCTTGGTCCCCAAAATGGAGCTAAGGGAAGCTTTTCCCCTACTGCTGGAACCCCAAATTAACCCACCTCCAAGCCACGCACGGCAGCTGCTATTAGCTGTTGCTTGCCGCTGGCCCAGCTGCTAGGCGGCTGGCTGAAAACTGGCTAGGAGCTGCAGCTTCAAGCTCGAATCTCTGAACCGGAGCTCAAGGTAGATCCTCAGCTGCTAGGTGCCCCAAACGGCGCCCTATTGCTACTGCACGCAGCTATGGCTGCCGTAGGGAGTCGACCGCCCAATCAGCTAGGGCGAGGTGTTGATGGCTAGAGGAAGAGGAAGGGAAGAAGACGAAGATGCAAGCATCATTGAATCGGAGCCGAGGGCACCCATGGAGTCGCCCCTTCAATCGGCCGCCTGCTGCTTCATCGCGGGTACTGTGCACCGCTTACAGGTTGCACGAAGAAGATCATAAGAAATCGGAAAGGAAAGGGAAAGAATAAATAGCCTTTAAATGGGAAAATTGCATAATTGGACCCTAAAAACGGAAAAGGTCATAACTATTGATTCGGAGGTTCAAATAACAGGATTTCTTTTGCATCTTTTCAAGAATGAGGCCCACTACAAACCCAAGGCATGAAAACAAGCTAATTACACTGTTTTACTGATTCAACATTCCAATTGCATCCAATTATTACTTTACTCAAATTAATCATCTTAATTATGCACTAATTATGATACTTACAGATTAACTTTGATACGGGTCATAACAGTTTCTATGAAAGAATGCAGAATAGCAACCTCAAGATCACCAATTAAAGCTTGGGGAATGTTCATGCCCTCAAACATGGGGGCTATATTAGGGTTTGTGAAATAGAAGGAGGTAGCCGATGATTATCTAGGGCATATGAGCTCTAGATTTTGAACCCCTATAAAGTGGTGTCTATGTATCATTTTTATAAAGTCAGAGGGTAGTTAGTTTGGGTTTGTACATGTTGGACCTTGTCTCATTTGTGATTTTTAAACTCAGTCTACAAAATACACTAGCACCAGATGATGGGCACCCACTATGCATTTAGCTCTTAGAGAATTTGTTAGAGGACTCAATTGAGTGTGTTATCATGCAAATTTAATGTAAGAGACTCATTGTAGGCACACATTAGTTGGGATCTTGCATGGCCTTATCAAGATAATATTATAACAAAGATATATATAACAATAAGCACTTCACATGAAGTTCAAATATCAAAATTAGGGTTTGCGTCATATGTCCTATTGAAATTCGCATAACAAATATGGAATAAAATCAACGTTGATGGGTAGTTAGATTTTGTGTCCATGAAATGTGGGTGTGTCACTAATAGCTGCCTATGTTGTATGTCATTATGCAGTTATGGTTTGGTTATTTGTGACTGATCTTTTTGTTCCATGGTTAGACTCATGGATGCACCCTTTCGTGTTTTTTCCATGCAAGGATTTTTGAGTGACTATATATGAGACAACCATTTTGGATTAGTATATTTTCACTTGCATGAAATTCTATCAGAGTTTCATGTAGTTAAGCACATATGGACTCATTTGTCTTTCTTCAAAATAGGTGCAATATTGTCCATCCCTATAGGACATGCAACTATCTAGATTAAGTCCACTTGTAGTATTTCTATACCTTATCTCAAGTTAGCATATGGGTAAGGCTTTCTAGTTTATGGGTGCATGTCTTGGGATATTTGGAGATGGTGGAGTGAAACAAATTTATCTTGTATTGACATATCAATTAGATCCATGTATATATCAATTTGGTAGAAGTCCAATAAATGTTGGCTTTATGGAAGGTGGTAATGTTGTTGTGTTCCTCACTTTTTGATGGAGTGATTTTGTCCCAATATAGTTTTTATTGGTTTGTTATATATATGGAATGATTGTATTCAATTGTCATGTATGACACATACCTATGAAACCTTTAGTGACTTCATGCAAGAATTTCTTGGTGTTCTATCAATATTTTTGGAGTGCCAACTAGACTATGTTGATATTTTGGAAGTTTGTCCATAGAGGCACTTCTAACTAGAGACTTAGGGAAATTCAAGTGGAACAACCAAGATGGAACATTCTTAAAGGATATTGGTTTTCTTGTTGACAAACATTCCAATGCTAGTCAAGAGTGAAGGTTCTATTAAGGGTTTCTAAAATTTTAAATATGATTCTATGAAGAACGTGTATGAAGATTGCCGATTTCTCTCTTTAGTAATTGTCTGACATAACTTATGAGGCCTAGAACAAGGAGTTCATTACATTTTTCCTAGAACAGGTAGGACATATACATTTTTCTTAACATCAAATTTGAGGATTTTACAATATAAAAATATCAACATGTATTTGTTGGACTATGAATTTAGATTTTTTTAGTTGTGATAACATACACATAATATAATTTATGGGGGAACTATAGTGAAAATTTGGTTCCACATCATCATCATCATCATCTAAGTCTCAGTTCAACTATGTTGGGGTCGACTACATGGATCCTTTGTTTCTATTCAGCTCTATCATGGGTCTTATTCTGGTTGAAATGTAGAGATTCAAATCTCTCTTTATAATATCTTCCCATGTTAATTTAGGTCTTCCTCTTCTTCTATTAATTGTTCTTAACTCAGTAGCATTTCTTTGTGTAGGCGCATTATTCAGTCTGCATTGCACATATCCATACCATCTGAGTCAGTCCTCGCACAACTTGTCCTCAATGCTCGCCACCCGTCTTTATTTCTGATATAGTCATTTCTCAAGTGATATTTTATTGTCTCCCGCACATCCATCTTAGCATACACATTTCAGCCACGTCCATCTTGTTGAGATCTTGTTTCTTCGCCACCCAACATCCACTCCCATAGAGTATGGTTGGTCGTATACTTTTCTACAAAACTTGCCTTTTAATCTTAGAGGGATCTTCTGATCACATAATACTCCAGTTTCACTCCTCCATTTCAACCATCCTATAGTGATCCTATGACAAACACCATTTTGTGCATTCCTGTCTATTTGAATAATAGAACACAAGTAACAAAATTTATCACATTTTTGTAAATCAACTACATCCAACTTGGCTCCACCAATCACACTATGAGATTGGCTAAAATTATAATGCATATACTTAGTTTTCATGTTGATCATCAAGCCATTTGATTTCAATGCCTTTATCCTAAGTTCAACTTTATTATTCAATCCATGTTTAGTTTCATCAATTAATACAATATCATCAAAAAGTAACATACACCAAGGAATATCATGTTGAACATTCTGTCAACTCCTCCATAACAAGAACGAACAGATATGGGTTGAGTGTGTATCCTTGGTGTACCCAAACTGTGATAGAAAATGTTGGTGTCTCTCCTCTAAGAGTCAATGTATTGGATTGGCACACCCTTTTTCTTCAAAACCATCCACAAGACTTCCATGGGTACTCAATCATAAGCCTTTTCCAAATCAATAAAAACCATATGAAGATCTCTTCTACTTTCTATATACTTCTCCATAAGCCTCCTCATTGGAAAAATATCATTTGTTTTTTATCTTCCAGGCATGAAATCAAATTGGTTGTTGATATTTTCATTATAGATCTTAGCCTCGCTCAATAATCCTCTCCCAAAGCTTCATTGTATGACTCATCAACTTGATACCTCTGTAGTTTGTGCAGCTCTGAACATCACCTTTGTCCTTGTAGATGGAGACTATAGTACTATTTCTCCAGTCATCCAACATTGTCTTCGTGATCTTGTTAAAGAAATTTGTTAACCACATAACTCTTTCATCCCCCATACTTTTCCATACATCAATGGGAATACGGTCTGGCCCACATGCCTTTCTCATTTTCATATTTTTCAAAGAATTCTTGACATCAAATTGACATGTGTAAATGATATCTCTTATATTCATGTCACACGTGTCTCTAACATTATTTACAACATCTTCATTGAAAATCTAATGGAATTAATTCTTCATTGGTTCTTGATAACATCATCCTTCACAAACACTCTGCCATCTTCATTCTTGATCCATTTTACTTGACTCAAGTCTCTACATTTTCTTTATCTTATACAAGCCATTTTATATATATCTTTTTCCCCTTCTGTTGTGTCCAACTTATTACAAATATCATTGAAGTATCTAGACCTTGCCTCCTAAAAACCTTTTAGCTTCTTTCTTTGCTTTCTTGTATCTCTAGAACATTGCATCATCTCCAGATTTGGGCAATCTCCTATATATATCCCTTTTCAATTTAGTAATCTTCTATACTTCATCATTCCACCACCAAGTCTCTTTTAGTGGAGGCCTACAACCTTTGGACTCCCCAAAACCTCTTTGGCAATTTTGTTACGCAGGAGCTCATGTTATGCCAAATAGTGTTTACATTAGACTCCAAGTTCCAAGCTCCCTCCTTGATGAGTTTATCATGAAAATTAAATTTCTTTTCTCCTTTAAGATTCCCCCATTTGATCCTGATATCTTGGTTTCTAATTATGCTTCCCTTTATTGATCTTCATGTCAATATCCAAAACCACCTACCTATATCACTTTACAATCCTTGCATAGTTCACAATCCACCCGCCTCGTAAGGAGGTAATCAATTTGGCTACAATTGTGCCCACTCTTGAAAGTAATCTTAGGAGATTATTTTTTCTTGAAATGGGTGTTTGCCAAAATCATATCATATGCAACTACAAAGTCTAATATTCTCTCTCCTTCTCCACTTCTACTACCATATCCAAAACCACCAAGAAATCTCTCATACCCAATATTTCTACTCCCCACATGGCTATTTAAACACTCATAATAATGATCTTCTCATATGTCAGTATTCCCTGCATCAATTCATCCATGTCATCCCAGAAATCCTTCTTAGCCTCCTCGCTAAGGCCAACTTGGGGGGCATAGGTGCTAATAATGTTAAAAATCTTTAACCCAAGAACAACCTTGATAGCTATGATTCTATAACCCATTCTTGTGATCTTGACAACATCATCCTTCAACATCTTATCAACAATAATGTCTATGCCACTTCTATGTTTATCAATACATGTATATCAGATTTTGTATCATGTGCCTCCAATCTCTCTACAACATTCCCCTGTGTACTTGATTTCCTGCAAGCAAGCTATACTAACTTTTCTTCTCATCACTGTATCCACTATCTCTAAATATTTCCCTATCAAAGAGATAATCAAGATTTGACTCTAATCATCTATTGTTAAACTTGTTGTTTTACCTACCTTCATCCAAAATGTTGTCCTTGCACATTGCTCACTATATCTGGGCAATGATGCAGCAAGACTAGCTTCTTTACCCACACCCCTCCAAGATATGGTAACCTTTGCACATTTCTCACTACTTCCAGGTAATGATGCAACATGACTAGATTCTTTACCCACACATGTCCAAGATGTAGAAATCCTTGTCTGTCTTTCAACACAACTGGGTTCTGCTGTGTCAAAACCCCTTGCATATTTATCACTATTCTCAGATTCTGATGCAATAGGTCACTAGGTAGGGACACTCCAATTTTTTTTTATAAAGATCCATGTCATAGAAAGAGTGACAAAGTTTTTATGGTTGGCTATCAACCTACCACCAAACCTCCTTCTTTATATGGGTTTGGGTCCGACTACACTTGCACAAAATGTATGAAACATAGGTAGAGTTGAAAATTTGGTTCCACAAAATTCTAAAATTTTAAACTTATAAAAAGAACTTATCTTATAGGTTTCATTGATTGGAATGATAAATTAAATATTAGTGGGTTGTTGGGTGATGAACATAGTGTATATTACTTTTTATGCCCTATTCAATTATCCAAATTTTGTGCTTTGGACAAGTTTTTAGCTTGTAGTTGCATAAATAGAGTAATTCATTAGTTTTTTGTATTTACCCTAATGAAAGGTAATTTAATGCATACATTACAAAACTTAGTTCATCTGGAATCACTGCCACCTTCATCATAGGCAAAGGAAGCCTTTCGATGCAGCAACACATTATGCACCCATGTGTGCACGAGATGCACCTCCCCATGTGACTACTCTGATTTCCAACTTTGTTTGATGGCATGCGACTATGGGCAAGTGGCATGCCCGGTCCTATAAGCTACCAACAAACTTGATCTCAATGAGAATGACACACAAGATTTGAGCATAGTGCATGCTACATCACTAGAATTTGTTTTGGCAATCGTAATTATATACAACATGTGTAGTTGATGGCACATTGTGTGATTTATCAATAACCACTCCCTATGACCTCAAGCATGGCATGCACCTTTACATGCATGGAATGAAAAATGGTTTTGAGTGTGACCATTAGGGGTGCATTATGTGCAAAATCTTGTGCACTGCCTACTCCACCACGTAAGTGGAAAAAATATAAAGAGTGGGTAGACAGTTACTGGGAGATATCTTTCATTTGGTCTACCCGACTCTTGAAAAGGTTAAAAGGAAGAATAATATGAGGGATTTAGAGGAATATTTCTCTCTCTCCAAATTATCAAAGCTTATTGCAGCACCATTATAGAGGACAACCATTTACAAATTTGGTCTATCTCATTTCTCTCCTTACACTTTGTTTTGTTCTCTTTACTCTGTGTAACTTGTCAATTCTGTTATCTTACTTTTTTTTGCGTGTCACCAACAAATATGGAGTATATTTCCATGTGTCACCAACCAATATGAAGATCAATTTTTTATTTTATGAATTTCTCTCTTATTTCTATAACTTATAATAATCATTCATGAGAACCGATGGCCGCAATTTTTTTGTTTTCCCAAATTCATACTATGAGAGAGGTATGGATTTAATGGAGATAAAATAGAACTCTAATTTATATTACATGAAAGTGAGTAGATATTCCTAAATGTTAGTCACCTTGTCTGTTTCACAAAAATGGATTTATAATTATCTTTATAGGGATTCAAGATATCTTAATATTTTATGTTAGAAACTATGAGAGAGGTATGGATTTAGTGGAGGGATATTATAGCTTTAATTTCTAGTACATGAAAGTGGGTAGATGTTCTTACATGTTAGTCTCCTTGTTTGTTTTTCAAATGTTGATTTATGATTATCTTTGGTGGGATTCAAGATGTGTTAATATCTTGTGCTAGAATTATGAGTTGAGAGATGAGTGATCTAGACACCTAGGTGACTAATAGGTGAAAATCATGAATGGTAATATAGTCAAATACGTGGATGAGAGAGTATATGTTTTCTGTAATTGTTCGTCATGCAGTTAATAGGTTATTAGGTACCAAATGATTTTTTTTAACTTAATCTATTAAAAGATAGTGTCCACAATCTTAGTTTAATTTAAGTCTTAATGAACCAATCGACTTTTCTCATTTAAATTGCATGCTTGAGTAAAATTGTTTAGTGTTGATTTACATCAGTTCTCTGTGTATTCGACCCAACCTATTCTATTGTTAACCCATTATCACATGTAACAAAGTGTGCAATGGTTTTATTACTTACATGCCGCTATGTATATTTGGTTTCATTTCTAGAGAGTCAATCTCTTTGCTACTTTAAATATCTTATTTGATTGTGTGATCACATAAGGTTAACCTCCTATAATCGTTTAATTCTTGTATTTCATACAAATTCTCTTGAGAAATACACTCCTATTCTTTCTTTTTCAACATGAATCATTCATGGTCCATAATTAGGCTAGTAGGAACTCTTTCATAGTTATATTTATAAACCTTGAGGTTGGTTCTAAAGAAGGAAAAAGTGCAAAAAGGCAAAGAAGTTTCCATTTATCCAACAACCATGACATCAGAAAAGGGGTTGGCAAATTTTAGACCACCTGTAGATTCTGCATACTTAAAGTTAGACTTGAGGCGATAAGTCATTATGTAGTTGAATTGGTTTTCTATAGACCTATCAAACAAGTGGGTGGGTTGGGTTTGAGTTGGGGTCTTGTGAGTGCGGGTCAAAAAACATAGTTCTACATAGGTAGAACAAACACAAATCCAAAACCGACCCTTGGGTTGTGGGTTGAGCCGTCAATGTCCAAACCATATGTATTAAAAGAATGATTTGCAAGTTGCCAATGTAAAGGTAAAAAGATAGTTCTCTAGGATTTATATGTAAAATATAGCACACAAATCTACCAGTACTATATATTGTTTCTATTCAACAACAAAAAATTGTTAATCATCTTTGCAACAATTTAACCACATACCTTTATTAGGGATAAAATCTACTATCTGGTTAAAATTTTTTGATGTATGATTATGCTCGATGAACTACATTTACTAATTTGTAGTGAAACTTCTCATTAAGTTTGATAGAGCAATTCGATAATGTAGTAGACATGGATTTGTTTTCCCATTTTTCTTGCTCAAATATCAACTTTTTTTGGACAACTTTGAGTTTAGATTGAAGCTCCTTAATTATTAATATGTATTAGTAGATAATCATATATATTATAATTAGTAGTAGATCATAATAACTATTTTAACATAATTATTTTGGTTCAATGAGTCACCTATGGTTTTTGTTGGACACCTGTGAAACCCGCTAACTAAATGAGTGGGTATGGATTTGAGAAATTTTCATCTGTTGCAAATTTTATCACCCAAAAAAATCTAAAATGGATGGACCCAATGGGTGCCCCTAGATTTTGAACCCATTTGATAGGTCCAAAATTTTGGCTCAATCAATGAAGATATGAACATTTCACATGGAGAAATTTCATGAGATATGTAGCACTGTGATTATGAATGGGATGATACATTATGGTCTACGTATATGCCTCTTCTCCTTTACTTTGAGCTTGGGCTAGGGAATAGATTCAAGGCATGAAGAAAGGGTTTATCCAAAACTATAATATGTTACTAACAACTTTTCTAAATTAATTCTTTCCCCCTAGAAAGATTAGCGGGATACTAAGGAAGATGTCCAACTTCATGCAATAGCCCAAAGAGACATTAGTTGATGTGACTGAGAGGTATGAAGGGCTTATTCAATGGTTTCCACCACAATCATCTAGGGTGGATTTAGTTGAACACCTTTTATGGAGATTTATCCCATGATATACCTCAACTATTGATGCAACTGTTAGAGGGAGTTTCTTTACTAAGAATGCAAGTAAACACAAGAAGTTGGTCACAACCATGTCCATGAACCAATTCTCTAAGGGTGTGGACCGAGTAAGTGGAAATGGCATGAAGGCAATTCCTACTTTCAATGCAAAGCTAGAAAAGATCACTAAGAAACTCAGTGGCATAAGTGTCAACTAGGTACAATAGGTGATGGTGTTTGACTTCTACAATGCTCTACACTACAATGTAGATTGAAATACTTTTGTGATGGGATTTAGATAGGATCAAACTAATTAGGTTGGGCAACACCCAAAAAACAACCATTTTTCAAATGACTACAATCTTGAATGGAAAACCCACCCAAACTTTACCTAGAAGGATAATGACTGACATCAACAAGGTCATGAGAACCATCAGAGATTGTGTAAAAAGAATGATTGGCTTCAAGGCATTCTTTCCCAAACTCATGAATGAGGCTCATAAAAAACCAAGTAGACTCAATCAAAGGATTTGTAAATCAGATGGGGTGTCTAGCTTCGACTATCACTTGAGTTAAAATAAATTAAGGATCTATTTCAAGAAATATTGAGTTGAACCCTACTAAGCATGTGAACTCAATACACGTCAACCACTTGAATAAAGTTTACAAGGAGGATAAACCAATGAAGAAACATATATAATTAATACCATATGAGGTATTCAACTAGCTATCCCAAAGCACATCGACCTATTATAGGGTTTTGCAAAAGGGGGGCGCGATGAAAATGTAAAAGTTTTCCAGAAACTCTTAGGAAACAAATCCAACGTAAATATCAAAGACATAGAAGGTATATTTAATATACCTTGGTGCACATTAGTTATACAATAACTAGACACATCTTCTGTTGTGGTAGAGATTTAACTTCCTAATATAGATACAAATATGTTGTTGTTGTCGCTGTCTCGTCCTTGCACCAACACCTTGCCTTCAACTTGAAGAAGTTGCTCATCCTCAAACCTTCATGCAAGGGACTCGACCTCTATGTCATCCATAAGCATACCGGTTCTCATAGTGCACCACCTTGGTCACTAAGAGGAAGTACAATAAAAGTCATAAACATTCTAATGTCACTCTCTCTCCTTCGCCTCCTATGATAAATAGATTATATGGTGATGGTAACATCGACACTTTTAGTTAAATTTGTTCTCAACTTATTCATATTACTTGGTTAGAGATGGCTTATTCCTAAATACTACTATTTTCTTTTGAGTATTTGATGCCTCTTCCAACATAATGTCGAACCTATGGGTCCACACACTTAAGGCTGATTAGGGGAAAAGAAGTTCACAATCAAACATATGGTTAGAACGGTTCTAAATTATATAAATATAGACTCTGACCTAATTGATCGGTTGAGAAGGTTGTTTGATCAAGTAGATGTTTGGATCAATTCATCAATTGATTTTCAAGAAATTGATTAATCCACATTTTAGGAAAGTCGCCAAGACGTCAGTTGAATGTCTGAGTCAGTCAATTGGATACAAGTTAGGAAGTGGTGAGGAAAATGAGGTATGTCTTATTTGGAATACAATCAGTGGTTCACAAGTACATTTCTGGCCTATAGAGGCACATATTATAGCATTGATTACATATCAAAAAATGAATCTATAAATAATAGTGTCGATTTTACAAATAAATGTGTCACTGACTTCGACTTCTTTCATTACAAGAAAAATTGGGGTATTTCTTGAGATATAGTATCAGTTCTCCAAATAGAAACCAAAGCCATGCATAGCCTAAAAAATTAAAAGTTGCACCATTTTTTGTCACATAATATAGTGTCAGTTCTGAAGGAACTGACATTACAGACTCCCTATGAGGCTAGCCCTACAAATAAATATTCCCTCTAATATTAAACCAAAAACTTTATATGTTAGTTCCACACAACAATTGATGCTAAGAGTTGTACTAAAAACCAAGGTATCACTCATTTTAGTGTCGATCTGATTACCTTTATTGATGACAAGTTTTTTTCTATAACATTAGTTTTTTAGCAACCCCCAAGTGCAATCCATTCATAAAATCATGGAAGCATGGATCATCGTGATTACACTTAGAGATTGTAACAAAAAGCATATCTTTCATTGCAATAATAAAAAAACTTTACACATGATATAATTTATGTTGACTCTTATAAATATTCTTCGCATGGAACATAAAACAAAAGAAATTAATATACGATGAAGTTGAAAACTAGATAAACCTCCTTGATTTGTATAGATGGAACCCCACCATGTGTTGAACTCATATAGATATCTAAATCTTGAGAGATATACCATGCTTTAGACCACCTTTTGGCCATTGTAAGTGGTCGGATTCCATAATAGTAAGAAAAGAAACTAAATGTTAACTTAAGACCCAAAACATTGAACATGAACATCATTAATGTCTTTAGGGATGCATTATTAACTTAAATGGCATACATTAGTTACACCTTCTCTATGAACTTGATTTGATCTCACTAAACACTTACAAGGTATGCATGCATCACTGAACATAGATTAAGTGTGTAAGCATCATTAAACACACATAAAGTGTGGAGGTAGTTCACGGAACATATATGAGGTGTGCATGCATCATTGAACACAAATAAAGTATGCATGCATAGATTTGAACAACCTAAAACTAAAAGAAGGGGGTTCACGAGGCACCAACCTTCCTTAATTTTTCATGAGATAAGACTGTAGTTGTATATGTTCTTATTCTTGTCTAATCTTAACTTAAGGTTTACATCCATATTTCTTAATTAATATCAACCATGAAGAGGTAATTATAACTATCTTTTCTTAAGCATTAAAACATTATATAGTAAGTACTAACAAGATATTCAGGATAATAATACCTCTTACATGTTTTATGATCCACATGATAACATTTAAATTAAATACTTTGAACAATAAACATGAGGAAACTCATGATGCAATATAGTAATTTTCAAGGCATGGACCACTTTTATCGAGTAGGAGCATGAATCCTACAAAACTTTGGATATTAACCATTAATTAAACTATAATTATAACCAAAGATCACTTAATTAGGATCCTAAGACCTAATAATGCAATATAGTAATTTTCAAGGCATGGACCACTTTTATCGAGTAGGATCATGAATCTTACAAAACTCTGGATCTTAACCATTAATTAAACTATAATTATAACCAAAGATCACTTAATTAGGATCCTAAGCCCTAATTATGCAAAGTCTAAAACTTAATGAATACCAAAATTAAACATATCATTAACCTATTTCTCTGGGTATATGTTGAAGAGATAATCAAAACTTAAATAAGGTTCAATTCTATATGAGCCCCTAATAAATTTCTAGGATTGATTGAAGATTAGGCTAAAGTCATCCGATAAGTATCAAGATAAACCATTATAAAGAATTCACCAAATACTCATATGAAGAAAATAGGATGATTGTGCCCTTGGTGTGATATTTTTTGACCTTAGTTGTGATAGGCACAAACCTACTCATTAATCTGTTTAGAAATTACATGTTCTTGATATAGAAGTAGCGCATTTAATAAATTATCTAGACATCATGTGAAATCTATTGCAAAAGCTTGGACATAGAGGTAAATCTTGTGCCTATCTTCTTCTCACGGCCATGGCGTCTAGATGATCCTTGGAGTATTATGGCTCCAATCATAACATGGAATCATGGCTGATTGCATAGAAAATGTTGTTTCCAAAAGGTTAAGAGTCATATGTTGATATTAGTGAACTCATTGTCGAGGTTCTCTGGGTCACTAAATCCCTAAGTCCAAGTCATCATCATGGACATGATAGAGCAATGATAATCTAAAACTAGAAATGACACTTGAGAAATGGACAACTAGAGGCAACAAAACAAGAGGAACTCACACGACACACTAAGGTTGTAGGACCCATTTACATTATTCCATCACTGATGGAGCAGCCCAATGAGTATCACCATCTCCAGCATGAAAGTTAGGGGCCGATGTCCTATTTGGTCTACAACACACTGCTCAAAGAGACTGAAATAAAGGAAGACTATATGCTAGGAATCTTATAGGGAGATTGATGGATAATGGAAAATCATGATACTACTATAAGATCTTTGTTGATGCAAAAGAAGACTGACACCACAATGATGGAGTCACAGAACCATTCTTACCACAATCCAGATCCCACTGCCTAGATAATGGTAAAGGGATTGAAGCACCCATCTCTGAGTGGCCCAAAAGGATCTCACATACTAGAATATACAATAAGAAATAATAACTCATAAAACAAGAGACTTAAAGAAATAACTAACCCAAATAGGAGATTTGGTAGATTTGTCCTTGTGGTCATATTTTATCTAGAGCGGAAGCGATCTAGTCAATAATCCATCTAGTTTGCCTAAAATCAGGTAAATGGAGACGCAATCAATGCAAATGCATTGATACACTTTGTAAAGAACGAATATTGAACATTTGAAAACATCTATAGCAAACTATAATAGTTGGCATGACTTATGTTCAAAATGTATAACAAGTGATTTTCCAAAACAACATGTATTCGACAAGATGTTTATTTTGAACACTTCAATTTCTATTACAAGTTTCCCATTATGTTGATATCAGGAAGCATGCTTATATTTTATGTGGCTTCATCTCCCCAACAAGATGGGGGAGCTCACCAGGATCCTTCTCTCCGTATGAGGTACGAGGCCAATTGACATGTACAAAATTCAAGGTCATTCGACATGTACAAGTTCCACCCTCTGAATGAGGAGGTCACTTGTACTCAATATCAACATTATCATAATTCATGGATGTCATAATGGACAATATCATTTATGTTTTCGAGTTTGTTGCAAACTATATTATAGAAAAATGGAAGACTAATCAGTAGGGAATAATAGATCAAACAACTACATAGCTAAGATTTTCAAGATGTACATACAAATATCATTCAATACCACTAGTTTGTTCAAGGAGGAATTAATAGAATAGTTTACCTTTCACCAAAGATTAGAGTATGATCATGAGAGTAAAAGTAGGGTCAAAGTCGAACCCTGGCACAAAAGTGAGTATTCATGCATTAGTATTCTGGTCAAGATATGAAGAGGTCACAAGGACCATATATTAGGGTTCCTTAAGCCTCATTATTGTTCTTCAATGTGGTATCTCATTATGATCAAGATTTTATGTTTTTGATATTATAATGATCCATACTTAGTTCATAATAGGACCTTACCCAAAGTCAAGGTCACTAGTCAACTTCTAGATTAATATTGATATAGAGATTTCTATGAATAATATTTCGTGATCTTAGAATGATGAGATCACCATGTTTGATCTTTATTAGATTCAATAATCACAAGATCAATATTGGATTGTAATATTTATATTTCAAGAGCAAAAGTATAACATAGATATAAGAGTGAGTCTAGATATCATATTGACTAGATCTAGACTGCAAAGAATCAAATGTTACATAAAATGATAGGTCCATAAATCTAGAATCATATCTTGATGTTAGATCAATTAAATATTGTCTAAAGTAAAATAGAATAAGACTTAGAATGTTCATATCTACACTTCTAGGGTTAAAATCCGTCATAAAGACTTATCATCATTTAGGGTACATAAATCATGAAAAAGTTAACAAAGTTAGATCTAGATCTTTCATAAAAGTATTAGATGCAAAAAGTTTAATATTGTGATATGATTGATAGATCAAGACTAGTTCCACAAGATTTAATGATATCAAGTAAAAATTTAGAAAAATATACACTTGATTTGCATATGACCATCAAAAATCACTACATAAATATAATCTAGAAAAGGATAAGGAATCAGGTGTTTCAAGCATTTCAATTGTGTTTGGCTCATTCTTGCGACCAAAATGGACTATAGGTTCGCATATCAGATGAAGAAGATATGAGGAAAATATGAATCTTGTATAGAGAGAGATACTAACTGAGGAGAGAGAAATCTTGTGAAAATGAAGCTTTTACAGTAGGTTGCAATGGCCACCGGCCCTAAAAAAAAGGGAAACTCGCAAGAGGGTACAAGAGGAAATCTAAAGCTCTAATTATGTTTGTGGCAACAAGAGAAGTGAAAATGGTTTATTTATAGGTTTAGATCTAGGGTTTAGGGTGCATTTTGGAGCTCCAAAAGCTCATGGCAGTACCCAACTTTGGAGGCTAGAAACTTCTCAAAGAGTCAAGAAAAGATCCAAAGTTATGCACGAATCTGGTGTGCATTCTCGAGATGAATCCAACGCACCCTTAAACGTGCAAAACAGATCAAGGATGAGGGAGATCCATGTGTCTGAAGATATAGGGTTTGCCCCCTACCCGCAGCTACTATAGCAACCGCCCAAGGTAGGGGATGACCTGCCTGGGTCGGTCGAGTCATGGCCCAATAGGCCAATTGCAACCCATTTAGACAAAAAGATGTGAATTTAGAAGGGATTTTCAAGAATTTCTATAGGGAGCTATGAAACTCCGTTTGGCTGAAATTTGGGCACGATGCTAGAAATATTGTCTAAAATATTTATAAAAAATTTGAGATCCAAAGGATAAAGATAGATATGGGAAGATAAGAAGAAATCCATGTATTTAATGTATACAATGTTGTCAAATTCCTCAATCAAGTGTCACCAAAGTCCTCAAATCTTACTATTATAAAAAAAATCCAAAGTAAGTGTTTGAAATCTATCCAATGATAAAGTGGGGTTATTGAGTATAAGAAATACAAAACTAGAACTTATCACATCCTTCCCCCCTTAAAGGAAATTTTGTCCCCAAAATTCAAAAACATCCTCAAAGAGTGGGACTATCTAATCCAAGTCATATCCTCAAATACTGGAACTATTGAATTCATGTAACATCCTCAACTATCTAATCTAAATCATGTCCTCAAAATTATAACCATATAAAAAATATCTTATAAATTCATATTTCTCAACTAGAGGTCGAAAGATCATAGTCCAGTGATCAAGTTTACTTTCAAGTCATGTCTCCATGTTGAGTGAGAATTGGGATCGAGAGTCGAGATTATACATCATGGATCAAATTAAGTCATGTACTAACAAGATTGTGGTTCAAGAGTCAAGATTCAAATATCCAAATTTTGGGTTCTAAAAGTGCAAGTCTAAGGTTATATTTCCTATCCAGACTATAGGTGTGGTCATTCACCCATTACAACAATCTAGCAGTATTTTGAGATTTCAACGTCAATGTCTTCATCAAGTATATTCAAGGTGGGTGAATGACCCAGACCTAGGTCATTTTTTGGAAATTAACCCTATACATATTTTCCATACTACCATCCCCAAAATACAAACTAGTCAAGATCTCAAAATTTTGAGTCAAAGGTTAAAACAACGAATGATCTATTTTAGGTCAATATAATTCAATGTTATATGAGCGAGTCAAAATTTGAGTATGGGAAGTCAAAAATTCAAATCAGATTTGGATTTTCAAATCTAAAGATTGGTCCTGAATCATAGAGTAGCGATCCAAAAAAACATGGCTTATATTTCAATTTTCAATGGCGAGTACAAGGTTCATTTCAAAAAGTTACATAATCAACATATCACAATCTATATCTAGTGGTGATTTCATTGGTTGTGATTGCTCATGTCCTCCTTTGCAATTCCAACCTCTATTTTTTGTCTCTATCTCCATGACTATGGGCTTGGATGTAGGGGTAAAGGCGGTCATGGTGACTTGGAGTCCTCCAGGAATTATCGATGTTGTGTATCTAGCCCATTTGGTCATAGCATCCATAAGTATCTTATTTGGTGCTTCCCAAGCATCATCCCTATTATCATCATTGAGCCTAGTTCTTTTTCCTTTGTCTACATCATCCTCAACTTTTTCTTCAAAAAATTTCTTTTGAGTCTTCCTTTCATGAATATTCCCTCTCTAAATATTATTGGTTCTAGAGGGTCTTGCTTTTTGACTATGGGTTAGTGGGGCCATCTGCAACGCACATTCATTTGTGAGTCCTTTAGTCACATGGGTCGAGTTAAGAGTATATCACATTATAAGATATTCATGGTTTCAAAATTATTTTGTAACTGTGTTGATTCTCATACTTATCAAAAATAGGGAGAGTATTTTTCTATCATAGACTTACATCATGGTTTTGAGAGTTCTAATACTTAATAATTTGTGACATAATCATGATGTGTATCAAATAGGGTAAAAGTTTTCTTAGCTATGTTTTGAGGTTTAGTCAACAATAGGATGACATGGACTTAATCAAATAAGGACCTCATCAACAATGAGGTATAAGGTATAAATCCTTCTTATTTCACCAAATCAAGATTATTATTATTTACCTCAATCATAGGAAGCCTATAGTCTAGTTTTGGCTAAATCAAGTTTTCAAGATATGCATCAAATAGGGGAACAATATTCTTAGCTATGTTTGAGGTTTAATCAGCAATACGGCAACATGGACTTAATTGAATAGGGACCTCATCAACCATGTGGTATAAGGTATAAATCCTCATTATTTCACCATATCAATATTATGAACATTTACCTCAAACATAGGGAGCATGTAGTCTAGTTTCGGAAAAATCAAATGTACATGATATGAGTGGTCATAGATGAGTATTTGATTTCAAAACTTACATTGATCAAAATTGATTTTTCAAATTAAGGTCAGATCATGGTATCATCATTTTAATCAAATTTTATGATTTCATATGAATTTTAATTTTCCCCACATATACAGCTACCCATAATCGAGAAATCATGTGGTAAATAGTCATGAGAGAAAGACCACATGAGGAGATGAGAAGGCTAACTAATCAGCTACTGGGTGGCTTAGGGTAGTCCTTAATGGAGAGATAAGATGCTAGAAGACTCTCTAGGGTTTCAACAGAGAACCTTTAGGTCCAATTCAGGATCAATTAAGGCCAGGTAGAGCGGGGAACCTCAGTCCCCGTGAAGACAAATAGGAGGAATTATTCCAGAACCTCGAGCCTAGACACCTCAATTTTCACCATTATGGACTTTAGGATTTCTTGGATTCAAGAGATTCAAGATGTTATTTACTTAAAGTATATGGGAGTGTGTATTCCATGATACCAACTATCATGGAACCATTCTTACCCCAATCCCAATCCCACTGCCTAGACAGTGGTAAAGGGATTGAAGCACCCATCTCTGAGTGGCCCAAAAGGATCTCACACACGGGCATATACAAAAAGAAATAGTAACTCATAAAATAAGAGATTTAAAGAGCTAACTAGCCCAAATAGGAGATTTTGTAGATTTTTCCTTGTCGCCAGAGTTTATCAAGAACGGAAGCGATCTAGTCAATGATCCATCTGGTTTGCCTAAAATGAGGTAAATCGAGACGCAATCAATGCAAATGCATCAGTACTCTTTGTAAAGAACAAATATTGAACAATTGAATATATTTATAAAAAAATATAGTACTTGGCATGACTTATGTTTGATATGTATAACAAGCAATTTTCCAAAACAACATGTATCTGACAAGATGTTTTAATTTCGAACAATTCAATTTGTATACAAGTTTTTCATTATGCTGATATCAAGAAGCATGCTTATATTTTATGTGGATCCATTGCCCCAACAAGATGGTGGAGGTCACCATGATCCTTCTCTCCATATGAGGTAGGAGGCCAATTGACATGTGCAAAATTTGAGATCATTCGACATGTACAAGTTCCATCCTCTAAATGAGGAGGTTACTTGTATTCAGTATCAACATTATCACAATTCTGGCAGTCATCACAGGCAATATCATTTATGTTATCAAGTTTGTTGCAAACTATATTATAGAAAAAGGGAAGACTAATCAGTAGGGAATAGTAGATCAACAAATACATAGCCAATATTTTCAAGAGGTACATACAAATATCATTCAATGCCACTAGTTTTGTTCAAAGAGGAATTAATAGAAAGCGTACCTTTAACTGAAGATTAGAGTATGATCATGAGAGTAAAACTAGGGTCAGAGTCAAACCCTGGCACAAAAGTGAGATTCATGCATTAGTATTTTGGTCAAGATATGGAGAGCACACAAGGACCACAGATTAGGGTTCCTTAAGCCTCATTATTGTTCTTGGATGTGTTATATCATTATGATCAAGATTTTATGTTTTCGAGATTATCATGATCCATACTTAGTTCACAATAGGACCTTACCCAAATTCATGGTCACTAGTCAACTTCTAGATCAATATTGATATAGAGATTTATATGAATAATATTTCATGATCTTAGAATGATGAGATCACAAGGTTTGATCTTTATTAAATTTAATAATCACAAGATCAAGACTGAAGCTTAATATTTAGATTTCATGAACAAAAGTATAACATAGATATAAGAGTGAGTCTAGATATCATATTGAGTAGATCTAGACTGCAAGGAATCAAATGTTACATAACAAGATAGGTCCATAAATCTAGAATCATATCTTCATGTTAGATCAATTAAACATTGTCTAAAGTAAAACAAAATAAGATTTAGAATGTTCATATCTACACTTCTATGGTTAAAACTTTTCATCAAGACTTATCATCATTTAGGGTACATAAATCATGAACAAGTCAACAAAGTTAGACCTAGATCTTTCATAAAAGTATTACATGCAAAAAGTTTAATATTGTGATTTGATTAATAGATCAAGACTAGTTCCACAATATTTCATGATATCAAGTTAAGATTTAGAAAAATATACACACTTGATTTTCATACCACCATCAAAGATCACTACATAAATATAATTCGGAAAAGGATCAGGAATCAGATGTTTCAAGCATTTCCACTGTGACCGGCTCATTCTTGTGATCAAAATGGACTATAGGTTTGCATATCGGATGAAGAGGATATGAAGAAAATATGAATTCTTGTATATATATAGAGAGAGATAATAACCGAGAGAGAAAGCTTGCAAAAATGAAGCTTACAGCAGGTTGCAATGGTCGCCGGCCCTAGAAAGATGGGAAACTTGCAACAAGGTACAAGAGGGAAATTCGAAGCTCCGCTTTTATTTGTAGCAACAAGATAAGTGAAAATGGTTTATTTATAGGTCTATATCTAGGGTTTAGGGTGCATTTCATAGCTCTAAAAGCTCATGGTGGTGCCCAACTTTGAAGGCTAGAAACTTCTTGAAGAGTCAAGAAAAGACTTGAAGTTATGCACAAATTTGGTGCGCATTCTCGAGACGAATCCAACACACCCTTAAACGTGTGAAATGGATCAAGGATGAGGGAGATCTGGGTTACCAAAGATATGGGGTTCACACCCTACCCACGGCTACTATAGAAGCTACTCAAGGTAGGGGATGACCCGCCTGGGCCGGCTGGGTCGTGACCCAATAAGCCAATTTCAGCCCATTTAGACAAAAATATGTGCATTTTAGAAGGGATTTTCAAGAATTTCTATAGGGAGCTATGAAACTCCATTTGGCTGAAATTTGGACACAATGCTAGAAACACATTATAAAATATTTATAAAAAATTGAGATCTAAAGTATAAAGATAGATATTGGAATGAAGTAAAAGATAGCAAGTCTAAAATAAGTAGAAATTCATGTATTCAATGTATACAATGTTTTCAAATTCCTCAATTAAGTGCCACCAAAGTCCTCAAATCTTACTTTTATCAAAAATTCTTCCAAAGTGAGTGTTTGGCATCTATCCAATGATAAAGTATGGTTATTGAGTATAAGAAATATAAAACTATAATTTAAAAGTAAAATGGTGAAACATCCACTTTATCACAAATGGCTTGAAGAATTTCATCTGAAATTGATTATGTTACAGACTTTCCTAGACTAAAGGAGCTTCCTATATCAACTTGCATGGCCTCTGCGGTCTCTTCTTCATTTTGTGAAATTGGGCATTTTTGCTAGGAGAAAAAGTAGGGATCAAGTAAAGGCTCTTTCTAGTTAAAAAGGGCTCCTAGGACTAAGGGTGATGAGAAATTGGGGATACATGGAGGATAGGGTGAGAGATCGACGGAGTTCATTATTGTTCTCCATGATCCTCAACGCACTAAAAATTTGGGATTGAAGAGAAGGTCCTAGTGGTTTAGCCTGAACCCACAATAGAAGTTAGCTCATAATGTGTTGTCTAAGATGAAACTTAGGAAAATTATCTTGATCGGATACATGTTTTTGATAACTCAAATAATAATACATGTAATCATTCTTTTATCTTCCTAATATTAAATGACATAGCTAGGGCTATTTGATTTATATGAAACTTGTCATTGTTGCTAAATTAGACATCAAGAATCCAAATCTACTTTGCTTTAATATTTGATCATGGAATCATATGATTTACAATATTAGATACTTTTTTTTATGAACGAGAGAACCCACCTCGGGTGAAGCCGACATGATAAACTCTCAAGGCATGAGAGGGTGTGGTCCGGTCACCCCCCCTCCCGCACCTAATCAGTGTGGATTGCCATTCGCAAAGTGCCTTCAGTGAGGTTCGAACCCGGGTCCTTCATTGGGACTTTTCAAGCTCTTATCACCCGGGCTACTATATCATGAAGCCCTCACATGTTAGAAAGGAGGACATATAATGGACGTATTTGGGATCACTTTATATTTAAACCTAACCATTCATATTAGGTCTAGGTAGTGTGTGTTACTCGATTCATATGTATTAATTATTTGAATTATAATGTGTAGGGTTCATGTTAGGGTCTTCCATCACTAGACATAAAATTTCTGCCTCATACTTCTTAATTATATTTATTGAAAAATAAGATTCTAAGGTTGCTACATATTTTTTGCAATTGGAAAAATATGTTTAAAAATTCGGGTAATTTTGCTATAGCATTAGTTTTTGGTGTCGAACCACAATACAATCTAAGTTATATTCCCACAAAATCAATCTTCCCATTCATCACTCATACTTACAAAACCCATGACTACTCTTGTTGTTGTTTCTCTCGCACCTACAAAACTGTCATTATCACTCTCACACTCATGAAACCATCATCACTTGGCCTTCTCATGTCAGTGTTACCACCAATATCATTTATTGTGTTCTACCTTCTCGTTGAGATTTACTTCCTGGCACCATGGTGCTTCCTTCCTCAAATGACCTTCTTGATTCTTCACTAGTGATTCTTGCTTCCTCATCATTGGCTTTCTCGTTGATGTTTCTTTCCTAGGTGCCACCGCTAGTGCTTCCTTCTCCTTTCTCTTGTATTCCCTACTCCATTTAGTTACATCTTCCTTCTCTTTAGTAGTTTTCTTTGGTTTCTTAGTACTTGATCCCCGAAGGTGTTTTGTACTTGAATTACTGATGATGACCTAACTTTTAGTATTTGAAATGTATGGGTTGAATGAAGATAATTGATGGTTGAATGTTTACTTGTTATACTTTTGGTTTAGAAACCTAGATAAGTCCTAGTAGTTTGGTTTTTTATTAAACAATATATGCATGCCTTTCTAATTAGAAATGATTCATATATATATAGTTGAAATTGAAATGTGGTTAGGGTTTCTAAGATAAACTTTTCTCTGAATGCATATATGGTTGTTTATGGATGAATGAATTAGCCCAAATCAACTTAGTTTAGACTTAAGTCATAGGGATTTGCCTAAATTATATATACATATGATAATAATACATATATTTTTTTGCCTACAAATCCATCCAAAATTTATTGATTAGGAGTAAGTTTAAAGTAGTCAATACTTTTGGACTACTTTTGTAAGTGCATAATGTATGTTTGATTTAAAAAAAAAATATATGCATTTCCCCATTTTTTCCCTAGGTACATATGTAGGAGGGTTTTTTTGCCTACATCGGTCTACTTGTAGAACTAAGGGGACATGTTGTTGAAATTTTCTAGAAAAGGGAATACATATTATTCTTTTGCTAGTGATATTAAGTGTTCAAGAATGGGATAGGTGGTACACATTCATCAAAAATCAACAAGGTTTTCCCCAGATCAAATAAAATTCAACCTAAAAATGACACCTATGTTCAATGCTCAGTTGTCTTAATTTGCCTATGATAAGAGAATAAGTCGAAGTTAGATGTCCATTTAAGATTATTGCACCCTCTATAATTTACAACATGCCTTGATGAGTTTATCATATTTGTTGAGGAACATAACAAAAGACCTGCAGATAGGTTCTATTACCCCTGTACCAATTGTGGTAACAATATGAAAGTTGACATTGTTGAGAAATTAAAAGTCATATCTTATGCAATGGGACAATACTTGGATATTATGATTGATATTGTCCTGGAGAGATTCCTACTTGGAGACTAGGAAATTTCGATACTAGTAACTATGTAGAAGATGAATTGGGGAACAATGTTGATGTGAAAGACTAACCAATTTAGAATTATATAGTTGATAAGATGCTAGACAGTTGAGGGCACAAACTATAATAAAATAAGGTTAGGATCTTAATAGAAATTCATTCACTAATTAGATTCAAATCTTGTACTTTAATGCAAGTAAATTCTAATTAAAAAAACCCAATGTTCAAAACCATAATTGGATGCTTCAACTAAACCCTCATGTGATAAAGAAATTTTAATATAATGTTTAAAGCATGTTACACTGAAGTAAGAAATGATTATAACTTATTTTGGTTAGTTTGTAATTCCATTACATCAAACTTATCCCCAATCGATGAATAAGTCTCACAAGATAGTTGAGAACAAAATTGACCTAACTATTGTGCATGTTTTGGCCAAATTAATTTTATATGATATTAATACAATAATAAGTTGTTCTCCTTAAAATGTGAGCATTAAATCCTTTTCAGATAATTCTAAATAATTGAGTAAAGGTTTATCTTACATATACAAGAATGGATGGTTGGGACTCTCAAATCTGAATCTAACTAAACATTCGAAATCCTTATAGTTAAATTAGTTAACACACCAAATATGTTTAAATTTGAACTCTTGTTGATGCTTCGATTTGAATTAGAAAGAAAATCACTTAATCCTTATGATAGTGGACTTCGTCCTTAAATCAAATTTCACTTAATTGAGTGTCATGTGACTCTTTTGACAAAGCTTGGTCTGAGTTAGACTCTCAGATCCCTGGGGTTCTTTCTCTTCTACCTGAAAGCCTTCACACATGGGACTCTTGTTTGTGTTTGCTTCTTAGTGTCCAAACTCCCAACTATCCTATTCCCTCTCTGCTGGAAATCAACACATGAAATATATCTAGAATTATTCACCGTGGATCCTCAAATCGACCAGTCCCTATTTCACTTGACTTCCTTCTCTTAAGAATCATAACGACTTCATGACTTTAATCTCTCCCATGTTATGACCTTAAGGGAGTTTTACAGCCACCCAAGCAAATAACTATATAACAAGGGTGCCCCAATATGTTTGGAGACCACCCAAAGATATGAATCCATCAGTGTGTTCCCCCATAACTAACACAGTGCCTATTCCCAAACCTGCTCAACCTGCTCGACAAAGTAAGGGTCAAACCTAGCTTATGAGACCATCACATCCTCCAAGAAGATTTCAAACTACCACTAGAGCATGTGGAGGAAATTTTTGCACCTCCAATTGGCCTGAAGAGGTACCTAATTCATTTCCCCCTTTTCACCCTTGATTGTTGGATCAATAACTCAACTTCAAAATTCATAAGTTTTATGTTGTTGGTTTCATTTTTCTCTCTTAGTGTCTTCATTTAATGAACCCAAAACTACCCAGAAAGAGATTCATTGTTTTGATGTCTCATACCTTTCTACTATGGAGGAATTCGATAAATGAGTTTCCAGTCACCTCTCAACACACACTTGGGCTTGTAAATTTTAGAGAAGGGTGGTGCATCCACCAGAGGTGCTACACACTAGTCAATTTGACTCAACTAGATGCACCCCACGAGATCGGAACACACAGTGGATTCAATTTCGATATTTATAAAACCTAACTTAACACCTACTCACACTAAAACAACTACACCCGCAAGCGCACAGGGTCATGTCGTAGTATAGGAAGGTGGTAAGTATAGGGTTGATCCACAGGGAAAAAGGCGGTACTAGAGCTAGGTTTAGTTTTGTTAGGTTCCTACTGTGGAGACTAAGGTTAAGGGTTTAAAGGTTGTTTTGATTGTTAAATTATTATGGACAAACAAACAATTAAAGGCAAGAATGAAACCTAAGTTAACCCTAGACTAGATTCAGACTAAGTATGCAAGAAAAGACTAAGCTAGGTATGAAAAGGCAATTTACACTAAGGCAGGCAAAAGAAAAGCACAAGAGCAAGTAAACAGCTAAACTAGCAAGAACAAGGTAAAAACAGGACAAGAAGCTAACTAAGCAAGAAAAGAGCTAACTAAGCTAACACTAGCTAGACAAGCACAAAACTAGGGTTTTAAGCAATAAAGAGAGGTATGGGTTGTTTAGGGGTATGAACTTATCACTTAAGTTGAGGGGTGACATATGAACATTATGATTCCATTTAGACTAGTATCCAAACCAAACAACAAGTTAGAGTCTAATGAATTAACCTAAGCTACTAACTGGCCATGGATATGCTAGGTTGTGTATGGGGGAACTAGTCCCTAACACCCCCTACTACCCTTATGAGGCTCAATTGGATTAGGTATTAGGTTCAATTCAATTAGAGTCTAATCAAGTCTAGGTTTCTAGATTAGGCATTCCTAGGGCAATTAGGGGCCGAGGGTAGTAATGGGGAGGTGAAAGTAGGGCTTTGGACCCCAATTCCCCCACATTCTAGCCTTAAGAAGGCTCCATGCTAATTGCACTAGAATTATCTAGTCTAGATACTTAGATCTTTCACTTAGGCTTAGGGAGATTGGTTAGGATGTAGTAATATGGGAGGCAACCTAGGGATCCAAGAATTGAACCTAGGGGCAAATCCCAAAATTCACACATATAAGCAATTTGCCTAAATTCCTAGGTGATTTCACACACAAACCAACAAGAAATTCATGGAGAATGATATAGAAATAGAATATAATCATTAACAAATGGAATTACAACATTTACATGTCATTTTCCCCCAACATGGTATCAAAGTAACATAATTTCCCCCAAACAGCCCACCCAAGGGGCCTAGCTACTCATGGAAATGAAAAATACAAAAAGAAAGGAGAAAGAATGAGTAGAGGAGTGAAAAACCATGATGAGCTCGGTGAAGACTCCTCCTTATCCACCTCCTAGCAGTTATATCTCGATCTTCCTCCTCCAAGGTAGGTGAATGGCATGGATGTATGGTGGAAAAGGGTGGAAATGGAAGGAAAGTGGGGTTTTGATGGTGGAAATGGTGAAATGGAGGTCGAATGAGGTGGGAATGGATGGAGGATGAAATGGGGAGGTTAGAGTGGTTGTAGGGTATATAACCTTGTGCCCCAGCCGCCACCTAGGTATATATAAGTGTGGGGGAAGTACTAGGTTAAATAGGGGTAAAATGGAGAAAGCGGTGGTAAAATGGGTAGGTTTTGTGAGTAGCACGACCGTGGTGGATCACCACGGCCGTGGTGAGTAGGGGTGAGCACGGTCATGGTAGAGTACAATGATCATGGGAATTAAAATGTGGAGATCACATGGAGATGGTACATGGATGGCCACGACCGTGGGGGTCACCACGGTCGTGGTGGGAACCTTCTACAACGGGCATAAAACTCACCACGACCGTTTTGGCCATATTCATCAAATTCTGGAAGTTGTAGTGATTTTTTGTGATTGGGGCATGTCCACCATGGCCGTGGTGAAGTACCACGGCCGTTTTGGTGTCCCTCCCATGCACTTGATCTTTGAACTTGATCATCCATGGAGGGTATTGCTTCAAAACATTCTTTGACCACTTAGGGTAGGTTGGGAGTGGTTTTGACCTCATTTTGGGATCCTCCACATCTAAGGAAACCCTAGATTGGACCATCTTCTTTCCATGCCATCAAGTAGTAGAAAAAGTACCTATAAAACATGCAAAAATCCTCCATAAGTGCATTTGATAGAAATAAGCATATTGGGGGAAATAACATGTAATCTAACAAGTATAGATTGAAATGCAAAATGACACAAGATGAAGCCCTAAAATAGGGCTGAATCACCACCCCAAACTTGAAACATACTTGTCCTCAAATATGCTCCAACTCAATCTCTCTGCAAAATTTTCACAAGAAAGAAATGACAAATGCAATGTAAAGAATGATTATTGTTAAATAGGATCAATAGTGACTAAGTACATGCATTCTACCTCTCTCCTCTCCTGCTTTCACAAACCAATCATGAACAGAGCACAAAGCATATGATCTTCAAATATAGTGCATAAAACACACAAGCTATCCATATTTCTTTCATGTAGTTCTGGGGAAACCGTTTCATGATGGTGTTAATCAAGGATGACTAGGAGTGTTGTTTCACCTTCATCCTTTCAACCTTATGTTTCAAATCACACCAAATGACCCACATGGCTGCGGAAAAGGGCAAAATGAGCTAGGTTTGATGTTTCCTAGCTCAATGGGTATAAAGATGGAAGAAAGGGTTGCGGTAATATTTTGGAGTGATATTACATAGATCACTCATCTTTTCTTTATTTGAATGCTCTTAAACAGGAGCATCCTTTTATTTATCTTTTTCTTTTCTTTTCTTTTTTTTTGCCCTTGGAGTAGGTAGGGCATATGGTGGATAGAGTGAAGTAGGGAGATGGAGATGTGGCCACCCCAAACCTTTGGAGGTGGCCACGGCTAATATGTGCACTTTGGCATCCTTTCATGGGGCGGAGGGGTAAGAAGATGGTGAGTGAATAGTCAGGTCAAAGAGGGGTCATTGGTGTGATTCTTAACATAAGGTCTCCTACATGAAAATTAATCCAACACTTCATCCAACAATGTCACACCACATGAATGAACAATCTGAAAGTGATATTCAATCAAGTGATTTCATGAACACTAAGTGCTCATAGCTTGCTCAAGTCACAATTCAACCAAATCATTCATAAACATAAGAGAGGTGATGCACATGTAAACAGTCAAGAATTGAAACCATTTAGCAATAAACAATGGTAAGTCACTTGCATTTGTCAAAGGTCATCATTTTTAATCCAAAAAGTAGATATTGGGTTGAAACACACTTTTAGATGAGAAATCTCAAATTTGGGAAAAACTGGCCAAAATGGTGCCAAGTTGCCTTCAATCACATCTAAGCCTATATCATTGAACTTAAAGTAGTAAAAAAGCAAATACTAGCTATAACATGCAAGAATTACCAAAAATTTGCATGATATGCAATGCATGGTAAGACGAGCAATTTTTTAAAAAAAATACGCAAAAATTGCAAGGAAGTAATCTACATGACATGCAAGTATGCAAAGTAGTAAAGATGACTAAGGTAGATAGCAAAAACAAGAAAACAAAAGTGGATGTGGTAGGTGAAATGCAAAGTGAAACTAGGGCATACATGCCCTACCACCCCAAACTTTTGAATCATGATGTCCTCAGCATGATCCTAGAGTTTAGGATGATAGGGTAGACGATCATGGCTCTCTCGAGGCTCCGGTGGTGTTCCTCCCTATGGTGAAGGATATGCATAGTAGCTGCCTCACTAATCTGCCTTAAGTGGCTGAAATTGGTCTGCAACATGGCCGTGCTATGCAGCACGGTCGTGGTGGCTTCAGGTTGCACAATTGTGCTGCCTGGTACGACTGTGGTGCAATCCTTTGGCAGTTTTTCTCAATTTTGCTTCAGAATCCAGGGACTTGGTGTGCTTTTCATGCAAATGATCATGGTCGTATTGATGTGCCACGGTCATGGTGGTCCCTATAGCTGCTACTCTCAAAATGAGGAACACAAACACTTAAAAACTTGACCCAAAGTGATTTTTCTTTGAATCCTTCTCTCAATTGTGCTCAAATTTCCTTCATTTCACCCTGTTATCACCTTCACATCTTAAAACTAGACAAAAACTATCAAATACAAGTGTGTGTGTGTGTGTGGTTGCTTGGAAAATTGAAAAAACAAAGCAAAAGTATAAAAAATGTAAGGTTGGGTGAAAAATTCCCAAACCTAGGTGGGTTGCCTCCCACAAGTGCTAAGTTCCTTACCTTCAGCTAGGCTTCTTGAAGATTCTTCAAAATTCACCCATTTGGGATCCTTGGGTGCTTACTCATGCAATAGACACATTCTTCATTGAGAACCTTGTCTTTGACCCATTGATCATGCAAATCACCATGAGATGTGTCATTCAGCCCTTTATCTCTCAAATGTTCAAATAGACTTCTCAAGTAAATATGTTCATCATCTTCACCTCAGTTTTGGTAGTTTGGAGACTTGAACATATTGATCTTGATCTTCATGTCCATGAAGGAGACTGTCATTGTGCCACTCTACACATGTATCTCGGTGTCGGCTGTAGATAATAACGGTCTTCCCAAGATGATGGGAATCTTCTTATCCTCCAGGTCCATGTCAAGAACAATGAAATCTGTTGGAAACACAACTCCTCTCACCATGTCTATCATCACCAAGACATCATCCACTCTTCCTCTAGGCACTTTGATGGACCTATCCTCCAATTGGAGAGAGCAATGTGATATTTTCAATTTGCCTAGGCCCAGCTCAACATAGACACTTTATGGCATCAAATTCACACTAGATCTCAAATCAAGTAGGGATTGGTCTATGCAATGTCCCCCAGTGTATCTAGTGTTGGTATGTATGCCCTGAGAGCCAATCATGGGATGATTGGTGGGATACATTAAGATTGATTTGATAAACATCAAAGGCAAGCTTCCAATTCATTCTGGTTCAGTCATATGAGATAGTGATAGAACAGATTGAATGTCTAGAGAATGACAGTACTCAATGACGTATGCTTTCAGGTTGAGGATCTAAACGATGAGATCATACGGATGCTAAGAGTTTGTACATTCTTGTTATGTCCCTAGTCGGATGTCATTGTGGAAGGTAGATAGACAACAATGACACACAAGACTAGATTGTGGTGTTGGTTGATGACAAAATCTCATTAGTCACGATATAGAGATATCAAACCAAACACATAGGTACTTGTTAGAGAACAAGTGTACCAGACAGACCCACCGTGAGTTCGACACATGGAACCATGACATGGTAGTCACAGTCAGTACTCACAGTGATGGTGGTGAGTGTGATTCTTTGACCTGAAATCACTGCACTCAACACATGTCGTTGGGCACACTTTGACATCATCAAACGCAGTCCTGAAACATGGGTTGTTATAAAGGTGATGATTGGGTGGCTTTGACACATGGGGCTTTTGAGGGGTGAGTGATAGATATGGGATTTGTCCCTCCTGAGGGAGTTTGATATCTAAGGCCACTTGATGAGTAGGATTGATATAGGCGTGCACACACATGTGTGAATCAGTATGTGATATTGATGTCATACATATCTCCTTCAATCTACTCTGAGATCAAGAAAGTGAATGAACGTTGACAGGATGACTGTTCCATGCCTCAAGTTCATTCGGGATATCAGTGACAAAGGAATTATACATTCACTGTAACACCATTCATGGATTGTAGGATGAAAGTTGTTCTCCAACTTTCTACTTCCACTTGGGTAGCAATGATGTGTGACTAGGCACCACTCTTTGCTTGTGAAGTCATAAGTGTTATGGACTTTCACTGCCAACGTGAAATGGACCTGCAGGGTCACACACATAGGATTTAACCTGGAAGAGGAGTTTTGTCCACAAAGCATTTTTTAGATTGATTACTAAAGGAGTTTAGTAGTTCAATTAAACACTCAATCAGTCGATGGCTCAATATCATATGGTTCAAGGTGTTGGAAGCATTGATTGGAGTATCGAATTGATTGAAATCGCAATTGACTGATTTTTCCCAACCTGTGCTCCCAACCGATCGGCTCAAGTGTTGAACCGGTCGGCTGAGGTTGCTGAACCAGTCGGCTGGAGTGTCCAACCGATCGGCTCATGACCAGGTTGAAACGACCGGTTCAAGGGTTGAATCGATCGGCTCAACTGGTGCAACCGACCAGTTGGGAAAGTCACGTCGGCAAGAATTTTCCTTTGGTTTCAAATTGCCCAATACGATTGGGAATAATATTGGTATTCGATACCAATTGGGAAAGAAACAAGGAAAGTCTTTTTGAGCCGGATTAGGACCATGAACCGATCGGTTCAGGGCACCAACCGGTCAGTTGGAGTGCCCCAAACGGTCAGCTCAGGTCCAACCGATCGGCTCAATGGCCGAACCGATCGGTTCAGCTGTGAACCGATCGTTTCAGGTTGCGAACCGGTTGCTTTTTGTGGAAAATCTTGAACCCTTCTACTCCTGTGTTTAGTCCCATATTGCCCGGGATAGAGAACCCTGTCCCATGACCCTCCTATATATATAGGGGTAGTGGGGGCTTCTCAAATAACAACTCAGTGCAACCAGTTGCTCTGCAAAGTTGTCGTTCTCTCTGGTTTTGGTAACCGAGAGAGAGCCCGAGCAAGTGCTTCCCGCAAAAGGGAGGTGCAGCAAGGGAAGGACAACTGTAGTTGCAACTGGAGGCAGGAGAGTGTGTTGGTGACTAGTACGTCAATAGGAGGGTGCAACTCCTTCCACTTCCTTGTGGGACAAGGAGTGTGGAGTTCCAGGTGGTCCGTGTGGACTACTATAGAGGTGGGAGGACACTGCCACTTAGGAGGACAACTGTCATCCGACAGTCCGGTAAGAGGAGGATTCGTCAGTCCCGGTGTGACCAGGAGCTGCACAGACACCGTCCAAGATCGGAGTTGAAGACCGCGCATTGCACGAGGTATTGTCGCTGAGCAAGCCTCGGGACAAGGTATGATTCCACAAACCATCCTTTCCTATTATATAGACGTTGACGCGTTTCCTCGTGCTGGGTTTGGGGGAGAAAATTTTATTTCCGCTGCCTTCTCTGCCTCCCCTAAAACCCAACAGTGGTATCAGAGCCAGGTGAACTGCTCTATATTTTAGGAATATCGATATGATCGATTTTGGTTTGTCGCCTTTATTTATTGCATACGATGCGAATAATATCGGCTTTATGCATGTCCAATCCTAAATCCACAAATCCCAAATTATATATATGATATGTATTATTAATGCACTCGATATGTGTCGCCCTTAAACGAGTTTTGTGGTGGATGTGTGTAGCATGATTATGGCCTATAAAACCCTATCTGTATGTGGTTGTTTGTGGTTGCTTGCATCTCGGTCTGCACACCGATCTTCCCTCTTTTATTCCTGATGTAACTCGAAATAATTTGAGATTCTTTCCTACCTTTGCTCCCCCCGAATGTAACTCGGGGTTTCTTCTTTTAAGCAATGTAATAATAGGATATATTTTATTTCCTGTTATGTCGAAGACTGGCGGACATCAAGACAACAGCTGAAATGATCAGTTCAAGGCGTGAACCGATCGGTTGACGTTCCAGACGGTCGGTTCAAGGAGTGAACCGATCGGTTGATGACCGGTTCGAGGAGCGAGACGAGCGGGTGGTGGCCATGAAGAGATGCACGACGACCAGGCGAACCGATCAGTTGGAGGAGCCAACCGATCGGCTGGTGGCACCCAGACGACCGGCTAGAGAGAACAGATCATTCATGTGATGAGTTGATCTACTCATATGGCAAGGCACAGAGTTCATCTTGTACAGGTTGCATGTGATATAGACCTAGATGACCGTGACTCCTCTTGGCTCGAGGAATCACATTAGGATGGCCATAATCATCGCTTTTATCATTTGTGCATGTTTTGTGGGATATAGCATGTATATGATATGTACTATGTATTGTGGTGATTGGATATGTATATGTATATAAAAACCAAATCCCTCATTAAAATATTAAGTCTTATATGCCTTCCATTAGCGTAACACATGAAAAGCTCAATCGACCAAGCGTAGGTTACACCAAAGTGTGGTGCGTCGTCTATCTTGTGGAAGTGTTAAGGGTAGACATGTAGGTTCTGCCAAAGCAGGGTGCATGTTTACCGTGTCACCTTTTGGGTTAGACTTAACTAGTGATTCTTAGAGCGTCTAAGCCCAGAGGCAAGGAATGTTCATGGCAAGGTGTTGTGCATGTTCATTCAACAAGAGTTGCATATGATGCAATTGGCAAGAGTTGCCTACCTGAGAGATCTAAGTTGTGGGCGATCAGCTAAAGCTGACTCATGACTTAGAAGATTTCAGGATCTTGCCCACTAGAAGGTTGTACGCTGCAATCTTCCGAATTGATGGTGAGGGCTATCAATTTGAAGTAAAATAGTGGGAGAGATAATTAATTAAAGGCCTAATTTTTATCGTCAGCTTTTCAAATCAATCAAATAAGTCAAAAGAGTTTTGGACTAAAATTGCATATATTTCCTTTTGTTAAAATGAATGGTTAATCAACAAATCACTTTATTTGCGATCGGTCTTTGAGACCAACAAATTAAATGGGAATAATTCCACGACTGGTTAGGATGATGAGAAGTGTTCTCAAAGAGCAAAAGCTCTAAATCCTAATTATACCAGAACCAGATGAACTCAATCCCACCACATCAATGGCTGAAAGTATGCTTATGGAAGCATACCGAGGATGACATTGATGAGGAGTGCTTAATTTTGTGTTCCCTGAACTATGAGTTGCAGAGACAACATGAGACATATGATGTCTCCAAGACACTGTCCTAGTATGTCATGACAGAAGGAGATCCAGTAAGGTATTCACACACTCAATGTGATTGGGTATGTGGAAAGACCTGACTAAGAAGGATTCCATCTGAGCCAAGAGTTGGCTTTTGGTATGATACTGCAAATGTTGCGAGGATCATACAATTCATGATAAGCTACAACATGAAAAACTTTGACAAGCATTGACAGAGTTGTTGGACATGTTGAGGATAGTAGAGGCAAGGATGAAGAAAGACTAATCCTAATCTTTGATGTGATCAAAGAAAAGGTAAGTCTTAAGGGCAAGGGCAAGGGCAAAGCTAAGAAGTGTTCTGATGCTAGCCAGCAATCCAAGCCGTCTTCAGCCTCAAGGCACATGGGGAAAGGGTGTATGAGGGAATTGCCCTCTATATCTGGAAGAACAAAAGAAGATGAAGGAAGGGGATGGAGATCTCCACCGAAGGTATCTTGAAATGAACCACTTCTTTATCTAAGGTATATGATACCAAGATATGGATCTATCATATATGATATGCAAGATCCGTAAAGAAGTGATGGCCTTTGTGAAAGGACCAAGAAAGAAGTACCCATCATTGGAGCAAGTGTTGCTGCCAAAGATAGGAGTATCTTTCAGTTTATTTCAGACTAAAGGGCACGAAATAGAGTTGAGAACTACTATTTTATATATTGCTAATAGATAGAAACACTGTATTATTGCATATTGTATGACAATGATGGCAATTAATAAAGTTGATGTTTCAATCTTAAAGATATGATCTTTGTGGCAATGCCTTGTTTATCTTGTGATACATGATATGCATAAGATAAAATGATACCTAAAGTTATTGATAACTCAAACAATCAAATTAGCATCAATCATGAGAAATTCATTTCTAGTGTCCATATGATGGATAAATCTAGACTCTTTTGGTTAGAGAACCTGTAAGAGACATGAATATCTTAGAAATGATTAATCAATCTTCACTAATGGTAGTGGGTGAATGATTATCCTATTAGGTATAATACATGTGATGTATTTACATACCTATTGGAACAAATGCTAATACTTCAAATGGTGTTTAGAGAAATACCAATATGAAAATCTTGAAGTGTTCAAGATTATCATAGATGAAGTACAAATTTGGTAAAGTATTAATTCTTGATGAGATCAATGAATGAAATACTTGGACCAAATGTTTGAGATCCTTTTGAGTGATTATGATAGTGTATCATAGTGAACTCATGATTAAGGCATGGTGATGTCTAAATCAAGAAGGAATCATACTCTAAGGAGTTAGAGAATGATTATCAAAATAACTGAATTCTTCTTAATAAATGAATACCCCCACTAATAAAAGAAATTAAGAATCACAAGGGTTATGAGTTCTTATATCCTTAACAGATACACCTCAATTATCTATGTGATGAGTTGTTCATGTGATGAGTCAACTATCTAGATGAATATGAGGAACCAAATTTTGAGTTATGATTTATGATCATTACATCCTAAATGATTTCCATGTGAACCCTAAGGTATGACCTTGATGGTAGCACTCATTGGATGAAATCCATAAGTGCAAATGAGTCTTAAGTGTTAAGACACATGGATAACATTTTGAGAAGGATGATGCTTGTTGATTGCAACTTAATGACTAAGACATTTAGCATATGGATACTAAAACCACATTCCTATGAGGAATAAAATAAGGATGTGTATGTGACACAACCTATAAGGTTTATGAATCCACTAATGCAAATGAAGTCTATAAGTTACAATGGACTAATCAATGTGATTGATTGAGTACAAGCAACTCAGAATTGGATCTTTACTTTGATGATATAGTCAAAGGGTTTGACTGATATGTCAAAGATAAAGAAGGGATCTGTGATTTAGTGGGAGCGTATTCACATTCCACATGTTTATGTGAAATGGAAATGTTCTAGAATGGAAATCCAAAAGTGGAAATTATCTTTAAGGAAGACATAGATGTTTCCTATGAGATAGGAATAGAGATCTATAGAGATAGTTCTCAAAAACCTCTTGACCTAAAAAGAGAGAGCATACATTGGCAATCTGTACTGAAGTGTTCAGTATGCACAGATTCAGTGGGAGAAAACTTGTCCATGCTACATGGAGTTAGTATCCCAAGGCCAAGTGTCCAATTCTTATGAAGAATGGGAACACTAAGAATAGATATGGATCTATCATGTATGTAATCATCCCATTATCTTGCATGTATATACATGTCAAGAACAAAATGCATTCATCATCTTGTATGTATGACATGACAATATGATGTGCTCATCCTGATAACTCGTATGTGGGACATGATGAGTGGATGTCTGTCTACTTCCAGTAAGGGTTAGTGGAATACCATGAGAACTTGATAAGTACTTGGGAAGTACTAGTTCTATGGAGATAAGGAAGAGTTCAATGTAAAGAGTTACATTGATGCGAACTTCCAAAAGGACAGAAAATTAATCGCAAAATATATATAGGATATATAAAAGTGAAAGTTTGTTGATAATTGGAAGTGTTCCAATAAAACCACTTAAAAGGAAATGTCAAGTATATGTGTGTTAGTGAACATCAGTGGATACTATATGGATCTGAAAGTTCATGAGATGAACTTATATTCCACTCATTGATGACAAGTCTGGAATCCTTGATCATGTAATGTGGCTAAAGGTTAGAAAAGGAATACTAGATCGCATATTACGGCAACTCCATCTCATACGTGTGATGTACAGCGAAGAGATGTGATACATGCAATTTATACTGACTTTGGCAAGGTATTGCCATAACTCACTATGTTAGCACTAGAGCATAATAACATGTGGGACATGTTTGAAGATCACTATGAATATGATTCAAGGGTGATTGGCTCACAGTGCAAGTGGGAGTCTGTTGGTATGTATGCCCTGAGAGCCAATCATGGGATGATTGGTGGGATACATTAAGATTGATTTGATAAACATCAAAGGCAAGCTTCCAATTCATTCTGGTTCAGTCATATGAGATAGTGATAGAACAGATTGAATGTCTAGAGAATGACAGTACTCAATGATGTATGCTTTCAGGTTGAGGACCTGAACGATGAGATCATATGGATGCTAAGAGTTTGTACATTCTTGTTATGTCCCTAGTCGGATGTCATTGTGGAAGGTAGATAGACAACAATGACACACAAGACTAGATTGTGTTGTTGGTTGATGACAGAATCTCATTAGTCATGATATAGATATATCAAACCAAACACATAGGTACTTGTTAGAGAACAAGTGTACCGGACAGACCCACCGTGAGTTTGATACATGGAACCATGACATGGTAGTCACAGTCAGTACTCACAGTGATGGTGGTGAGTGTGATTCTTTGACCTGAAATCACTGCACTCAACACATGTCGTTGGGCACACTTTGACATCATCAAACGCAGTCCTGAAACATGGGTTGTTATAAAGGTGATGATTGGGTGGCTTTGACACATGGGGCTTTTGAGGGGTGAGTCATAGATATGGTATTTGTCCCTCCTGAGGGAGTTTGATATCCAAGGCCACTTGATGAGTAGGATTGAGATAGGCGTGCGCACGCATGTGTGAATCAGTATGTGATATTGATGTCATACATATCTCCTTCAATCTACTCTGAGATCAAGAAAGTGAATGAACATTGACAGGCAGACGGTTCCATGCCTCGAGTTCATTCGGGATATCAGTGAAAAAGGAATTATACATTCACTGTAACACCATTCATGGATTGTAGGATGAAAGTTGTTCTCCAACTTTCTACTTTCACTTGGGTAGCAATGATGTATGACTAGGCACTGCTCTTTGCTTGTGAAGTCATAAGTGTTATGGACTTTCACTGCCAATGTGAAATGGACCTGCAGGGTCACACACATAGGATTTAACCTGGAAGAGGAGTTTTGTCCACAAAGCATTGTTTATATTGATTACTAAAGGAGTTTAGTAGTTCAATTAAACACTCAATCAGTCGATGGCTCAATATCATATGGTTCAAGGTGTTGGATGCATTGATTGGAGTATCAGATTGATTGAAATCGCAATAGACTGATTTTGCCCAACCTGTGCTCCCAACCGATCGGCTCAAGTGTTGAACCGGTCGACTGAGGTTGTTGAACCGGTCGGCTAGAGTGTCCAACCGATCGGCTCATGACCAGGTTGAAATGACCGGTTCAAGGGTTGAATCGATCGGCTCAACTGGTGCAACCGATGAGTTGGGAAAGTCATGTCGGCAAGAATTTTCCTTTGGTTTCAAATTGCCCAATACGATTGGGAATAATATTGGTATTCGATACCAATTGTGAAAGAAATAAGAAAGTCTTTTTGAGCTAGATTAGGACCATGAACCGATCGGTTCAGGGAACCAACTGATCGGTTGGAGTTCCCCAAATGGTCGGCTCAGGTCCAACCGATCGGCTCAATGGCCGAACCGATCGGTTCAGCTGTGAACCGATCATTTCAGGTTGCGAACCGGTTGCTTTTTGTGAAAAATCTCGAACCCTTCTACTCCTGCGTTTAGTCCCGTATTTCCCGGGATAGAGAACCCTGTCCCATGACCCTCCTATATATATAGGGGTAGTGGGGGCTTCTCAGATAACAACTCAGTGCAACCAGTTGCTCTGCAAAGTTGTCGTTCTCTCTGGTTTTGGTAACCGAGAGAGAGCCCGAGCAAGTGCTTCCCACAAAAGGGAGGTGCAGCAAGGGAAGGACAACTGCAATTGCAACTGGAGGTAGGAGAGTGTGTTGGCGACTAGTACATCAACAGGAGGGTGCGACTCCTTCCAATTCCTTGTGGGACAAGGAGTGTGGAGTTCCAGGTGGTCCGTGTGGACTACTACAGAGGCGGGAGGACAATGTCGCTTAGGAGGACAACTGTCATCCGACATTCCGGTAGGAGGAGGAGTCGTCAGTCCCGGTGCGACCAGGAGCTGCACAGACACCGTCCAAGACCGGAGTTGAAGATCGTGCATTACGCGAGGTATTGTCGCCGAGCAAGCCTCGGGACAAGGTATGATTCCACAAACCATCCTTTCCTATTATATAGACGTTGACGTGTTTCCTCGTGTTGGGTTTGGGGGAGAAAATTTTGTTTCTGCTGCCTTCTCTGCCTCCCCTAAAACCCAACATCTAGGTATGAGCAGGGCTCCTGGGTCTTTCCTCCTCACTGGGAGTGAGTGTTGAATGATTGAGCTCACTTGCTCATTCAACTTGATCTTATTTAGATCCCTCCCCGTTGACTTCCTCTTGATTGTGCATAGATCTTTGAGACACTTGGCATATGATGGAATTTTCTTGATTGCATCCAAGAGAGGAATGTTGACCTTTACTTGTCAGAAGACCTCAAGAATGTCCATATTGTGATTTTGTCTTCTTTTCACAACCGAGGGCTCATCTAGTGCTTTAGGAAATGGTAGATCACTAGATCTTGGCCCACTTGGCTCAACATGATCTTCCTGTGGCATATAATGAGGTGGAGCACTAGGACTCCCAATATAAACATGGGGTGGCAAATGATCATCTTCGGCAATCTCAATCACAACATCACCACTCAGTTGCTTTTGCTTTACTTTGTCACTCTTTCTTTGACTTGCGAGATGCTCAAGTGTTTTCCCACTCCTTAGAACTATCATAGCACTACCTTTCTCATGATGGGGAGAGGGATCATGTTGTGGCTATAGAGGAGGTAGGGGTGATGGTTGGTATTGAAATTGAGGTGGAGAGGGAAATTGGGGTTGGAAGGTGAAGTTTTGGGAAAATTGAGGTGGTGAAGGTGGTGGGGGAGTGTAAGGCTTAGGATAGCCTTGGAAATGGTACATGGGCTGCACTTTCATAGGAGGTGGGATATAAAGAATTTGAGATGAATTTATCAGTCCACTTGCTTCATTGTAACTCAAGATGGATTTTGAAGCTAATTTTTCTTCTTGGAGAGCAAGTGTGGAAGAGAGTTGCTCTATCTTTTCTTCAAGCCTTGCAACATCTTTTTGGACATCATCAAAGATATTTAATCTAGAGAGAGACTCTTCCTTAAACCTTGAGTTGTAGCTTGGACTTTACGGTTCTGAGTAGCTATAAGAGTGAGGTGTCTTCACTTCTCCCTCAAAAGAACCAGTGTAGTTGACCAGATGACAACGACCATTTCCTCCTTGACTTTTCATGAGTCTCATCATTTATCCCATAGCCTTCATCACTTATGCATTGGGATCATTAGAAATAGAAGGCTGACTAAAGACCCAGTCCCCATCACAAACCATGCTAGAAGCTGGGTTCCTTGAATTTTCTACCAATTGCTCAAACAACGGCCATGACTCCTCTGGTGTCTTTGTCATGAAAACACCTCCACAAGATGAATCCACTGTAGCTTGATCCCTTGAAAAGAGACCAGAGTAGAATGCTTGTACAAGCTATCATAAAGGTATCTCATGATGTGGGCACTCTCTCAACATCTTTTGCAACATATCCCAAGCATCATGGGACTTTTCATTACCCACTTGGCTGAAACTCACTATTGACCGCCACATTTGTGTCATATTTGCAATAGAGTAGAACTTCTTCAAGAATGTCATCTTCATCTCACCCCAACTCATGATGTCTCTCCTTAAATCATACCATTCCTTGGCCCTATCCTTGAGTGAAAAGGGGTACAATGTGAGCCGAATTGAGTCATCACTTGCCGTCAGCATTCTGAAGGTGGCACACATCTCTATGAAGGCATCCACATGTTTGTAGGGGTTCTCACTCTTCGAGCCATAGAAGGTGGGCATGAGCCCAAGAAGACCTGGAGGAATAGAAAATTTTTCCCCTTGCATTTGAGTGACTCTATATGCAATAGGTGACTGGTAGTTGCTCGACATGAAGTAATCTTGCAAGGACTTGCGAGGTGCATTTTGGCCTTCCATCTTGTCTTCTGCAGGTTGGTTGTCACATGCACAAGGCACAACCAAGCAAAAGAGAGCAAGTTAGTAAACCAATATGCACAAAGACTACAAAGAATAATGAAAAAATAATAGAAAGGGTGAGGGTAGTAGGAAAAGTCAAAGCAAAACCAATTAAACTAGGTCGATCTCCTTTCTCCCTGGCAACGACGCTAGAAAGCTTGGTGCGTCTGCCAGAGGTGCTACACACTAGCCGATTTGACTCAACTAGATGCACCCCACAAGATCGGAACACACGGTGGATTCACTTTCGATATTTATAAAACCTAACTTAACAGCTACTCACACTAAAACAACTACACCCTCAAGCACACATGGTCGTGTCGTAATATAGGAAGGTGGAAAGTATAGGGTCGATCCACAGGGAAAAGAGGGGGCACTAGATCTAGGTTTAGTTTCTCTAGGTTCCTACTACAGAGACTAAGTTTAAGGTTTTAAAGGTTGTTTTGATTGTTAAACTATTATGGACAAATAAACAATTATAGGCAAGAATGAAACCTAAGTTAAACCTAGACTAGATTAAGACTAAGTATGCAAGAAAAGACTAAGCTAGGTATGAAAAGGCAATTTACACTAAGGCAAGCAAAATAAAAGCACAAGATCAAGTAAACAGCTAAACTAGCAAGAACAAGGTAAAAACAGGACAAGAAGCTAACTAAGCAAGAAAAGAGCTAACTAAGCTAACACTAGCTAGGCAAGCACAAAACTACAGTTTTAAGCAATAAAGAGAGGTATGGGTTGTTTAGGGGTATGAACTTATCACTTAAGTTGGGGGTGACATATGAACATTATGATTCCATTTAGACTATCCAAACCAAACAACAAGGTAGAGTCTAATGAATTAACCTAAGCTACTAATTGGCCATGGATATGATAGGTTGTGTATAGGGGAACTAGTCCCTAACACCCCCTACTACCCTTACGAGGCTCAATTGGGTTAGGGATTAGGTTCAATTCAATTAGAGTCTAATCAAGTCTAGGTTTCTAGATTAGGCATTCCTAGGGCAATTAGGGGCCGAGGGTAGTAATGGGGAGGTGAAATTAGGGCTTTGGACCCCAATTCCCCCACATTCTAGCCTTGAGAAGGCTCCATGCTTATTGCACTAGAATTATTTAATCTAGATACTTAGATCTCTCACTTAGGCTTTGGGAGATTGGTTAGGATGTAGGAAGATGGGAGGCAACCTAGGGATCCACGAATTGGACCTAGGGGCAAATCCCAAAATTCACACATATAAGCAATTTGCCTAAATTCCTAGGCGATTTCACACACAAACCAACAAGCAATTCATGGAGAATGAGATATAAATAGAATATAATCATTAACAAATGGAATTACAACATTTACATGTCATTTTCCCCCAAAATGGTATCAAAGTAACATAATTTCCCCCAAACAGCCCACCCAAGGGGCCTAGCTACTCACAGAAATGGAAAATACAAAAAGAAAGGAGAAAGAATGAGTAGAGGAGTGAAAAGCCATGATGAGCTCGATGAAGACTCCTCCTTTTACACCCCCTAGTAGGTGTAGATCGATCTCCCTCCTCCAAGGTAGGTGAATGGCATGGATGTATGGTGGAAAAGGGTGGAAATGGAAGGAAAGTGGGGTTTAAAGAACCCCAGGGGGTTAGATATTAAGACGGATATTGATAATTAGTGAATGTTAATTGTTGCACCAGGTAATCAGGGTTTCACCTGCATTAAAAGACCAATTAGAAGTTTCTCCGATCTCTATAAACGGTCCATGCACTTTGAACATAAGTAGTTTTGCTTGTGTATATATATATGTACAATGTACATGAAATGATATGAAATGTATTATTTATGATTCAATTACTTATGAAGATAAACGTTAATAGATCTATAATGAATTTAGTTCATGTTTTTTTTTCAACATTTATTGTATCATTTCTTATAAAGTTAAAAATATTAACTAAGAACAAGTTAGGATTCTTCAAGAGAAATATAATTGTAAAAGATAACTTATATAAGATTCTCGCTAAGAGGTCCCTTTGATAAAATTAAGAGGTACTTCAGTGCATAAGAGAAGATACACTTTGGTGCAACCTAAGAGGCACTTCGATGCATAAAAGAAGAGGCACCTCAGTGTAAAATTGGGAATTATTATCTAGGACAAGATAAAAGAAATGATCTAAAAGTAAATGTGTATTTTCTTTAATATTTAATGTTTAATCTTGAGTTTACATGTTCTCTTTAAGATATAATATGTTCAATTATACTGGTTGGGGATGTGATGCCCACATGTAAGGAGCTATCCTAGAGGAGTATTTTAAAGTAAGAGCCTGGTGGGGCATCAGTTCGTCAGTTCTACCTAGTTTAGATTTACTTTCCTATTTGTTGGAAAACATATCATGCTTGAGTGTGAAACATGTTTAGTTTAGTTCTACATGATTAATGTTGAGGACTTGAGCCCACATATCACTTGGTCTGTTGTGATTGCTATATACAGTCTTCCTCCTTGGTTGTGTATGAACAACAAGTATATCATGTTATCAATGTTGATTTTAGGTCCCAAGCAACCTGGAAATCACATTGATGTTTTCCTTCAACCTTACAATACATTGAATAGCCAATATATCACTTGGCATGTTATTATTGTTATATACAATCTTTCTCTGTGGTTGTATATGAAGAATGAGTAGATCATGTTGTTAATGTTGCTTTTAGGTCCCAAGCAACTTGGAAATAACATTGATTTTTCCTTCACCCTCTGATTGATGACTTAATGAAACTATGTGAAGAAGGCATTTTGATTTGTGATGCTTCATGTGGAGAGACCTTTAATATGTTTTTTATGTTGTTTTTCATGATTAATGATTTTTCAACTTACGAATTTTTTTAGGGTACAACATAAAAGGATCCAATGAATGTCCTTTATGTGAGGAAAACATTGATTCAATCAATCTAAATCATGGTTAAAACAAAGATCGTATATCTTGATCATTGAAGATTTCTCCCACAAGTGCATCCTTATTGAAGGAAACTCAAAGCTTTTAATAAATCTTCTGATTAATGAAGAGTCCCAAAACCTATACCGATGAATGTTGTATATGAAAGAGTGAAAGACATTGTGATAAATCTTTATACAAGAAGAGATCAAACTTGTAGGATCTTACTTATTGGATACTTTTATATAAATAGACATTATATTGATGTCATGTAGGTTAATAAAAACATATGTGATAGTATCATTGGTACAATATGAATATACTAGGCAAGATAAAAGATGGAAATAAATCTAGAATGGATTTATGGGGAATGGGTATAAGGAAAGAATTATCAGCAGATATGAGGGGTCACCACACATATTCACCTCCTACTTGTACACTTTGTCTAACAAAATAAAAAAAGTATTTTGTGAGTGCTTGCATAATGTTAAGGTGCCACAAGGATACTCTTCTAATATCCATAGATTGGTGTCAATAAAGGATCTAAAGCCGATAGGTCTTCAATATAATGATTATCACACTCTAGTACAACAAGTTTTTTCTTATGCTATTCCATCTATATTGATGAAGCATGTAAGGTTTGTAATCACAAGGATTTGTTTCTTTTTTAATGAAATATGCAACAAAGTGATAATTTTTTTTTACAAAGTGATAAATCTTGATAGTCTCAATAAATTGCAAAAATATGAGATCGTTACCATGTGCCAACTTTAGATGTATTTTTCTCCTTCATTCTTTAATATAATGGTTCATCTTTTTGTCCATTTGGATAGAAAGGTAATATGTTGGGTTCAATTTTCATAAACTAGATATACCCTTTTGAATGATACATGAGTATTTCAAGGGTGATGTTCAAACCATTACAGTCTCAAAGGGAGTGTTATTGATGGTTATAATGGACTTTTGCAATGATTTTTTTAACTACACTAAAACTCATGGAAATTAAAGTTCCATTACACTTGAATCTTAATATGAAAGGGAACTCTGGGAGCATGAATGGAAAGAATTAGTCATGAGTTATGGGGACAAGCAAACTTTTACATTTTACTTAATAGTGATGAAGTGGGTATCTATATCACCAAGCATACATATTTTATCTAGAGAAAGTATGATTAATGTGTCTTGTTACATATCATAATCAAAATTTTATTAGGTGGTTTAAAGATAAAGTATATAATAAACTATCTCAAACACCAGATGGTGTTTGTGAAAACATAAAATGGTTCAAATTTGAACCAAAAATGGATGTCATATTATATGGCGGGTATGATATTAATTGATTTTCTAACTACACAAAGCATCAAGATGAAAGTAGTAAAGTACAAAATAGCAATGTCATTATGCAATCTTTTTCATTGTATTTTTCAAGTGTGAAGGATAAAAGTTCACAAGAATCTAAGACGTTATATTAAGATGTCATTGAAGAGATATGGGATTTTGATTGCACAGTCTTTCGAGTTCTAGTCTTTCGAAGTAATTTGTTAATAACAATAAATAAGTTATAGTGGGTGAGTTGGATTTCACATTAGTAAATTTTGAAGAAAAAAAGTGAGAAGGATGTCTATTCATTATGGCATAACATGAGAAGTAAGTATACTATATCAATTAACTGACAAATAAAAAATAGTGTGTCGTTATTAATGGAAAGGGGAAATTCATTGCATGTCCTATTAATAAATAAGAGTAGTATGTACATGTCAAAGTCAAAATTGATCAATATTGCAAGCGTAAATATCACACTAAAGGAATATCAGTTGACTAGCAACGAGCCAATACTAGAGGCATGTAGTGTTTGTTTATAAACATAAAATCTATTATCAGTCAAACATGCATGCATGTAAATCTACATTGTAAGATAATTGATTTTATAACTTATGCTATATGTACATGTTTCTTTCAATTATTTTTATATTTATCAATTTTTTTGTGGACTATTATTGCATGGCCTCATCATAGGAGCACTTTGAGTATGAGAATAAAGAGGAGTTTGATATCATAGTTGATGCTTCTAGTGTGGTGATGCTTTGCTTACTAGAGGTCCCACACTCATGTGCTAGTTACAAAGATTAGGGCCAAAAGGGGGACGTTGATCATGCAGTTTGATGACATCAGAGCTTCTATTGGGTAAAAGGCTAGCTTTAAGGCACTATTTAGGGGTCACTTTATGCATCAAGATATAGAAGCTTATCACAAAGTTGATTTTGACTTGAGTTACTTCTTGTATAAGGATATACAAATTTATACTAAGTCTACTTATTTTTAATTCTACTTGCATTTGTCAGTTCTTATAATAATATAACTTTTTTTTGCAAAGCCTTGTTCACCTAGATGAAAAATATCATCAAAGAAAGGTGCTCCGATGATGTGACAAGATGTAGAGGGGTTTTAACACCAACCTCACTAGAGATTATACAACTAACCCTAAGAAAAAGAAGGCCTTCACTAAGTGATAAACTTTTGTCGACTCTAGGTTGTGGGATAACTTTGTTGCATCTAGTAAATTTGATGAGTTCAAGGTATTAAGTATTTTCATATATCGCATGACATTTTCTTATTACACATATGATATCATCTCATTTGGATTAATCATACTATCTGGAGGCTTTGAAAGAAAGACGTGCAAGAATGTGCATGACCATTGATTGGGGCTCAATGATTTTGCCTTCCATTGCCAATAATAGAAATAACAACCCTCATCTAGGGAAAATCAAGCACAAATCCAAGTCTGAGTCTATTCTAACATGAGGTGTGGATAGATTCTGGAACAAATCATGCGGGAGTAATTTAGAACATACAACCAAGGAAGTGACACAAAAAATGATAAAGTTCAACCCTCACTGTGGCATATGTATTATATTTTTAATTGTTACTAAATAGATGGATTACTTGTAGTTATTAGGAGTTCTATGAGAAAAGAAAGGAATGATATTTCATCTGGAGTATCCAATGGGATAAATCAATAGTTGCTCTTAGTACTCAAGAGCAACCTCAATGTGTTAAGGGAGTAGGAGTTGGTGTGGGACTGAAATCTTATTGTGAATCCTACCAACAACAACATAGGTCTAGTTGAAGAGGCATATATTACAAGAGGAAGTAGAATATTTGGCACAAAAGAAAGTACTAGAAGCAATGATGTCATTTTAGTTTTCTCGACCTTCTCAAACTGAATCCATAGTATGTCGCTTCAATGATCATGGATATGATCATACTTGAGTAATCAAAGGTCATGGGTGTACTCCGAATGACCTACTAAACCAGTCTAATGTAAGTTCGTTGGTAGGATAATACTATTTCAATATATATACTTATATAATGTGTTATTGGCATAACACTTTTCATATTATAGATGGGTATAAGTTGTCGGCCTATATTTGTAGAGCTTGAATAAAATGTTACGACAGTGAGAAAGGTCTATCATCTTGTTGCCATATTGCAGTGCATATCGATGTCCTCTAACATAGTTTGTGTATCCAACAAACTTGTATATGAGGGAATGAGAGACACACCACTACTAATACTTCATATTGAATACAATACATTAGAAGAAGAATAGGTCCGTGGTACGATGGCTTGAACCAAAGACCTACTTATCTATTATGAGGTTTGTCAAATTCGTACTATATTTTGTATTTTTCTATATATAATTTCATTTGATATGAGGAAAATATTTACATATCCAAAAACCTAAAATGCATAAGCCACTTACTAGTCTTCCTATAAAGCCTAAACTATCTCTGATTCTAGAACCCATATTTGATGGTTGGGAAGTAAATGTAAAGACTTATGTTGATACTTAGCCAATAAACCAAGGTCGAATGTGGTGATCAATCTGATTTAGGATGTCGTAGGCCAAGCCTTTGACATTTCTATCTTCTTTCAAGATAATCTGGAGTTGTTCCATTATGACTAGATAAATATGTTCATAATAGAATTATGCAAATAGAAATTTTTTATCAATGCAATAAGTCTATGTGAATATATATCTTCAATTGCTTTCTATATATTAAACAATTATAATTGTTCTTACAACTACTTATATGTAGAGACTTTAAATTTTCAAATAGTCAATGTGGCATTCCTGGTTCCTTTAGTAATTAGCATTTTGGAAAGAGAGTATAATCCTATAGTTGAATATTTCTCCTCTTTATTTAAGATTTTTTGTTGGTCTGGGGAAGAATATTAGTCTATCTCATTTCCATGTGAGTAAATTCTTAGTATATAATTTTGTTAATTAATTAGTACTTACAACTTGCAAATTATCCTTCAAGATATAACTTTCTTCTAGTTTTGTTTGCCTTGTTCTTTCTCAGAGCCAGGAATGAGAAATTATTGTTGGTCTCCCTAAGCTTAATGATTGTGTATTATCTTGACTCATCGGATAAAACATCAAGGGAACCTACACTAAAATTCCTATCTATGCAGTAACCATAAATATTCAGCCATCAACACGATAATTAATATGGCCTCATCATGATATGTCTACTTAGCCCTCCATCTTATACATTTAACTTATAGAGGTACAAAAGCATTTCGTAAAGGTGGCAGATAGATAGATTCAAAATTGAAGTCAATTACTTGGAAGAATGTCAAAGTTGTTTCATGGATTACCATCTTATGCCAACTCTATTTATTCTAATGTATTAACCTTTCATATAATTCTTCATTTCTAGTGTCTAACACAAAAAATAATTGGATGTACATGTTAAAAAATAGTTTCTTTACTTACATATCTCTTTACTATTTTATTTCTTGTTGGGTCTAGTATGTATATGTCCTCACTCTATATAAAAAAGGAGAACTCGATCTAGTTGGGTATTGCTTTGACCAAACTCTTTGACATGATATCAGATCACATCGGGATATTGTAATCTAACCCTAGTCGCTGCCCTCTCTCCCTATCTTCCTTCTTCCTCTCCACCTTCGTAGACACCCTTCATCACTGTAGGGGACATCGACCTCAACTGTCATTGTCAGTCTCCCACCTTGAGAGTGACACATGGAAACCATAATTGGTGGGCATAATCATCTCTTGTAGTGAATGTGGTGATTGTGGTTCTTAGACCTAAAGTCACTACACTCATCACATGTTGTTTAGTATGTTTTGACATCAACCAATGTGATCATGAATAAGGGTTTCCATAAAAGTGATGATTAGATGTGTTGTGGCACATGGGGATGATTGTGAGTGATATAGATGTGATTTCTCCCTCCTATTTGTGTTTGATATCTAGACCCACTTGATAAGAGAGACTGAGAAAAGCATGTGCATGTGAATCAATGTATGATAACAAGGTCACATATATCTCAGACAATCTGCTCTGGATCAAGGAACATGGATTGAACATTGAGAGGATGATGATTCCATGTCTCGAGTTCATTTTAGATATCAGAGACAAGAATTAGGCAAATTTTATAACACCTGATACAGATCATAGGTTGAAGTTGTTCTCCAACTTTCTAGATTATTTGGGTAGCAATGATGTGTCACTAGACACCGCTCTGTGCATGTGATGTCATAAATCAGTTATGGACATTCACTGCCAATATAAATAGGAACATATGTAGTCACATACATAGGATACACCTAGATGAGGAGTTTAATCATGAATTATAATTAAATTGATTACTAAACTGTTTAGGATCCAATTTAAGCAAAGAATTAATCGACTGAACTCTCAACTGACCAGTTGGAGAGTCAAGTTGGTTAGAAATTGCATTGACTGAGTTCTGCATGAATTAGGGAGCAAACTGAGCAATTCACTAGGTGAACCGACTGGCTCGAGGTAGCCAGTCATTCCACTAAGTGAGACGCACGGTTCATGGAGCAATTCGATTGCATCAAGGATTAGTGTTGATGTCATATCGTGCATTAATTGGATTAGAATTTCCAATACAATTGTGATTGTAAAACATGAAAAAATTACCGGTTCACTGGGTGAACCAATCAGCTTGCATGCCAACTGATTGGTTCTCCTAGCAAACTGACCATCTTACCTATCACATGCTACAAAAAAATGTGAGATTTCGGTCCCTTCCTCTCCCACTCAGATTGGGAACCCTGACCCTCCTATAAATAGAGGGGTACTGGGGGCATCCCATAGACACAACTCAATTGCCTTTCACAATTGTTGTCCTCTCTAGTTGTGGTAACCAATAGAGAGCCCGAGAAAGTCCTACCCGATAAAGGGAGGGATAGCAAGGGAGAACAATTATGGGAGAGCAAGTTGGTGACTAGGACACCAACGAGAGGGACAACTCCTTCATGTCTATTCTAGTAGAACTACATCAGTTTTAGGCAGTCCATGTGAACTACCATAAAGGTGTGGATACCTCTCTCGCTAGGAGGGTTGCATCAGCTTGTTGTTTGTAGTGGAGACTAGGAGTTGCTACAGACATCGTTCAAGTGCAACTAGAATAGAGTTGCGCTACTGCAATGAGAAATAGTCGTTGGACTTGCTCCAGGACTAGGTATGAACTTGTTAGACCATCCTTTCCCATTACATAGTTGTTGACGTGATCTTTTTGTTATGGTGAATATGGACATTTTTTTGTTTCACTTCTTGTCTGATGTCATATTTTCCAATAGTGGTATTAGAACCATGTCAATTTTCTATGCTTTAGAATAATCAATATGAACATATTTTTTTTCATCATTTATTTGTTTCATACAATGTGAATACTTAAACTGCTTAATATAATATCCGATCAAAGACCAAATATAATCCCAAACTAATATGTATATATATATGAAATTTACACACATCACCCTAAAAGTGAGTTTTGATGGTGGATGCATAGCATGGTACGGTTAATAACCCTTATATATCTGTGTGTGGTTGAATGGTATGTTTATTTCTATTTTATCTAGGTTTGCATAATGAGCTTCGACCTTATTCTTACCAGTGTAATAGTATTATTCTTTCCTACCTTTTCTCCCCTCAAATGTAACTCAAGGTTTCTCCTTACCATGTAATAAATTTAATAGCAATAGGATAGTTTCTTTTCTTGCAACAATGAAGATGACGATCAACTTCGGGTGAGCCGACCATTTTACGTGATGAGCTGATCAGATGGGGAACTGAGGATGGTAGGCCATAGGAGGAGTGAACCAACCAGATGGTGGACCCAACTGACCGTATAAAGATGTTCAGGGATCAATTTAACCAGAGCCCAACCGATCGTTTCATACCACCAACTGACTGGAGTCAACTGCTTAAAGTGTTGAACCAATCAACCCAAATTGGCATGCACGGTCTTCATCAACAACATGTTTCTACATGAGAATTAGACCCTAAGTAGTAGTAATTTCTTATGTATCCAAGGAATTACATTAGAATGGTCATAACCATTACTTTGTATTTTATATTGCATATTTACGTTGTAGGATATAGCATGTATATGGTACATACTATATAAGTGTGGTGTTTGGATAAAGTATATGTATTTATAAATACAAACTCCCTCAAATTAAATATTAAGTCTTACATGCTTTCCATAAGTAAAACAGATGAAAAAATTGATTGACCAAGCGTAAGTTACACCCAAGCATGGTGCACAGTCCATCTCATGGAAATGTGATGGTAGATATGTAGGTTCTGCCCAAGCAGGATGCATATATATCATGTTGGCTTTTGGGTCAGGCTTAACTGGTGACCTTAATGGGATTAAACATTAGAGGCATGTTGATGACTATGGCAAGGAGTTGCATATATCTTATAACCAAGAATCACATATGATGCAATTGGTAAAAGTTGCCTACCTTAATAATTGACTTTAGACGTTGGTGTTGGTCGAGTAATAGTTGAATTGTTCTGGATCTTGGCTCACTACAAATTTGCACGTTGTAATCTTCTGAATTGATATGTGAGGGATATCAATTTGAATAAAATAGTGGGAGTGATAGTTAATTAAATACCTAATAAACATCGTCAAATTTCATACAAATCAAATCAAATAAAAAATGAGTTCTTGACAAAATTGCAAATTCTTTTGTAGAATCAAATGACAACACACAAAAAACTCAATTTTTTTGTGATTAGTCCTTAAGAAGGACAAGTTAAATAGGAATACCTTCCATGACTGGCTCAGGATGCTAAGAATTGTTCTCACATAGGAGTGGAAGCTCTATGTCCTGCAGACATCATAGTCAGATGAACCTCTTCCCACTGCACCTAAGACTGACGGGGATGCTTACAGGAAGCATATTGAAGATGTTGTTGATATCAAGTGTTTGATGTTGTGCTCCATGAACTATGAGTTGTTAATACAGCATGATAACATGGATGTAATTGAGATATCACACATATTAAGAATATGTTCCAAGATTAGGCAAGACAAGAGAGATATGATGTCTCCAAGGCGTTGTTCAAATATAACATGGCAGAAGGAGATCTAGTAGGTCCTCATGTGCTCAAGCTCATTGGGTATGTGGAGAACCTGTCAATAATAGGATTCCCCTTGGGTCAAAATTTGTCCACTTATGTGATTATGTAGTCTCTTCCAGAATCCTACACTCAGTTTGTCATGAACTACAACATTAATGACTTTGACAAACTATTGATAGAGCTACTAGGCATGTTGAGAATAGTTGAGACACAAATGAAGAAAGACAAGCCCAAGTCTATGATGATGATCAACAAGACAAAGGGAAATTCTAAAGGCAAAGGCAAAGGCAAAGGCAAAGGCAAAGACAAGAAGAGTTCCAAAGCTGGATAGAAGCTCAAGCCATCAGATCTCAAGGAAAAAGGAGGAGTAAAGAAGGGAGGAAAATGTCACCATTGTCACCAGGCTGGACACTAGAAGAGGAATTGACCACTATACCTAGAGGATCTAATGAATTAGAAGGAGGATATAGAGATCTCACTTCAGGTATATACATTATAAGATAATTCTAAATTACTTCTTCATCATTGGTATGTGATATCAGATGTAGATTTGACGTATGCTTGATATGCAAGATCTGACAAGAAGTAGACCTTTATGAAAGGGAAATGATGGAATGCATAAGTGAGAGTTGTTGAAGCTACAGTCTAAATTTAGATTATATCTTAGCCCACATGACATGTAATAGAGTTAGATGAAGTGGTATTTCATTATGCCAATAGCAGAAACATTTTATTTATGCATCATGTAATGACAATGATGATTATGAATAAATAGTTAATGTTTTATTTCAAAGATGTGATCTTGTGTAGCAATACTCGAATATCTTATGATATTCATAACATAAATATCTAAGGATTGTAATTATATAACTCAAACAATCAAATATTTATAACATTATCATCTAGATCACATGTATGAGAAATGTATTTCTAGAACATATTGATGTTCATCTAGACTCTTTTGGTTATTGAACCAACAAGAGACATGCAAGTATTATATATAGGAAACATGAAAAGCCATCTCTCACTAGGTGTAGTGGGAGAATAAGCATTCTACAAGGACATGTACATAATGATGTACAAAGACCTTTGGAATAAATGCTACAGATAGTTGTTTGAACTTCATTATATTTATTGATAATATGGTAATATGTATTCAGTAAAATACAAATCTCTTTAAGTGTTCAATATGATACTTTAATATGATCAAATGTTGAAATACTTTACATGCATGGTTTGAGGCCCTTCTGGAAAGAATGTGATAGTGTACCACAATCAACTCCACCTGAAACATGATGATGAATCAGTAAGAAGGAATCACATCATGATGAGTAATGATATGATTATCATTTAATCTAATCTTCTAATTTGCTTAAAAGGAATGTGCTTAGCACTAAAATAATGGACCTTCCATAAATGGTTTCAATTGAAAACATATGAGATATATTATGGGAATGTCTTGATATGTCCTAAATATTGAAACTTGTATAAGAAAATAGTTTCTTAAAAGGATACAATCACATAAATGTTAGTTTGTTGAACACTACTTATCTCAAACCAATAACAAAAGTGTTTTTTTTTATAGTTGAGTTTTGTTGAAATCAGTGGGAGTAAAGTGCAACTCAAAAATTTCAAACTCAATAAAGAAAAATATTTGAAACATAGGAGACACAGTGAAAACAAAGAGAGTCACAAGTGGTCGTGGAATATCAAGTTCTTTATGTAACACACAAAAACTCATAGTTCTGGTAGAATACATATGATATTAAAAGATTGTGAATCCTATAACTCAGATAAGTTATGAATTGATCATAAATTGATGAGCCAAAAACCAACTAAGAACTATTTAGGGACCAAAGTCTGAGAAATGGCTTAAGGCCATTATATCCAGAATGGAATCCATGAACGCCAATAAGGTATGACCTTGATGGTATCACCTGGAGGGTTAAAACCCACAAGGAGCAGTTGGGTTCTCATAAGGTAGACCAACATGGATAACACAAGAGGACAAATTGGTTGCAAAGGGTTTCAAATGAGTTCAAAGTATTGAACTTGATGAGATCCCTACACCAATGAATGTGCTTATTATTGCATCATTGTTGAGACTATGTGATTTGGCATATGGAGATTAAAATTGCATTCCCTAATGGGAATAATTAACAGGATGTGTATGTAACACTCCCTGAAGTTTCATAACTCCATTAATATAAATAAAGTCTATAAGCTACAATATTCAATCTAGGGATAGAAACAAGCATCTTAGAACTAGTATATTTTACAAGACATTCAAAGAGTTTGACTTGAGTCAATATAAAAGATGAAATATGTGATTACAAGAAATTTAGTGGTAGCATGTATATAAATATTCCACATATTGATGAGGGATACCATTTTAGTACTAAGTACTAAAATCTAGCATGGAAATCACCTTCATCAAGAAGGATCAGTTGAAACATCCTATGTGATAGGGATTAATATCTGTAGACAGAGTTTTGAAAAGTTTCTTAACCTAAATACGTGCACATATACTGGAAAAGTGCTAAAAAAGTTTAGCATGAAGGATTTAGTAAAAGAGAATCTATCCATAAAGATGGGATCAGTTTCTCAATAATCTAATGTTCTAATTTTTGTGAAGAATGGAAGAGATGACATATGCATTTGCATTTGGATCTTAGTGCAATATATTGTACTCATCAAATAACTGTGTATGGGATAGACATGACAAGAAAATATTAGCCATAACTAATGAAGGTCATTAGATTTCCATAGAAGACATTCATTAGTACTCGATAAGCACTAAATGAACAGTGTTTGCACTATGATGAAAAGGAAGAGCTGGATGTAAGTGTTTACATCGATTCAAGCTTCTGATATGATAGAAAATAATCGCAATATAAAAGTATGTATTTAATCTTAGAGAAGAGTTATTAGTTGGAAAGTGTTCTGAACTAACAAACCATTATTTTAAACTCTAGAATAGAAGCCAAGTATCCTTGTGTTAAGAACATAGGAGTGGATACAATATGGATCTAGAAGTTCATATGGGTGAACTTACGGATGTTCCAACCATTGATGACACAATAGATATACTATGTTAATAATGGAGCTACTAGTTAGACAAGGAATATCATATAGCAAATTACGACAATTCCATCTCATACTAGATATCATACAATAAAGAGATGTGAAACACGCAATATACTGAATATAGCAAAATGTTGCTACCCGCTGGATTAGCATTTGCATAGTAGAAACATGATGGACATGTTTCGATCACTAAGAATAAGATTTTTGGGTGATTGGCTCTGAGTGCAAGTGGGAGTCTGTTGGTAGCCTAGGGAGCCAATCATATGATGATTGTGATGGCATATAATGCAAAAGCCTAGATTAATTATAAAGGAAAGCTTCAGATTCATTCTACTTCACTTAGTTATAAGATAATGAGGAAACATAATGAATGTCTAAAGAATAACACTACTCAATGATGTATGTCTTCAAGTACATGACTTGAACAATGAGATCATACGGATGTTAAGAGTATGTACATTCTTATTATGTCCATGGTCGGGTGTGAATGTGGAAGGTAGATAAACAACAATAACAGTAAAGACTAGAGTGTGTTTTGATTGATGATAGAATCTCATCAATCATGATATATGTGATATCAAACCAAGCACATGGATACTTGTTAGGGAATAGTGTATCAGATAGACCCACTGATAACACCCAAATTTAGACATTTATTCTAAGCATTTATTTATAATTTTGTGTCATTATAGCCTTAATATGCCCAAAATAACATTAGAAACTTATTTCTTCATAATTTATATATCCTTTGAAGATAAAATCACTCAACTAGCCAGTTTTGGGACATGCAAGCACCAAACTTGAAAAGACATCAATTCTCCAAGATTTCTCCCTCGACCAGGTCAGGCCGGCTCATCACATGGTTTTTGCAGTAGCTAATCTTCCATCCTTAGAAACTTCTATGACCTCCAAACTGTATCAACTGCTACAGCTACAAACACATAAAACTTCAAGACTATAGCAACCACTACACTCGACATGGTTGGGCCCAACCTGACACAGTCGGGTCAGGGACAAAGGGCAGCGATCGCTACAACGTTAAAAGTGTAGTGAACGTCACAAGGTCAATGACCATAACAAGCTCTACGGATGTGACGCCCCATGCCACAAACTACGAGATTACTCAAAACCAACATGGAAATAACACTTTAATAAGAGGATTACCAAAAAATACTAAAAATTAAAACTGATTGCATAAGGCACTAACATCAGAAAACTTATTGCATAAAGATCCATAGCCTACCATCTTTATCATATATCTCATAAAACGTCATTCTTACAACATGTTTCATATACATACCTATCACACATGATATTTGTTTTGCTTATATATACATGTACATCTACCAACTATATACAACAAAATGCATACAAACCAAAAAATCGTATGGATATCACAACCACAAAACACACCACCCTATCCCTAAGACATGAGTGTACAAGGATGACTCTAGGACTCTAACACCAAAAGATCAACAAGCAACATACTCAACCTTATCATCTAGTAATCTTGTTGCTGCTCCTCCTCAACTGCACGATCACCACCACATCATGAACGACCACCTAAAAGATGTGGAAACCCATGGGGTAAGACCAAAATTCCTAGAGAGAGATATAACTCTCGACCAATGCTATTAAAGCACATATAGAGTAATTGAAGAACAGAAGTAAAGCTACAACTATATTAAGCATATTCAATTACTGATGTAAGCAGGGCAGTTGTTATCATCTATGCAGATCAGGTAGCTACAACAGAGCAGTGGTATATTTTATAAACTAAGAAGGAATATGAAGAACATGTATATTTTCTACCAACCAAGTTATACAAAAGTAAATCAAGGCCTCATCCAATGTTTTCATATTTTTATCCTAAGAAGCATGCTACACGGATGATACATATTTTTTTTACTACCCCCAGGATTTGAGTCGTACCACCCAAATCCAACCGACCACTACTAAGTCAAAATCGGTGCCCTACAAGGTCAATGGAAGAGTCAAAATCCACGACCTCTCCAACACCTCTCGATCAGCACAAGAGTAACAATGCAAAGACATGTCAGTCAACTACAAAATATGACTTATAATCAACAGAAGGATCGGCTCACACATGGCCATCCACATATAACAACACCTAACCCACCTTGGTATAGGTAACGATGCTAGAATAACAAGCTCACGCATGGACGTTCTAACAAGAAGAAGTGGCTCACGCATGGCCATCCATTCACAATGAGATCATCTCAGACATGGTCATCTCACACAACCTGAAATTTGGGATACAAGGTGATACCTGACTTGTAACCCCGCATATTCAAAAATATGTGCTCCGAGTAAAACTTGTTTCACCAATCCAGCAATTGAGGCTGACACTGGAAAGGATTTATGGCACAGGGCAAACTACAGGGATATGTTTCACTTGTTTAGTTATGACAATTAAGTATCTTCAACCATCAACTAAGTTATAATGTATAAAACCATAATGAACTCTATAAGAATGAGGGTATAATACAAATCTAGAAGATATAAAACGTATAAGGTGTGAATTTGTCACACCATCACCGCAAAGACCTATAACACGGTCATTCACAATGCCATCATCACTATTACACAACCACTCAAGGCTATCATTAATGTCACATCATTGTGGTATATCAATCCCTTAATCATAGCACTAGAGGGTATCACATCACAATAGGCATCAAGACACCACCAAGTCATAGGACCCATTCACATCACTCTTGTATCAAAAGTATTTAAACAAGCCTTATAAAGGCTCATTCAACCAATGTCACATCACACCCATCATAGCATGTACTAGCTATGATATTCAAGTTCATATAACCTGAATGGTTAAAAATTGATAAATGAGAAAGAGGAAACATCATAAATCCATGTGTCACACCATTATCTCCACATGCCAGAATTATGCATAACCATCACCATAGAAAACCCAGCAATGGCATGCATTCAACCTGCAAGGTTAGGGGTTCAAAGACAAGAGAGATAATATCATAACATAATAGTCATTCCAAGAAAGACAAGCAAACATATCACATTACTCATCATTAGGATTAGGGTATTTCCTCCATAGCTGATTAGGGTTTTGAAGTGAGTTCAACCACCAATTCTAGGTTCACCGTCTCCCAATTTTGGAGCATCCTTAGGGTTAAAGAACATGATTAAGGTAGATTAGATGTTGTCCAAACAGCATGTGATATGCCTTATGTATTACTCATGCAAGGATATCATCATGTGCCCAAGCATACCTCTCAACCACCTATCATCGTCATGTCTCAACCACTCCATATAACTAGGTTGTGACCAAACCACCTAGACCATGTCATGACTGTGACACCTAGAGTGTCTTGATGGTGAAACCTAGGGTTAGGTTTCCATTCACCAGAAGCATAGCACCTGTTGTGACGTCTTGGATGATAGATGTCTCGACCTCAAGAAGAGACATGACTGTCTCGACCTCAAGCCATGGCATCATGTCGTGACCCAAGACCAAATGTCATGACTTTTCTCAAGGGTATGTCATGAACAAAACCAGGGCAAAGTCAAGTCCCAAAAACTAAGGCAACAACCTACCCAAAATAGGGGAGAACATGGCCATCAATCCTCAAGTGTTGTGACCTCCATCAACACTAGGTACAATACATCAAAAGGGAAGCATCTCGACCAAGACCAACCATGTGTCACGACCATCATAGGTGTCTTGACCACCCTAAGGGATGATGTCTTGGTTTCAAAATAGAAACAAGACTAAGGGGAAACCATGATCATCATGAATGAAAAGGCTCACGCAAAACAATCACCATAAACCCTAGGTCATGGATCATGGATCCACCATGAAAGGATCTCATGCAAGATAGGTAAAACTATGTTTAAGGTACCCAAAATAGAACCTAAACTCTTCATAACATCTAGATACTCAAACATCATGCATGCAAGCAAAACCAAGGTTAAAGGGATAGAGTAAGATCATCATAACACAATAATCATCAAAATCAGGTATATGAAATTAGGGTTTCGGATTTCATCCAAACCAAGCAAGATAATCACCACCAAACAAGTTTTAGAGATTATCATCATCTACTATCATGTTAGGGGAAGTTCTAAAGAGAGAACACAGTGGCTTGCATGTATGAAAGAGTTCAAGTAATAGAGAGGGCAAAGAGTTATATAGTCCACCTCAAGAAGATCACCACCAAGGATTCCAAGATATAAGATCAAGAGTTCCAAGCACACGATCCAAGGGTTGAAGAAGCTCCACTAAAGGCTCCACTCTCAGCCACAAGATCACCTCAAGAACAAGAAGATGCCAAGGTCAAATCTAGCCCAAGAAAAATGAGCAAAAAAGCTCTAGGGCAAACCAAAAAGAGAAAGAGAGGAGAAAACCTCCTCACACTTGGGTCTACCTTGTGAAAACATGGTATATGATCCCTTTGATGAGGAGTTTCCCTCCAAAATGAACACCACAGAGGAACCATGGTCTAGGGCAGAGAAAAGAGAAGGAGATGGAGGTAGGAGATCAAAAGGAATGCCAACATAAAAGATAAACACTTACCAAGGTTGAAGATGAGTTATGGTTACCACAAGCACCACATGCAAGAAGAGGTTGGTCACCAAGCTCCAAGGTCAGATCTCTTGCCCCACTAAGCTCCAAGAACAAGTAAAAGAGAAATAGGAAGATGAAGGGTCGAAAGGGTTTACAAACATGGTGAGATAAGGAGTTATTTAGGTAGAATATGAGATAGAAGGCAAGGGATGATGTGTTAGAACTCCAAGGTACCAAAGGGACACTTACCCACTCAAAAGACCAACATGCAACCACATTAGCCATACATGAAAGACATGGTGATGCACTCTAGGTTGGGTCTCAACCACCTAGGTCACCCACATGGTCATGACCTACATGATTCACTATCCATGGTCGTGACACACACACACCATCCATCACCACATGGTCGAGATAAGGGATGTCCTCAAATCCTAAGTTGAGACATCCTATAAGAAGACAACCATCTAAACCCAAGACCATCCAAACCACTTTGGTGGCAACCTCAACATCTAGATGGTGTGACTCGACTGTGACACCCACCAAAACGCATCCTAGGTTGCGACCTAGGTCAATGTAACCCACTAGGTACACATAGGTCGAGACACTCATAGGAACCATATTCACCACTAAGGGTGTTAACTCTCAATAAAGGTCCAAACAAGGTGCCCACCTCTTTTTATATCCCCTATATGATGTCAAGAAGGAGAAGGAACACTCTAGAGGTGACAAATTGCACATCAACCTCCTACTTTGGGTAAATTGCAATTTGCACCAAAACTAGCACCTAAAGCACAAACAACATTCAAACAAGATCAAACTCGAAACTTAAGCTCTCCACAAGACATAATCACATCTGAAAGGATTAGAGAAAGGTTCTAAGAAAAATATTAAGCCAAAGCAAAAAGGGTTACCCCAAAACTCAGGTCAGGGGTCATACAACGACTGCTACACCTTTTTCTCCCACAACATCCGTAGTGACCGCTACACCTATCTCGACAGCTACACTCAGCACAGACGGGCCCAGACCGGCATGGTCGGGCCAAGGATAAGGGAAGTGATCAATACATGTCAAAAATGTAGAGACAGCTACAAGGTCAGTGACCATAACAACCCTGGCAACTGCAATGACCCCTTCGCTCGCAACATCCGTAGTGACCGCTACACCTGTCTCGACTGCTACACTCATCAAGGCTGGGCCCATCTAATAACCTCCCATTTTGCGATGTTATCTTACTAGTTTTCCTCAGTTCTCCATACTCTTTCTTAAATAAATTAGACACAATCTTTAATTTTCTACTTTATTGTAAATATACCATCAGACTAACTTTTCCCCATTTATTTCTTACAGAAAAGCACAAAAAAATTTACAAAAGCTCCAAACAGTCCCAAGACCGAATGGACACCAAACGGTCCCAAGACCGAATGGACACCAAATGGCCCCAAGACCGAATGGATGCCAAATGGTCCCAAGACCGAATGGACACCAAACGGTCCCAAGATCGAATGGACACCAAACGGTCCCAATATCGAATGGACACCAAACGGTCCCAAGACCAAATGAAGGCCAAACGGTCCCAATACCGTGTAAAATCAAATGGTCCTAAGACCGAATAAAGGCAAACGGTTCCAAACCATGAGGACTCAAACAGTTTCCAAACTGAGAGAGTCCAAACGGTCTCCAAACTGAGAGAGAGTCCAAACGGTCTCCAAACTGAGAGAGAGTCCAAACGGTCTCCAAACCGAGAGAGAGTCCAAACGATCTTCATGACCGTTTGGGCCCAAATCTCCCAAACCATTTGAGTTTCACTCAAAGAATATAAATAAGACCCGTAGGGTCCTCACAAATCATCAAGTTTCATACATCCAAAGGTTGCCTCTATTGTTCCAGAGCCATTTCATCCTTCACCCACTACCCCGAGGCTGTCGGTCTGAGATCCATACTCCATCTCCAAGCTACCTTCTCTCTCATCGACAAAGAAGGTGGGAAGAGGAGGATTCATCATCAAGCAAGCTATGAAGTATGAAGATCGTTGCTCTCTCTCTCTCCAAGGGGTCGACCTTCCTCCCTCCTTCATGGAGATGATGTTCTTTCTCTCTCTTCTCGCCCCCTTCTTTGTTCTTGCCATGAGCGAGTAGTCCTATACACTAGGGTGCGGGGAGTAGCCCCGCTACCCATGTTTTCATTTCATGCAATGTAATTCATAAGTTTGCAATAAAGATATACTTTCTTTTCAGTTCAACATCAATCATTTAATGAATGCATGTTGCTTGATCACCAACTTGTGTTACTTATTATCTATTAGTATGAATTGTCTACGTTTGCACTATTAGATTCGAATCTTGATTGAATGTTGGTTCTTGATGCATGTAGTCACCATGCATCTATTTCGGCATCTAGGAGTGTTCTTCAAGAAGTGGAGTAAACTCACTTCCATCATTGTACTTTCATACTATGAAATGGAATCAGTTGACGTATAAAAGTACAACCTTGATAAGTCGAGGAACACACTTTGTGAAGGGAATGATGTAAAGTAAGTGACCATTCATTTGGGGATGGTTGGCTTTGCAACATTCCCACACTTCTCGTAGTTAGTTCTCTGAAAGGAAACTAAATCTACAAAGATACTAACTGTTTAGACTCTTATTGCAGGTTATGTTACTATGTTGCATGTTTTGATCCATGTGTAGTGGTGGTGAAAGCCGATCACATCCTAGCAGTTTCTTAACATTATTTACAACCTTAAATTTACTTTCTTGCTTTTACTTTACTTGCACTTAGTTTAAACAATCAGACCCACTCTTTGATCTAAATACCAACTGTTAAGGAGTTAAATGAAATTCTAACGTTTTCCATCTTGTTGATCTTAACAAGACCGTTGTCCTGTGGATTCGACCCTTAACTATACTACGATAAGACTTCCACGTATCCTAGCATACATGGGTGGAGTTTTTAATCTAGTATAAGCAAGGCTAAACCTAAAAGATTTACTATCTTTAGCATTTTTAGTGGTGCACGCAACTCCACGCAAGTGGAAGCTCCATCAAAAATTGGTGTCGTTATCGGGGACAACGAAACGTTTTAATTTCATTTATCATCTTGCTAGTTGGTTAGGATTTTACACTTTTTCTGTTGATTTCATCATATCTCCCGCATCATTTGAAAAGTGTGTTTCTTCCTCTACTCATGTAGAAGATGTGTATGCAACCATCGCATAATCTCAGATTCTCCCCCGATCTAGAGTACGACTCTGAGGTAGAGAGAAGTTTCCACCGCCACATTAGACTTAATCGTCAAAGAGCCAGACAAATGGCTGAAGATCAACGCCAAGCTGCACTAGTGATGGAAAGGGTCAACGATGCCATAGCAGCCCAACGAGCGCAACTCATCGTCGACATGCGCACCCAAGTTCAGGCTGACGTACGGGATGAAGAGCAGGCCCGCATCTGTGTCGAGAATGAAGCAGCCAAGGCTGTTGCGCAACTGTTGATAAGGAGCAAGCAACTAAGGTACTACGCTATTCCCAAGAACTACGAAGACAACCATCCAGTCCAACCACCACTCATCGACATGCCTAATTTTGAGATTAGGACACAATGGATCCAAATAATGCGGGCATCTCATTCTCTGGAAGTACCGGAGATGATTGCATGGACCATTTGAAGAGGTTCAAAGCTCTTTGTAGGTTGGTACCACAAGCTGTAACAACCATGGACACAGTCATTCTCAGACTCTTCAATTTCACCTTTTCTGGAAGAGCATTAAGCTGGTACAATTCTTTGGACGGGGAGCCAATCACCACCTGGGCTCCCTTAGAAGAGAAGTTCTTGGAGAAATTCTTCCCACCTTCACTAACCTACCAAATCAGAGGGCAAATCAACCAATTCCTTCAACTACCGGGAGAGTCATTAGATGACTCATGGGAAAGGTTCAAGGAGCTCTTGAGGAAGTGCCCTCACCATGGAATCTCGCAAAATCAACTCATAGAAACTTTCTACAGGGGAGTAAGTGATGAAATTAAAAGGTTCTTAGATTCCTCATCTGGAAGAAACTTTATGAGACAGAACTACGAAGACACCTAGAGAATCATCACTCTCGGAGCGGAAAATCAATCCAATTGGGGGAGGGCAACCACAGGAGGAGTTCTAAAGGTTTGTGAAGCTAAAGAATCTACGGAAATGAAAGCTATAGCCGAAGCTTTGAAAACCATATCTAACAAACAACAAGCCCTCAAAGCATCATTTTGGGGAGTATGATAGAAAGAAGAACCCCCAACAAGCTAAAGCAGCCACAGAAACTTGTGAGGCATGTCACGCATCAGATCATCCCACATTGTCATGTGGTCTCCTATAGAATGTAATGATGGATTTGTAACCACCTCAACCACAGTATGAGTCGATCATTGAACACCATGAGGATCAGATGCCAGAACAAGTAAATTCCATTCATTCTATACCAAGACAATCTACTATAATCCAAATCAATCGAGAAATCATCCTGGTTTTCAATATGGAAATCCTGTGGGAACTACTAACCCACAACATCAAACACAAGTTGGATCCTCCAACAGACTACCACCAGGATTTCAAAGCAACTTCAACTAAAATCAAGGGAATTTTAGAAACAATTTCTAGAGATCCAACTACCAAAGAAATTCCTCTGCATACTACCAATATACTCACCCTCCTATGCACCCGCAATTACAACAAACTCAACTGCAACAACCTCAACCACCTCAGTTGCCAGCACCTCAACAACAACCACTTCAAGGGCAGCAGCAACTCACTCAATTTCAACAGAAGAATGCCCCACCACAGTAGACTGATGAACTGTCCTTGATAAGGCAAATGATGTAATCACAGCAAACCATGCTAGCTAACCAGCAAGCCCAGCAAAAAGTTGTGGAAACTCAGTTATCACAGATAGCAGCTCAGCTAAAACCTCCAGTAGGCACTTTCGCTGGCCATCCAGAAGAAAATCTAAGACACGATCAACATAGACCAGAATAATTAAATGATGTTACAACAAGGTTTGGTCGTGCTCTTACTGAATCCATCTCGGTTAATCAAGAAGATAGGGATGTAACTGAAATCATTCCAACATAAGCATCAGGTCAAGAAGCTGAAGAAATGAAAGAAAAGGAACAAGGTCCCAAAGAACCAGAGGTTCCACAATACAAGCCAAGGATACCCTATCCTGGCAGGCTAAAGGAAACCAGACTAGACTCTAGATTCCAGAGATTCAAAGAGGCAATGAAGAAACTTTATGTTGATATTCCTTTTCTTGACGCCTTATCTAAAATCCCAGCCTGGTCCAAATATCTGAAGACCCTGCTGTCAAAGAAATATATGATAGAGGAGCATGAAACTGTCAAGCTAGCGCAAACCACTTCTAATATCATTATGAATAAAATGCTGAAAAAATAGAAGGACCCCGGCTCCTTTGGCATACAATGCTCTATTGAGAACACTTCTTGTAAAAAGGGATTGGTTGACTTAGGAGCCAGCATGTCAATTATGCCATTTTCCATGTGCAAAAGATTGGGGTTTACAGACTTTTTGCCTACAACAATGACCATCCAGCTCACTGATTCCACCATCACTGCTCCCCTGGGGATCATTGAGGACATTCTAGTAAGAGTGGGGAGGGACTCTTATGTCCCTTGTGATTTCTTCATTATGGATATAAAACAAGACCTAAGGTACTCGATAATTTTCAGTAGACCCTTCCTTGCCACAGCTAGAGCATTAATTGATGTCAAGGTTGGCACAATTACATTGAGGATGGGCAAAGAAATTGTTCAATTTAGGGTTTTCAACATCCTGAAGAGCCCTAGTATCCATGAAGAGGTTTTTCTGCTTCAAGTTATTGATAAAATGTCCCAACTCAAGCAAGCAAATCCAGAACCAGCAGATGCCCTAGAGGACGCTCTAATAAATCCGAAAGCTTAATTTTCAACTAATAAGCTAGTTCAGCAATGCCTGCAATACTTGGAGCAAGCTGACAAAGCCCCAGAAGCCACTTTTGAAGAACTAAAATTTGTCTCCATATTAGAGACAACATAAGTACCCAATGTTCCGAAAATGAAAACTCTACCGGATGGTCTCAAACATGTCTTCATAGATGAAGAAAAATTATGTCCAGTTATCATTGGCTCTTCTCTGATTGACGACCAGGAAGAAAGGCTTCTCACTGAATTAAGGAAGCACAAGAAAGCAATTGGGTACAAAATGACTGACCTAACAGGCATAAACCCATCTCTATGAATGCATAAACTACCTATGATAGAAAAGTTCAAACCCTCAAGAGATCACCAGAGAAAACTGAACCCAAACCTGAAAGAGGTAGTTTGCCTCAAAGTTCTTAAACTCTTGAAAATACGTAGTATCTGTCCAATTTCTGACTCTCAGTGGGTTAGTCATGTCCAAGTGGTCCCTAAAAGGGGGAGGGGGACCACTATTGTCCTAAACGATAAGAATGAACTAGTACCTACAAGGACCGTTACTGGCTGGAGAATGTGCATTGATTATAGAAAATTGAACAAATCAACAAGGAAGGACCATTTTCCCTTACCCTTCCTTGATGAGGTCCTTGAGCGGCTAGCCCACCAAAAAAAATTTTGCTACCTCAACAGATATTCTGAGTTTTACCAAATACCAATTCACCCTGAAGACCAAGAAAAAACGACATTTACTTGTCCTTTTGGAACATACGCCTTCAGAAGGATGCCCTTCGGGCTATGCAACGCACTCGCAACCTTCCAAAGGTGCATGACTGCTATCTTCGTGGGATTAATCGAAACCATTATGGAGATGTTTATGGACAATTTTTTAGTATATGGAGATTCTTTTGATAATTGTCTTCTCAACCTAAGTAAAGTCCTATAGATATGTGAGGAAACAAACCTTATCCTAAACTGGGAAAATGTCACTTTATGGTGACCGAAGGTGTTGTCCTCGGACATCAAGTAAGAAAAAGAGGAATCGAAGTAGACAAGGCAAAAATCGATGTCATCTCAAAGTTGTCACCGCCCAAAGACATAAGGGGAGTGCGAGCCTTCTTAGGTCATGTCGGGTTCTACCAAAGATTTATCAAAGACTTCTCGAAAATGGCAAAACCTATGACACACTTATTGACCAAGGATGTTGATTTCAACTTTAACCAGGAATGCCTGCATAGCTTTACAACCTTGAGGAATGCTCTAATCTCTGCTCCCATTCTGAGAGAACGTAACTAGTCACAACCTTTTGAGATAATGTGTGACTCTAGCGACTATGCCATAGGGGTTGTGTTAGGGCAGAGAATAGACAAAAAGCCATATGTAATATACTATGCATCAAAGATGCTAGATGAGGCGCAAAAGAATTATACTACCACTGAAAAGGAATTCTTAGCCGTCATCTACGCTTTCGAAAAATTTCATTCTTACCTAATTGGATCAAAGGTCATAGTATATACAGACCACTCCGCCATCAAATATCTTATTCAGAAACAGGATGCAAAACCTAGACTCATCCGCTGGGTATTGATGTTGCAAGAGTTCGATCTTGAAATAAAAGACAAGAGCGGAGTGGAAAATGTCATCACTGACCACCTAAGTCACATCGAGTCTCAAGAGGATGACAATGTACCTATCTGAGACTCCCTCCCTGATGACCAGCTTATGAAAACTACCACCGAATTCCCCTGGTATGCTGACATAGTGAACTATCTGGCTACAGGAATCATCCACCCCTCCGCCTCTCACCATGATAAAAAGAAATTTTTCCATGATGCTAAACAATACTACTGGGATGAACCCTATCTTTTTTGTCTATGTGCAGATGGACTTTTCCGTCGTTGCATACCAGAAGAGGAAATTACTCCTGTCTTAGAGCATTGTCATTCTGACCCCACTGGGGGATACATGAGTTTGAAAAAGACCGCTCTGAAAGTTCTACAATCGGGTTTCTTTTGGCCAACAATAGCAAGAGATTCCTATGATTTTGTCAGATCGTGCAATAAATGTCAGCTTTCTGGCGGTATAACTAAAAGGAATGAAATGCCTCTCACTTTGTGGCAAGAAATTGAACTTTTTGATGTTTGGGGAATAGACTACATGGATCCCTTCTCCTCATCCTATGGATCTTCTTACATACTGGTCATTGTGGATTATGTCTCAAAATGGGTAGAAGCTATACCCACCATTTCCAACGATTCAAAGTCAGTCATCAAGATGTTCAAAGATATCATTTTCCCCAGATTCAGAGTCCCCTGAACTATCATATCTGACGGAGGGACCCATTTTCTGGAAAGAAGCTTTGAAGCCCTCCTAAAAAAATATGGAGTCAACCATAAGGTCGCCACACCTTACCATCCAAAAACTAGTGGCCAAGTCAAAGTTTCGAATAGACAACTTAAAGCAATTTTAGAGAAAATAGACAGTAGACATCGTACCGACTGGTCCACCAAGCTTCCCGATGCCCTTTGGGCTTACCAAACAGCTTATAAAACACCGATCGGAACAACCCCGTTCCGAATGGTATATGGGAAATCATGCCATCTTCCAGTTGAACTGGAACATAAGGCCTAGTGGGACATTAAACAACTAAATTTTGATTTTAAAAGTGTTGGCGAATACAGAAAACTCCAGTTATAAGAACTTGAGGAGCTTACAATGATAGCCTACCATAGTGTCAGAATCTATAAGGAACAAACTAAGATGTGGCACGATGGCCACCTCAAAAGAAAAGACATTGCTATCAGAGATAAGGTCCTCCTCTTCAATTCCAGACTTAAGATGTTTCCTGGAAAGCTCCGCACGAAGTGGTCTGGACCATTCACAAGTAAACACATCTACCCCACCGGAGCAGTCATCATCCTTGACAATAATGGGGGAGAAAAAACCGTTAACGGCCACAGATTGAAGAGATACTACACACCAGCAGACAAAATTCCAAGACAGACTATCGAGATCCACGATCCCTCAACATCGACATAACCAAATCGGACTTTCGTCGAGCCAGTGACGTAAAACACAGGCGCTACTTGGGAGGCAACCCAAGATCTAAGTACCACCGTTTTATCTTTCCTAGTTTTTTTAATTTTTCTAATCTCTTCGTTTGATTTAGGCTTATCTTCTTTAATATTAAAATATAAAAATTCACATAAATAAACAAAACAAACATAAAAATATAATATCAAAAAAAAAATCCAACGGCTTCGAAACCGTTTGGACCCAAATGGTCTCGAAACTGTTTGGAACCCAAACGGTCTCAAAACTGTTTGGACCCCAAATGGTCTCAAGACCATTTGCCCTTGGGAATTTGTAATGCCCCCCCAATCCTATAAATATAACCCCAACCCCTCCCTTTTTCCTCTTCTAAAATCTCGAACTCCCTAACCCTCACACGAGCAGTGTTTCATCCCCTCCGTTTCTCGCTCCCGCACAACTCGTGACGCCTGCTCTCTCTGTCACCATCTTCGATGACACCGCCGTCTTCCCCATGTGTTTTCACGGAGTTTTTTTTTTCCATCAGCGTCGCCATCACACAATAAGGTAAACCAATAGTTCGACACCATCGCCACTACCATATTCTCTGTCACCACACCACGCTTCACACCTAACTTGTTTTCATCGTCGCCGATGAGGTTCTCGTTAGCAGCCTACGCGCGCATCGCCACCGTTGTTTGCTGCTTTCGCCTCCTTTTCAACAATCAACCATGCTTCTAGACGCTTCACCTTCCTCGCGGTCTCGCTTCTAAATGGTCTTAAAACCGTTTGGTGCCAAACAGTCTAGAAACTGTTTGAGCTCAGGACCGTTTGGACCCAAACAAAGAAGGTGGACAACATCCCAAATCCCCTGATCATAATGACAATATTAACATGTCATATGGGGATCAGTTCCTTGACTATTCTGCCATGGGATCTATGGGGGAAGTTGCTGAAGAAGTGGCTTTTGCTGAGTTCCAGCAATGTATCCTAGGAACCAGCATTAGTCCACCAACATCAGCAGGTCATCATTCCTCCGCCCCAGAACAATCAGTGCCTTTACCCCCAGAGCAAGAAGAGTCAGACAGAGTGAGTCTAGACACAGATGATGAACTCGACTCTGATTCTGAATCAGAAAAAGATGAAGTTCTACAACACTATATGGACGACCTAGAGCAGACTTCTTTTCCGCTGCTGCAAGAACTCCCCCCGCCGCCACCTCTACCTAAGAAGATGCACGACCTAGACATGGCGGCCATCTCTACCCTAGATGTCCAGGATATCTTCATCCTAAACACTATCGTAGATGATGCCAAAGAAGGGGTGGACATCATCTACACAAATATAAAGACTAAGCGCAAGATGACACGTGAAGATTTCTGAATCATCCTTCGACCTCAATCAAAAGTGAAGATGGGAATCTTCTGTGTCCTTCTTGCCAACGCTATTGAAACATACAGAAGCTCAAAAAGGCCGCAGCCAGTCCTCAATGCTTCACCTAATTTGGCTCTAAGTCTACTATACAAGGACTTACACAACAAGACTATCGAGTGGCTGCATTGGGGGATTGAATAGATGGTACGATATATCACAGTACCCTTCCAAGTTTCCGGCCACTGGCTGCTCATGATCGTTGACACTGAGGCTCGCGACGCCAATTAGTGTACAACTTCTGTGCCAGTGAGCTTAAAGTCAGAATCATCAATTTTGCTGGTCTAGGAGCCGGGGAGGCAAGATGCATCCCTTTCCGGCTTCTAAAATTAATTTGGGATGCAAAGCCATCACTCTGAAAAGGTTGGAACCAACCATGGTTCTGAATCGTAAACCCACAAGTCCAAACACAAGAAGGATTCGGGGATTGCGCTTTCTGCACTATACGCCACATACAAGCGCTTAATCAACAAATCCCCTTCACCGAGCTGGCCACAGAAGACTTTCACTCTCTACGAGGGCGTTACACCATGGAGCTCATATGTGACAGAAGGTTCTTCAAGGACCTGACTATGGCACCATATGACATCCCTCTCTACCTCTACTCGACTATCCAATGTCTACAGAAACATCCGTTCTGGCAAACATCACAGGAATTGGAGAAACAACAACCCACCACGGTCCCTGAAAAAAGACTATGGGACCTTTACACCTTTGATATGGTGAATGATAAAGGGGACATCGATTTATTAACAGGGGCCCCTATCAAAAGATCATATCCTCAAATGGTTCTGCTATCTACCATTGAACCAACGTTTCCCAATTTTGACCTTGCAGCTTGCAAGAGTCTTTCTGACAATGAACTTCAGCTATATGCTGAGAAAGATGATCTTGTTTTTCTAGTCGGAGATATTCTGGTTATGGCAGATATGCTCTGTGAAACTGTACAATTCAAAGGGTCTCTATCTGTGAGTTTGATGACCGCCTATCAATATCTCCTCAGATGGAATCACCCTATGGTTTATATGGCGTCAACATATGTGAAGGATGATCTCCTAAATCTAAAGAACTTTGGAACCGCGGAGGTACTCATCTCTTACCTCCAACATATGAATCTAAAGTTCATTATGCTTCCTTTCCTTCACTCAGAGCATTGGATGCTACTATCAACAAACCTTCATGACAGAACAACTATCATCTACAATAGTTCTGATAGCCAGTTTGATGCAAACCAGAGGAAGTATGTTGTGACAGCTAACACGCCCATGGAGGAGGTGGCAATGGAGTGTGCTGACAAACTACACAATCTTTTAACCAAGCACACAAGGGCGTACGATAAAGAATACTTTCATCGCCAAGCCTTCTACCACATATGTCCCTAGCAGCTCCGAGAGTCAAACGATTGTGGCTTCCACGTCATCTACTGGATGTACACCATCGCTGTTCTTGGAAGACCGGTAGAGGATATGACGGACATAGATTACCATGATCTATGTGGAAAGTTCACAGCTAATCTTCTCCAAATGCATGGAGCTAACAAAGGACTAAAAGAAGCCTAATGCCCTTATCCATGTACTTCTCAACCTATCACTTTGACACTCTGAGGACAGAGTGAGTGATAAGTTAGGGGGGAGGTACACTGGACAAGGGCGAGGTATCATTTTTCAACCCTTCTCCCTCTGCTCTTTTTATTTAATTCTGCTTTTCTATGCACTGCTTTTATTTTTCTTTTCACATTTTAGAATAATTCTTGTACATAAGTATAACATCACTCTTGGAAAAAGTCACCCCCAGCTAAATTTAGAATCAAAGTAGTCCTCAAAAAGCAATAACATAAAAAGCACTTAGGCATGTAATGGTGAATTAATAAATTACTTTCACACCCGATTTCCATGCTTTTGCTTCAACTCTGCTCCAGACTCTCCACAAGTTAACATCATGGCCGAAGCCAGTCAAAACTCTTCCAAGGATGGGAGGGAACTAGGTAAAATCCAAATCAAGGAACCTCGCAAGTGGACCACCAAGTACGAAATCGAAATAAGTGCATGTCAGGAGACTCCAAGAATAGTTTTCTTCTTTTCAAAAGAGGCCTGGAAGCCCAAATAAAATCCCTAAAGATCCAACTCCTAAGCCTGTGAGTATAAGAATAAAAGCTAGAGTGTTGAATAAAAACATGAGAGTTGTGTCACGTCTAAGGACCTATATGAAGGACCAATAAAGGTCTCACCCGGCCGGTACATTCAGTTGCCCTCACAAAGGTAGATGTGTCGCGTACGGTAATGAGATGCTAAGGTCTCTGAATATATGAAAAAGTTGATAAAGGACTCACCCAGCCGGTACATTTAGCTGCCCTCATAAAGGCAGATGTGTCGCGCCTGGTAGTGAGATCCTAAAAGTTTAGATAAACCCTCCCCCACTAAAAGGGGGAGTTACACATCAGCCTTTAGCCAACCCTCATGCCTATCTTAGTTTCCAGTAGGTTTTTCAAAGAAGTATAAAATTGATTGGAGTTGAAAACATGCACAGAATGCGATCGAGGAAAAGGTGGTCCCAATGCGAGCTACGCGATAAGGAAGAAATCTGAGATTCACGCAACTCCCAATACCTGAAAGAGTTAGTGCAAGTAGAAGCCCGATAAAACTCTAAGAGATTTCTAGTTTAGAATTGAAGCAAGAGTATAGAAATCTTCACTAAATAAAATTTCCTCACCACTACATGCCTCAGCTCTATCTAGCTTGAGGACAAGCTAGACTCTAAGTTAGGGGGTGATAACATCCCATTTTGTGATGTTATCTTACTAGTTTTCCTCAGTTCTCCATACTCTTTCTTAAATAAATTAGACACAATCTTTAATTTTCCACTTTATTGTAAATATACCATCAGACTAACTTTTCCCCTTTTATTTCTTATAGAAAAGAACAAAAAAATATACAAAAGCTCCAAACGGTCCCAAGACCGAATGGACACCAAACGGCCCCAAGACCGAATGGACGCCAAACGGTCCCAAGACCGAACGGACACCAAATGGTCCTAAGACCGAATGGATATCAAACGGTCCCAAGAACGAATGGACACCAAACGGTCCTAAGACCGAAAGGACACCAAACGGTCCTAAGACTGAATGGACACCAAACGGTCCCAAGACCGTGTAAAGTCAAACGGTCCCAAGTCTAAATAAAGGCAAATGGTTCCAAACCTTGAGGATTCAAACAGTTTCCAAACTGAGAGAGTCCAAACGGTCTCCAAACTGAGAGAGAGTCCAAATGGTCTCCAAACTGAGAGAGAGTCCAAACAGTCTTCACGACCGTTTGGGCCCAAATCTCCCAAATCATTTGAGTTTCACTCAAATCCTATAAATAAGACCCGAAGAGTCCTCACAAATTATCAAGTTTCAGATGTCCAAAGGCTGCCTCTATTGTTCTATAGCCATTTCATCCTTCACCCACTGCCCCGAGGCTGCCGATCTGAGATCCATACTCCATCCCCAAGCTACCTTCTCTCTCATCGACAAAGAAGGTGGGAAGAGGAGGATTCATCATCAAGCAAGCTACGAAGTGTGAAGATCGTTGCTCTCTCTCCAACGGGTTGACCTTCCTCCCTCCTTCGTGGAGATGATGCTCTTTCTCTCTCTTCTCACCCCTTCTTTGTTCTTCCTGTGAGCGAGTAGTCATATACACTAGGGTGCGGAGAGTAGCCCCGCTACCCATGTTTTCATTTCATGCAATGTAATTCATAAGTTTGCAATAAAGATATACTTTCTTTTTAGTTCAACATCAATCGTTTAATGAATGCTTGTTGCTTGATCACCAACTTGTGTTACTTATTATCTATTAGTATGAATTGTCTACGTTTGTACTATTAGATTTGAATCTCGATTGAATGTTGGTTCTTGATGCGTGTAGTCACCATGCATCTGTTTTGGTATCTAGAAGTGTTCTTAAAGAAGTGGAGTAAACTCACTTCCATCGTTGTACTTTCATACTATGAAATGGAATCATTTGATGTATAAAAGTACAACCTTGATAAGTCAAGGAACACACTTGTGAAGGGAATGATGTAAAGTAAGTGACCATTCATTTGGGGCTGGATGGCTTTGCAACATTCCTACACTTCTTATAGTTAGTTCTCCAAAAGGAAACTAAATCTACAAAGATTCTAACTATTTAGACTCTTATTGCAGGTTATGTTACTATGCTACATGTTTTGATCCATGTGTAGTGGTGGTGAAAGCTGATCACATCCTAGTGGTTTCTTAACATTGTTTACAACCTTAAATTTACTTTCTTGCTTTTACTTTACTTGCACTAGTTTAAACAATCAAACCAACTCTTTGATCTAAATACCAACTGTTAAGGAGTTAAATGAAATTCTAACATTTTCCATCTTGTTGATCTTAACAAGACTTTTGTCCTGTGAATTCGACCCTTAACTATACTACGATAAGACTTCCACATATCCTAGCATACGTGGGTGGAGTTTTTAATCTAGTATAAGTAAGGCTAAACCTAAAATATTTACTTCCTTTAGGATTTTTAGTGGTGCACGCAACTCCATGCAAGTGGAAGCTCCATCATCATCCTGGTGTGGTCAGGTTGAGAACTATGGGTAGCGACTGTTGAAGGTGTAGCAACCACTTATCATATACACACTGCCTTCACCTATAAATACCCATCCCTTTGTACCTAGCCGGGGGTTCGGCTAGTTTCTCAAGTTCATTTGTTCCCAAAGCCCCATGGGAGAATTCCAAGGTCTAAAAAGGTTGAAGAGCTCACCCTACGTCCACCAATTTGTCTTGCTTCCATCCACTATCGTTTTCCACCACCATTCACCCATTTTCCACCATTCCCAGTAATCTTCCACCTCCATACACTCACCAAGTTGTTTTTTGGGGAAGAATCGAGGAGAAAGGAGGCCAAGGAGTCCATAAGACCTAGGAGGATGACCCAAAGATGAAATACATCCCATACATAGGCTAAGGAGTGAGAGCCACCTCTCCTCTATAGGATAAATCTCTTTTTCTTCTCCTTTCGTCTACTCTTCTCCTTTGTTTTTGTACATATGATGATCTTCCATCTCTGTTCGGTTCCAACTATCCTTGTTCATGGCTAGTTGAGCTCCTTATTGACTATATAGCATGTCTTAGGCATGATTATTTACTCTCACCTTAATCAAGTAGTTTTATTTCATATCTAGTACGTTTTCTGTTCTGTCTTCTCTTTCTGGTCATGATTTCTAGTTTGGTTGATCTCTTTCTTACTTGAACTTCTATTTCTACCTATATCGAGAGATTCATTGTAGTAATAGATAAGAGAAGGTAGTTTGGATGGTAATCTGAAAAGAGAATGGTGCAAGGTGATATGTATAGAACTAGAGACCTAGGCATGGTCTGGCCCACTATTAGGTTCTGTCCAGATCACATATGTTCTTAGCATCTCAGAACATTCTAGATGTGAGAGGGTATCTAGAGTATTCTAGGGTGTTAATTTTCCATCCTCGAGAGATGTTTCATATCACTGATGGGTTATAGTCACATTGCGCGAAAGTGAGTGGGATGACGCTCCACAAGAACAGATACCACATTACATACTATCTTTGGATGTAGGTTTCTTGTTGAGGTCTTTGAGGGTTGTCTACGCCTGAGAAAGGGTGCATAGACTTCCCCACTTGTGGTTACATAGATAAGAATTCCTTCTCTTTGATTAGTAGAATTTGACGACTTTGTTTTGTTTATTTACTTTTTTTGTTTTAGTTCCTTACATTTTTCTAGACAAGTTCTAGTTACAGACTTATATCAACTATCGGATAGGCTTAACTGACTTAAGAGTGAGATCTTAAGCGTCTTAAATGTCCCCACATCCCTGTGTTTGACCACGTATATCTACTTCTATCATGTATTATAGTTGTGGGGATCCTTGAAGGTTTTAGGTTATAAATTTAAAGTCTGATTTACCTTAGGGATCATGCCTCCACTTTTGGAGCACGCTCTCAGGGCCGATCAACTTTTGGCTTTGTTGTCAGGGATGTGGTTTTCCACATTTGGACACCCAAACATTTTATTCTATCATCCATAAGCCTCTCTATATATGCATAGTTCTTCTTTTTCATTGAAAATACTTGTCCATATGTACTGAATAGATTTCCTTTTTCTTATACATTTTTTCAGCAATGGATCTTGCTTCCATAAGGCAAGTTATCTTGTCCACCTATCCTCTCAAATTTTTCTATAGTCCTAACTACTAGAAAATAATTGATAGTCGTACGCTACAACTAATCCAGCTATATAAACCTCCATCGTTGTCACTACCAGATGTTTCAGCAAGGGAGATTGCCAATCAGTCCTTGACCTTACCAATGCCATGGGATCAAGAATTGGTTACAGAAGTGGAGCTAGCTGGAGAAAGTATCTATGTGCTAACCTCCTCCTTATCTAATAATCTCTAAGAACAAGTCATTCTGCTTCAGTAGCTACTAGAAAAGCAGAATCATCATCTCCAAGTAGCCACTGAGGTCGCAAACCGCAGCAGAAGTATACTTCAAATTTTTGAACAAGGATTCATCCAAAAGCATCAATTTGACACATCAGACTTCCAACTGAAGTGCATGGCAGAATTGACAGGTCTTGAAAGCATTGTTGATAAAGTCCAACAACTTCATGATAAGGATGTTGAACAAGGCAGGAGACTTCAAGAGCTCATCAATTTGGTTACTACACAGTTACAAGTGCCACCACACGACATTGAAGATTACAGTCATCAAAACCATTTCATTGGGCCTTAAATTGATTTTGCCTCACCATCCTATATAGACCATCAAATGGATTCACTGGGATTTTTTTGTGAATACCAACCCACCTAGGGAAGCCCTTCATTTTATCCAAATGATTCAGCTAATAAACCAATGGAAGATACAAGCCACGCGCATGAATGGTTATATGATGATGATGACTCTTATCCTCACTACGGTAGTCAAACAACCTCGCAATAGGAAGGTCAGGCTGAGGAACCTGAATCAGACATTGATCCAGACTAGGGTGATATCTCTCACATTGAGACTTGTCACTTCACTTTGAGCAGTAAGCCAATCATGGTTTGGAATAATTTGTTCAATGAGGATGATGAAGACTATTCAGTTTGAGGGGAGTGAGTATATTGATGACGACGAACTGGAGAAGCATGAGCTGACATTCACTACCATCCCCTTACAAGGCATGGTGGACATAGAAGGAGAAGGGTGGACAATCCATTACAACATGGTTGCTAAACATGAAGATACCCCAGACCCCATAGAGCGTGACAAGCTTGGGGTGGTAGAACCACAAATAGATTTACATGGGGGCACTTATCCTTTAGAAAAAGATTGGATGACTCAGTCTTTACATGAAAATGTATCTGAGCATTCAACCTCATGTTCAGAGGTGGAGATATAATAGAGGAGTCCTCTAGAAGATTTACAACCTCTCCCCTCCATCTCATCCTGTGTTGACATCTGAGGGCCTACCTATTTAGATTCATACATTGATGGGTACCTTGAGGATGCTTTGTTGAAGAATTCATTTCAGTGCAGTTCAAATCAATTCTAACATAGAGATGACTTCACCGAGTCACCATATTCTATTACTCTACTTCAAACTCAGAAGAGCTCATATCTCCACCTATTATACTCCTACATGGTGTACTCAATCCGAAAGACACAGGTGACACTGGTCCCAAAACTTAGGATTTGGGATCCCAGTGTCTGCATTGTGGGGCAGACACCCCATTTCTCTTACCCCTTTCTCTTCTCTTGTTAAAATGAATTTCTTTTCTATCTTCTTGCTTAGATAGTTTCTTTCCTCTAACTTCTTAATCTATGCATACATGCATCATACTAGGACTTTAATAAATTTCTTCCATGTACATACATGCATTAATTCCCTACTATCTCAAGTTCAAGGCTTTCTTAAGGATGAGCAAAGTTTTAAGCTTAGGGTGGTAGGGTTGTTCACCCTTCTGTCTCTTCATTATTCATGCATGCATATTTAATTCTTGCATTAGGCGTAAATTTTTTAAAAATTTCAACAGTTTAGTCTAGCTTTACTGTTTTGTAGGATTTTGTTTTGTAATTTGGAGCTTTGCAATTAAGGCTATGTGATGTGAATCTTATAGTTAAATGCTTATCCATGTGCCTAAATGCACAATTTTCATCTCAAAACTGCCTGATCTCTTACCTAACTAGCTCTTTGACTTTTTCCATTAAGTTTGACGATCAAAGCTTATGTGCCTTTCCATAGCTTAAAATAGTATTCCCTTGATATGTGTTGTGAATGACAAACCCAAGATTTAGAACCGTTTGAAAGAGCTAGAGTTTGATCAAGACTCCAAGTCGCATTATTCGTGAACTTTCCTATACTCTAAGAATCCTTGAATCATAATTACTACTTTTCACACAGATATCAAGCGTACAATGATGAGTTTTGAGCTAAAATCATATAGGATTGTTTTTCCTTGATGGTCTATGCACCCTCTCATCTTACATTGAACCAAAAAGATGAAAAATAAAAAAAATGCAAAAGAGGCTTGTTTGCCCAAAATATCAAAATAGTTTCGACCCATGCCTATGAATTAGAATGAGAAAATAAAAGCTTGTTTGTGAATAAATGAGTGTTGTTTTCTCTTTTAGGAGAATTGAGGATGGTGCTCGGCCGGTGTTTGACTGTGCTCATGAACATGGGTATGTCGTGCCTGGTAGTGCCACCAGAAGTTCATTAGAGAGATACTAGGAACCCTAGGAGGCCTATGAGATCATCCCAGTAGTAGGGCTGGTTCAAGCATAGTACGAGGAGTTCATCTCACTACTTTGGCCAACTGGCTCGGACTGTAGGGACTGTTGCTCGCTACATGGACAAACCTCACACATATCGAGATCCTCAGAAGTCATTAGAGTATTTTTGCTTTTTGTTGCTTCTTAGGACCTGAATAAGTGGAAGGTGTGTTGTTCCTCATTTGTCTATATGAATACATGATAATAGCTCATTACTGATCACCCATGGAATCACCTATGTGACAATGATCTAATGATGTATTATTATGATTCAAACCCTCATGAGTATTAACAAGTTACAGTGAATTAGCTAAATCTTGCCTGTATACTCTTTGATCGTACTTTAACAGGATTGTGCTTGACTAGTGGGGGTTTGCTTTGAAACAACATGGATCGGGAGAGTTGATGTTTTCTAACTATTTTTCTTAACCTTAAGATTTATCACTAAGATTAATTTGAATGTTATCTTTTTGTTCTTTGAGCATGGTCTTTCTTGAGGACAAGCAAAGGTTTAAGCTTGGGGTGGTTGATAACACCCAAATCTAGGCATTTATGCTAAGTATTTATTTATGGTTTTCTGTCATTATAGCCGAAATATGTCCAAAATAACTCTAGATACTTATTTTTTCATAATTATATATCTTCTGAAGATAAAGTCGCTCAACTAGTCAATTATGGGACATGCAAGCACCAAACCTGTAAAGACATCAATTCTTCAAGATTACTCCCCTCGGCCCGGTCGGGTCGGGTCGGCTCATCACATGGTTTTTGCACCAGTTAATCTTCCATCCTTAGCGACTGCTACGACTAAAACTCTAGCGACTGCTACAACCTCCAAACTGTAGCAATTGCTACAACTACAATTGTAGCAAACTTCAAGACTGTAGGGACTGCTACACTTGGCACGGCAGGCCCAGCCCAGCATGTTCGGGTCGAGGAAAAAGTGTAGCGATCTCTACAATGTCAAAATTGTAGTGACCACCACAAGGTCAGTGACCTCAACAACCTCTACGGCCGCTACACCTATTTCACCCACAACATTCATAGCAACTACTACACCTGCTTCAACCGCTACACTCAGCACAGGTGGGCCCAGCCCAGAATGATTGGGTCAAGGATAAGGGGCAGAGATCGCTACAACATCAAAACTTTAGCAACTGCTACAAGGTCACTGACCACAACAACCCCAATGATCGCAATGACCCCTTCACTCGCAACATCTGTAGAGGCACCCTGTCTCGATTGTTACACTCAGCACAGTCGGGCCTAGCCTAGCACGTTCGGGCTGAGAACTAAGGGTAGCGACCGTTGAAGGTGTAGTGACCACTTATCACATACACTCCACCTTCACCTATAAATACCCACCTTTCGCTACCTTGCCAAAGGTTTGGCTGGTTCAGCTAGTTTGTCAAGTTTAGTTGTTCCCAGAGCCCTGTGGGAGAGTTACAAGGTCTAAAAAGGTTGAAGAGCTCACCCTACATCCACCCTTTTGGCTTGCTTCCATACATCGTCATTTTCCAGCACCATTCGCCCATTTCCCACCATTTCGAGCCATCTTCCACCCCTATACACCCACCAAGTTAATGTTTGTGGCAGAATTGAAGAGAAAGGAAGCCAAGGAGTCTAGAAGACCAAGGAGGATGACCCAAATATGAGATCCAACCCATACAGAGGCTAAGGAGCGAGAGCCACCTCTCCTCTATGGGCTAAATCTCTTCTTCTTATCCTTTCTTCTACTATTCTCCTTTGTTTATGTACAAATGATGTTCTTCCATATTTTTTTGGTGCCAACTATGCTTGTCCATGGGTATTTGATCTCCTTGTTGGCTATGTAGCCTGTTTTGGGCATGATTATGTACTCTCACCTTGAGCAAGTAGTTTTATTTCAGATCTAGTATGTTTTCTGTTCTATGTTCTCTTTCTGGTCATGATTGCTAGTTTGGTTGATCTCTTTTTTATTTGAACTTCTATTTCTACCTATATCAAGAGATTCATTGCAAAAATATATTAGAGAACGTAGTTCAGATCATCATCTGAAAAGAGAATGGTTCAAGGTGATCTATACAGAACTAGAGACCTAGTCACGGTCGGGCCCATCCTGGCAGGGTTGGGCCCACTATCAGGTTCTATCAAGGTCACATATGTTCCTAGAATCTCAGAATATTCTAGACTCAAGAGGATATTTGGAATATTCTAGAGTGTTGATTTGTCATCCTCTAGAGATATTTCATATCATTGATGGGTTATAGTCACACTGCATGAAAGTGAGTGGGATAACCCACCATAGGAACAAATACCATATTACGTACTATGTTTGAATGTGGGTTGCTTTCTGAGGTGTTTGAGGGTTGTCTACGCCTAAGAATGGGTGCATAGATAGTCCAACTTGTGGTTTCATAGCCAGTAACTCCTTCTCTTTTATTAGTAGAATCCTATGGACTCTGTTTTGTTTTCGTTACTTCATTTTGGTTTACTTCATGATATTTTTCTAGACTAGTTCTAATTACATAATTTTATCAACTATCAGATTGGCTTAACTGACTTAAGAGAGAGATCTTAAGCATTCTAAATGACCCCACATCCATGTGTTTGACCCTGTATTAAAGTTGTGGGGGTCCTTGAAGGTTTCAGGTTATAAATTTAAAGTTTGATTTACCTTTAGGACTGCGCCTCCACTTCAAATCACGCTCTCAAGGCCGATCATCCACCTTGAGAGTGACACATGTAAACCATAATTTGTGGTCATAATCACCTCTCATAGTGAAGGTCATGATTCTGGTTCTTATACCTAAATTCACGAAACTCATCACATGTCATTTGGTATGTTTTGACATCATCCAATGTGATCATGAATAAGGGTTGACATAAAGGTGATGATCAGATGTGATGTGACACACAGGGATGACCGTGAGTGGTGTAGATGGGATTTGTCCCTCCTACTGGAGTTTGATATCCAGGCCACTTGATAAGTGAGACTGAGAAAAGGATCTGCATCCACATGTGAATCAATATATGATATTGAGGTCACATATATCTCAGACCGTCTGCTCTGGATCAAGGAATGTAGATTGAGCATTGAGAGGATGATGATACATGCCTTGAGTTCATTCCATATATCAGAGAAAGAGGAATTAGAAAATTGATATAACACCCAACACATATTGTATGTTGAAGTAGTTCTCCAACTTTCCTAATTATTTGGGTAGCAATGATGTGTGACTCAACACCGCTCTTTGCTTGTGATGTTATAAATCAATTATGGGCATTCACTGCTAGCATAAATAGGAACCTACAGGTTCACACACATAGGACATTCCTATAAGAGAAGTTTAATCATGAATGATAATTAAATTGATTACTAATGTGTTAAGGCATCCAATTCAAGCAATAAATCAACTGACTGAACTATCCACTGACTGGTTCAAGTGTTGAACTGACTGGTTGGAGCGTCAAGTTGATTGGAAATTGCATTGGTTGAGTTTTGCATGAACTGGGGAGTGAACCGACTGGCTCAAGGTCACCAACCGACCGCTTCACTGAGTGAGATGCCAGATTTGTAGAGCAATTCTATTGCATCAAGGATTAATGTTGATATCATGTCATGTATTCATTGGATTACAATTTCCAATACAATTATGGTTGGGAAATAGGATGAAATGACCAGTTCACTAGATGAACTGATCGGCTCGCATGCTAACTGATCGGTTCACCTAGAAAACTGATCATTTTTCCTGTCCTAAGTTGCAAAAATTCATGAGATTTTGGACCCTTCTACTCCCACTTGGACTGGGAATCATGACCCTTCTATAAATAGAGGGGTAATAGGGGCTTCCCAGAGACACAACTCAATTGCCTCTGAAAATTGTTGTCCTCTCTAGTTATGTTAAACAATAGAGAGCATGAGCAAGTCCTCCCTGATAAAGTGAGGGATAGTAAGGGAGAACAATTATGGGAGAGTAAGTTGGTGACTAGTACACCAATGGGAGGGGCAACTCCTCCCTGTCTGTACTAGTAGAATGACATGAGTTATAGACGGTCCATGTGGACTATCATAGAGGCATAGAAATTTTTTCCATAGGAGGATAATGTCAGCCTTTTTTCTATGGTGGATACCAACAACTATTGTAGATGTTGTTTGAGTGCAACTACAAGAGAAATGCACTACTGTAATGAGAAATAGTCGACAAACTTGCTCCAGGACCAGGTATGCACTCATTAAACCATCATTTCCCATTACATAGTTGTTGACACAATCTTGCTATTCTAGGTAATATGGATAGATTTTCTTTATTTTTGATACATGTTTGATGTCATATTTCTCAATAGAGAAACCTTCTTCTCACCCTCTCTCCTCTCCACGTAACCCTCATACGTGGATGAGTGCAGAAGTCTTTAGGGACTGCTGATGTGTCAGATTCACATCCTCAATTTACAAGTGACGATGTTAATTCCCATCACCCACGACACATCTTCTTGGGTTATTCTTGTCTCCGATGAATTTTCATAGAGTTCTATATCATGATTGACGAAGCTAATTCTCATTAAGACCTACTCAGCCACTGACACACACAACATGTCATCCAGTTAACATGACGTGTTGCTTCATTCTACCGGTGCAATTTTCCTCTCCATCCGTAAGATACATGATGTGTCCCTATGAGACACGGCGTGTCCAAGCTATGAGAGTTTACGCCTCTGACACGATGCACAATGTTTCTAGGGACGACATGGCATGTCAAAAGTTCCTAAAATTTACGAGTACAACTAAGTGCATGGCGTGCACGGTGTGCCTTGTGCTCGACACAATGTGTCCAAGATCATCAGTTTTTCTGTCTTCTTTCCTCATCAGGTGACATGACGTGTCCTGAGTTCAATACAATGTTTCGATATTACACACAGTGTGCCAAGTGTATTGCATGGTATGTCTCTCACTTTGTCTGCTGCTACACTGGTCTAACTTCAATATGGGTGATTCAAATATAGCTGCTTCCACTATAGTTGTCTACAATGAATAATCTTAGATAACTTTTGTGCAGCTTAACTCATAAAATTATCTTATCTGGATGAATGTTATCTACATTGTGCTTGAATCTTGTGAGAAGGTGAAATTGATTGTGACCAAACCTCCAGATGAATGTAGAAAAGACTATCCTACTTGGCACAAAAAAAAAATGAAATGGTAAATTAATGGATATGGAATAGCATGGAACCTAAGATTGCTTCTAGATTCATGTTTTATTATATAGCTAAACAAATCGGGAAAGTTTCAAAGAAACATTTTCTCATGATAAGAATGCTCTTTGTCTATATTATTTATGATCACCTCTTTGCAGAAAGACAAAATAGCCATTCTCTTGAGGATTACTTTGGTACTATACGGTCTATCTCTAAAGAACTAAGTTTTTACCAACCACTGAAGACTGATGATCACATGAAAGACCGAGATGATTTGGTAACATCAAGGTTTCTGTCTGGCTTAAATCATATATATGGTTCAGCCCGAAGCATTATTTTGGATATTGGCAAACTACCCAGCCTTGAAGAAGTCTTTGTGCAAATTCAACATTCTTTATTTGAGTCTTCTTCCGCTGCTCCAGGAGAACACCACATTGAGAATCAAGCTTCACTTGTTGACACTATCAAAGGAGTTAGATGAGGTGATGGGAATTGTCCAAAATGTACTTTCTGTAGAAAACTTAGACATATAGAAGAAAAATTCTATTCTAAGCATACTTGAAACCTCCTACTGGTGTTGCAAATTATACAACCAGTTCATCAGTAGCATCTTCATATGGAGCTACTAAACAGGTGCAATCAGATGTTATGATCTCTAAGGAAGAATATGACCATCTTCTTTAGGCTACTCAACAAGATTCCCTTGGTGCTTCTACCAATCTAGTTTCAGAAGTAGGTAACCAGGAGACCTCACTTGTTGGTTGTCATCCATCTTCTACATGGGTGGTTGATTAGGGGCCTCTCAACATATGATGGGTATACCATATATTCTTCTTTCTTTTGACTCATATATCCCTCACTCTTCTATGACGCTTGTTAATGGTTCTATGAGATGAGTCCAAGTGAGTGGCACTGTGCAAGCATCATGTAATTTGACTTTACAATTTGTACATTATGTACCAAACTTTCTATATAAATTAATGTCTATTTCTAAGATGGTTGATCCTTTAAAATGCTTAGTGATTTTTGGAGACTCTTTCTTTGTGTTATAGGATCCCCGGCCCTAGAAGACGATTGATGGGAGATCTAGGAAAGGTGATTTGTACTTCTTTGAAGGTGGTCATCCAGCTCTCCAGATTCCATCCACCACATCCATAGTGTTCAGTTGTCCTCCCTTACAATGGCATTGTCTCTATGGACATCCATCCCTATAGAGTCTTCATAAGCCCGTCCTAGACTTAGCCTTAATTAAATCATTAGAGTGTCAGTCATGTCAATTAGTTAAGCATCATCATGTTTCTTTTTTTATTCACATTGTGAAATGCTCTAAGCATCCTTTTAATCTAATTCATAGTGATGTATGGGATCCTATTAAAGAGAAAAGTTATAATGGATTTTGGTACTTTCTATCTTCCATTGATGATTTTTCCTGCATGACTTGGGTGAAGTCTTATCTTATATATTATTCAAACTTTTCATCCGTTAATCAAAATTCAATTTGATGCTCATATAAAAAATCTTCGTATTGAATATGTTCAAAAGTTTGTTTCTAAGTTTTTGCAGTTCTTTTGGCAGGATTTACCAAATTACGTGTCCCCATACAAAATGGTGTTTCTTAATGGAATAATTTCCATTTACTTGATGTAGAATGTACACTATTGTTTCAAATGTATGTGTCCAAAAAATATTGGTCTAGTGATATTCTCACTATATTTTTTTGATTAACCGACAACCCTCTTCTGTCTTGCAAGGGGCTACCCCGTTCTCTATTTTACGACCTCATGAGAAACCTTTTCCTGTTACTTTGTGTGTTTGGTTGCATTGGGTGTGTTCACATGTTTGATCCATGCACTGACAAGTTATCTCCTCACGTAGTTCACACCATATTTTTTGGATACTCTACCATATAGAAGGGATACATATGTTATTGTCCTCATCTTTGTCATATTTTTGTTTTGACTGGCGTTACTTTTCATGAGTTTACCCAGTTGTTAAGATACCAACCCCACCTCACCACCATCGCCTACACCTCCATCGATTCAACCCTTCCCAGTGGTTTACTCCATGCGCGCATAGAATCACAGCAAGGATGTAGGATCACCAGTCTAGTCACATGCCTCCTCATCATCTGACACTCCTAAGGTATCTATTTCTACAGAGAGTTTTCCTGATGCTTCAGTTTCATATCTAAACCTTTAAGATGTGAGTCTTAAAGGTGTCCGGTCTAGCACAATATGTCATCCATTGGTGAATGTTTGTTGCTTGTTTCATCTGACACCAACATCCTATATGTTTGCTCTTCAACTTGATTATATGTTTATTCCTTATTCTTATACGGAAGCATCCAGACATGATGGTTGTATCCAAGATATGAACAGTGAGATGGAAACTCTTCATGAGAATTCTAGATGGGACTTGGTGGATCTTCCTCATGGCAAGTTTGTTGTCGGTTGCCGCTGGGTTTAATTGGTGAAAGAGAAACCAGATGGGTCTATTGATTTCTTAAAGGCTCATTTTGTGGCAAAGGGACATGGTGTTGACTTCTTTGAGACCTCTCCAGTTTCTTGGCTCAAATATGTGTGGATTCTTATTTCTGGTGCTACTCATTTTGACTGGCCTCTTCTTCAGCTGGACGTCAAGAATGTGTTTCTTCATGGTGATTTACTTGAGGATGTATACATGGAGCAACCTCCTGGGTATGTTGCTCAGGGGGAATCTCAAAAGGACTATAAGCTGAAGAAATCCTTGTATAGTCTAAAGCAATCACCAAGGGGATTAGAACTATAAACAGATCAAATATGAAGCGAATACTACTATATCTGATATCCGATTCTAGAAAAAATTGATCTGATATCTGATCTAATATCTGACAGATATCATGTAATAATATCTGAAATTTGATCTGAATGAATAATATATGAATTTGAATAAATATCCAAATTCAAATAAATATCTGAATTCAAATAAATATCCAAATTCAAATAAATATCTGAATTCGAATAAATATCCAATTTGAACCCAAAATCATAAATTTATTGTTAATAGACATATTATATATAGAAAATATTGATGTTACTATGAATATATATAATACAATATCTATATTTTTATATTTTTTACATAGATAATATATTTTAATAATATATGTATCTATTTTTCAAATTTAGATTTTTTTTGGAGTGGATATAGCCATATCCGATATCCTATCTAAAATTTTCAGATATGAAATTTGATATCCTAAATCCAATCTGGATTTTGCGGATGTCAATTTTTTTCTAAAATTTCAGACTCAAACCGGGATCAAATGTGCAGATACCACATATCCATTTACAGGCCTAATGACATAGATTAATAAATTCAGTGTTGCACTTATACAGTTTGTATTCGACTGTTTTTCTATTGATCATTCATTATTTGTGTATAAGTCTTCAAGTAGCACTATTATTCTAGTTGTTTATGTAGATGATATTGTCATCACTGGTGATGACTCTATTGGCTTTCTACAACTCAAGGAATGGTTGCAAACACTATTTTAGACAAAAGATCTAGGCAATCTCTACTATTTCCTTGGAATAGAAGTTCCACGTTCCAAGATGGGTACAAACCTCTCTCAGTAAAAATATGTCCTTGACCTCCTTGCAGAGACAAGCATGGCACAATGCAAGCCTATCTCTACGCCTATGGATTATCATACCAAGATGTCTATTTATAATGAAAATTATTTTTTTGATCCAGAAAAATATAGGAGGAATGTAGGAAAAATGACTTACTTGACAGTTACTCGTCTTGATATTTCTTATGGTGTGGGAGTTGTTACCTAGTTCATGAGTGCGCCCAAGATGTCATATTGGATGCCAGTCACCTGGACTCTTTATTATGATAAAGGATCGCCAGGTATGGATCTTACTTACTTTACATGGTAGAATCCTGCACACACATCCTTGAAGCTCACTGGGGTTCACTGATGTTGATCAGGAAGGAGATGATGGAAATAGGCATTCCACTTATGGATATTGTGTGTTTCTTGGGTCACATTTGGTGACTTGGTGGAGCAAGAAGCAAAATGTGCTAGCACGGTCCAGCATAGGGGTTGAATATCAAGCTATGGCACATGCTTGTTGTGAGATATAGTGAGTTATGTTTGTTTTGATAGAAATGGCAGTGCTTGTTGAGAAACCAATTTCTCTCATATGTGACAACCAAGCGTCCACCCATATTGCTAGTAATCCAGTGTTTCATGTTGGACCAAGCATATTTTCATGAACTGCTACTTCGTTCATAGTTCAGTGCTCTCTAAGAAGATTCAAACTCCTCATGTCAGAACTAGACAACATGTGGTTGATATCTTCACCAAGCCACTTCCATCTTCAATATTCAAATATTTGAATTCCAAGTTGGGCATGCATGATGTGTATGCTCCATCTTGAGGGGGAGTGTTAGAAAATAGATTCTTACTTATGCATATCTTTACTATTTCTATTTCCTATTGGGTCTAGTATGTAAATGTTCTCACTCTATATAATAAAGGAGAACCCACACTAGTCGGGTATCACTTTGACCCAAACTCTTTGACAGTACATATTCTATGTTAGGAAGTATGTGGATTTCATTGTCAAGATAACATCACATGTCATTCAAAATATACCACATGTAACCAATACTAGAATCATAAGGTTGCACTTTAATTTGAATTGCCTTTATTTTTTATAATATTATAATATGATTACATACATTTCTTTTGCATATCCTTAACATTCAGAGTCACACACTTGAGATTCTTGATGTCATCCATGAGTAGGTAGATGCTTCTCTAAAAGAAGGGAACTTTGTATTAGACTAATTATATAGTTCAAAAGTTTGAGTTATAAATTTTCTTTTCTATTTAACTAATATGTGAATACACAATTTTATATTAAGTTATTAAAATCTACTTTTCATTCTCAACTTTTGTTGACAACATGGATATGTGTGAAGGTATATATGATATGTGAATAAACCATGATTTGTAAAATATATTTATGATTCAAAAAGTTTATCACGAGAAGGTAAGTAAATATGATACATTTTGATTTGGTGATGAATGACTCAAGTAAACAAAAAATGAATGTGTATGATTTGGTCAATTCATGTAAAAGTAAGTGAAATGAAGCAAGTGATTTTGATTTTATGTGTGTTCTTTTTATTGTAGGTTTGCATATTATAAATGTCTTGTAGAATAACAATATGTTATAAAAAATATATATATGTAGCGTCTATTAAAAGTTATAGAATTGGTTCCATAACCTACAACATCAATTCTATTTAAGAAACCTGACAAATCATATACATAATTATACTAATAAGATACAATCCATGGTGTTAATTTTGGGTAAAAAACCAAGTTACAACAATACAACACATGATGTTATAACATTTATATAGAAAATTACTAAGAGGATAGTGTCTGTGGTGTTGATTTTGTGTAAAAATCAAGGCTACAAACCCCACCAAAAATAAATAAAAATGCACTGAGAATCTGGAGTATGACATGTCGGTTTCCCTATGAAACTGACATGATGTTTAGTCGGTAGCCTCATTTTTACCTTTTACAACCAACGACATAACACTCGTAAGGTATTGTCAATTTCCTTGAACTGTTATAACTGACATTGTAATGTTATTACTATAGTGTGTCCTGTCTCTCATATCTTTTTAGCTAATTCTATATGACCAACGTTGTGGTGCCTCTATGTATTAGTGATTGGATTTAGATTGGGACTCGCATAATTTGATCAATCAATTGATTGAAGTCCCACTCGATCAATTGGATCCCTATCTGAGTAATTCTGGCTTGATTCTATTTGAGTTATAACTGAATTTTTTGGAAATTCAAACCCATGACTCTTTTATATAAAGGGGTGGATGTCCAAAGGGAGACACACACTTAGGTTGTCTAAGAGTTCTTCCTCTTGGAAAGAGAAAAACTCGACCAAAGATGACAACTTACAATAAGATGAGAAGAAGAGAGAGTGACGCTAGCACGTCGACAACTCTGAGTTCTGCTTCCTGTTTGTTACCAAGGTGATGCACCAAGAGCTCCCACATCTCTGTGGATGGTGTAGAGGCCAATGCTCTTGCTTGGAGGTTTGAATAAGAGTAGTTTTCTAAGAAGAAGACAAGGTATTGTTGTAAGGACAAGGCAAAGACAACAACTTCACATCCAGATCCAAAAGTGTGAGTTACACTAAAATAAGATGTGTCTAGTTGTTGGACAACTAGTGTGCGCCAATGTTTATTTGATATCTCTTATATGTCTTATATATATATATATATATATATATATATATATATATATATATATATGTTTTATGGTTGCAATAGATTTCTTAGCTAAGGCTTTTAGTTGTAAACATTTTTATATTTTTATTATGCCCCTTCCCTAATAATCCTACAAAGATGTTCTTGTGCCCTCACTATGTTGCACTATTTATTGAAATGTAAATAAGAGAGTCTAGTTCAAGACAAAGTTAACCGTTTCTCACAAATTATTGATAAATCATTTCTGGACAAGGTTTAAATCCCCAACTTACATACGCTGAAAGACATAGTCCAATTGTTCTTTATATCTTTTATGATTTTTCAAGGTTTATGATATATTTGAGAGATGTCACGTTCTAGAAATACATTTTTATGTATTTTTGAAACCTCTCAACAATATATTTTCCCGCATTACTCACTTCTAAAGTGAAAGAAATCCATGTAAGTGGGAGTGAAGACCGAAAGCCATCTGATCCTTTTAATGGCATGTGAATTTATGATTGTTTTGGATTGTATATGTGGGTTGGGCTTGTAGAATCTAAAACCGCACACAATCACACAGACACCTCTCTCATACCGACCCAACATAATTCCATTTGGTTTGTGAGTAGGTGCATGCACAAAATATTTTTTGTCAAATGATGTTTTAACATACTCACGTGGAGTCCCAATGAGACACATAATTTATTCCCTTGATTCCCTTGGAAAAGAAATTTCTTTGATCCACCCAAATCTTAATTGTCTTTGAATTTATTCTACCCACATTTCCATCCTTTGGATTATCTTCTACCCACTTTTCCTTCCAGGTGCATCATCTATTCTGCGTATCCACGGTTTTGTTGGGTGTGCCCAATGAACCATGAATATTTTAGGGAAATCAACAGTTGTGTGCCTACTTTGTTAGATTTACCCATCTACATAATGATAAGCCATTTTCAAGTACACATGGTTACACCAAAGAACATTTTAGAGCAGTCAATGTGCTTTTGAGTTCTCTTCATTCTTACTGCTACATGCAATATTTCTTATAGTTGTGTGACCTTCCCACTTTGACATACCCGCTACTGCAAAAATCACACTCAAGTTCCTCATTCCTTCTATACCACCTATTGTTGTTCATCATTGTTCAGTGTACGAGACTTTTGTGAGTTTTTTTCTCTGGCAACATATAAGTGCCGACGTCGTCCTCTTTTAGTTTGGGTGGTGGTATTAGAGGTAAGGTGATTGAATTTAAGAGATAAATCGCTGGTGAAACTCGTTTACAAAAGTGATGAGTTTTTCTTCACGTAATTGATATACGTAACACACCTTCACTCCTAGACCCCTCTAAATCGCTATTCATAATATTTGATCAGATTATTTGTTGTCATTTTTACAACATATTAGCTAAAATTTTAACCTAGAAACAATATATCTCCTATAGATAATGATCCCATGGTAAAATTTTATATTGGTTTCCTGATCTGTATATTAAAATTGGGTTCAATCTGTTGTCCTAAACTTATTGTCCCAACATGTCTTTGTTAATCTCTATCGTACACACACCTCATTGATTTTTTATAGGTGTATTTTTAGGTAAATGAATGGCAAGAATTTTAAAAAAATGACCGAACAACAAGCTCGGTGGAGCTGATTTAGAAGCATCAAACTTTGTCAATATGAATTATGCGACGCAGTCTTATAGATGAAAGCCTCATATTCATATAGGTTGTTTCAAAAGAATGGTTCACATAATGGTTTTGTAGCACGTTAATCATAGATACTATTTTTAGATTAATCAGTTGCGTGCAACACTTGTATCTACCATTAAAGTTTTAGATGGAAAATAACCAATCTCAGGTCGGATTGAAACAAAACCAAATTTTAAAATCGCTAACCTTATGGATGAGAAGTCTACGAAGTGACAAGTCATGTTTTGAAAACCATTCAAGTCCGACATGAATTGCATAAGATGTTTTGTATAACCAAGCCAATAGCTACACTACGGAATTGTCTTAAACGTTCAAGTATTCTACGATATCTTTAAAAACACAATGACACTTTATTTCAATGGATTTTATATCACAATTGATGTAAACCAAAATAATTATGTATGAGTAATTAAGAAAGCGAGACCCAAGGAGGGAGGGGGTTTGGTTCCGACGCTTATCATTTCAATAGGAATCTTAAATTTTATTCATTTCCATTTGGGGTCGAATGTTGGACCCCTACTTGTGGCCGTGGTATGATCAGCGATGAACTACATCCGTGTGGATAACTATCCACATTTATATATGTATGTGTAACAATAATCTTAAATTTGAAGCGCATACCCTCCACCAAGTGCATCAAAAATTCTAACAACCACTTATAATTCTAGTTACTTAAATATCTTCAACTACCTTGACTATTGATGTCTTTATTTTCTGTTTGTGTTGCATATTTCAATTCACTTACATGGTTCAACAATTTAATTAAATTATTTTCAATTCAAAAATTTCTTTCAAGATTATCCTCATAAAACTAATGGTATAGTCTATTTTATTATAATATTCAATACTCAAACGTAAGATGTATTGGACAAAATTATTTTAACATCTTTCAGTGATGTCAAGTCCATACAAGTATGGGATGGGTTTTGGTAGTACTAGTTGACATTTTGGGCTTATCAAGACAATTTCACAATGGACTTAGTCCTTTTAAGGTGACAATTTCATGTGATCTGGTTGCCACCTCTACAAATGCATTTGTTGTTCGGTATCTTTCGTTCCAATATGGTTCATCCAATGATGTAACTTTCAGGACCCACTCGAGACACGGGCCTGACGCACTCCCAAACTACCCATGCCAGTGGGATCCCTCCACTCCTTATCTCTTCCTTCTCATGCACATGTTCTTTTTTTTGCTCATTTTTAGATGTAAAAAAATGGGGTAGGATGGAAGTAAGGAGGGAATATATTGTCTTACTTATAGACCACGATGAACTTTTTTATAAAGTAAAGATCATTAGATTCCTTACAAAAATACAATCCAACAAAACTAAATATCAACATACTTTTGAGAAAAATAATACTGCATATAAAAATGAATATTATTTGCTCAATTTTTGGAAGAAAAAATAAAGGAGGAGAGAAGTAAGGAGGGAAAAAAGAGAGGAAGGAAGAAAATTGGGAGAGGAGGGAAGATTTTACTAGAGAGGAGGGAAGTGAGGAGAAAAATAATGGGGAGAGAGGAAGTGACAAAAATGAGGTGCAAAGTGGGAAAAGGAGGTGTGTTAGTAGTAGAACTTGGCCCATTCTACTTAAATATGGGAATTACTAGTAGAAGTGGACATATGTTACATTTTTTGGGATGTACCACTAATACATAACCGGCCTTTAGTGTCGGTTATTTAAAGCCTTTCGCGTCGGTTTTCATGTGACACCTATGTGGGTGCCACTAAAAGGTCAACCGTTAGGCGCCGATTTTTAAATCGACGCCACAACCCTTCACGCGCCACCGAAAACGTGCCAGCGTGGGAGTATATGCATCGGTTATTAGTTTTGAAACTGACGCCATAAACCTTCGCGCCACATAAAGGGCACCATCTGGGGCCTATCAGCGTCGATTTATTAGTGATAATCGACGCCATCTCACCCGCTGCCATGGTCGTGTTGGTCAGCATGGCCGTGTTGTCTGGCCCACTGCCACGGCCGTGCTGGCCAACATGGCCGTGGTGTCTGGCCCGCTGCCTGTGGTGTCTCGCCTCATTAGGAAAATTGACATCGGTTACTAGTAGGGCAACCAACGCCAGAACCATCAGTGTCGGTTTATTATTGATAACTGACGCCACATCACATGCATTAGGCGTCGGTTATAATTATTTATCCGACGATGTAATCATTTGTCGTCAGTTATAAACAAATAACCGACGCCTATTTCATGTTTTTTCTTATCAGTCTGTAGGCTTGCTGTGACTGGTCGCAAGATGAGAAACCTGTAGTTCAGTTATGAACTACAGGTTTTACGACATCCATTGATATCAGCTAACAACATGTCACAAACCTACAAAATTAACAACATTAATTTTTACACATTTAGCAACCTGCAGTTCCATTCGATTTTCACACATGTAGAAACATTCATGTAGCAATTTGTAGTTTCATTCATTTTCACATTCACACATGTAGAAACATTCATATATCAACCAGCAGTTTCATTCATTTTCACATTCACACATGTATAAACATTCAGACACATGTAGAAACATTCACACATATTATAATTGAGAAATTCATTTATAAAATATCATTCTTTAGTCATTATTCGCTATCAACATCCCAATTATATTTTTAAAACCCCACTACTTGTATGGTTGTTGCCCATTCTTCTCTTACATCATTTAATTCTTCTGTCGTATAGGGAGCATGTACATCTGGTAAGGTCTTTCCTGTAGTGTGGTCATTTTTAAACACTTGCAAAAAGAATGATGTATATATATAATTAATAATATATAAATAAGATTGATATATTTCATATTATCTAATGAGACTATATATAATACCTCAGGAATGGTATCGATGTCCACTACGGCATATTTGATAATCATGTTCATAAATCACATCACATAGCATGCACATGTCCATCCGTTGTCTTGTGTATCACACTATAAATTGAAACATACAAAATATTAAAAAATACAACTAATTAAGCATTGTTCACATAAATAATATATACATTGCAGTCGGGAACGTACTTCCACATTCTTCCAAATTATTGGCTGGTTCTTTTTCCTGGGGACCTTTCCTCCAGCCTTTTTGAACTCATCTAAACCCCTACGTGTTAATATAACACAGTATATTATATAATTAAATATTAATGTAATAACATATGTTAACGGATATGAAAATGAAATATTTCTCACCGGAATAATACCATTTTCATTGTGTGTCCATATTTTGAATTCAATTTAGTCCCCTTAGGATCTAGATAATAGACAGTGAACGTCTCGGGGACAACAACTAGTAACTCCCAATGCATACCACTAGAGGTAAAAAAGTTAAAAATTAATAACTCAAAATCCACAATAAAATTTTCTTAAGTCTAAATTATAAACACAGTAAACTTACTCCACATTGAATGGAGCTATTATCGTCGTCTTGTTATTTTGAGCAAAATTTGTAAAAGCATCACAACAGTATTGTTGAACTGATGGAGGGTCTTTAGCTACTAGACTAATCAAAGATGGAATAAAAAATCCTACATGTTCGAATGAAAAATTTGCACATATCTTGTCTAAGTAGCTGCAAAACATGTATTATGTATGCATTAATAAATAAGAAACCAGATTACCATATCATACACAAGGTATATGGATGTATAAAGAAGATCTCACCTTATCCATAGCTCTATCACAGATGTATTCAGCCAATCATATCGAAATAACTCCAAAATATCTTGTATAAATAGTTTGCTTTCGTATGATTGACCTGCAGCATCCGCAGCTATAGAAACAGTTATAGGGTAATTTGTATCATGTTCGCCTAACCATATTGTCATACCCCTACAATTAGGACCTAACGGGATAGGTAGGTCATGTGGAACCCAACTTGGTAATGTAGGAGGTGGAGGTAGAGGCCTATATGCTCTGGGTGTCTTCTTTTTAACCTGTATATATATATAATTTTAGATCAATTGACATCATATACAAACACTAATAATTTAACGTAAAGTAAATTTACCATATAGTTTCAGTATAGAGGACATATGTTTTTTGCCACAATATCACTCTGCCTTCTGCCTCACCAAGCGTTTCACAATCTGGGTGGGCATATGGCAATAGAAGATCCATCCAATTGGGGAATATGTGTACCGGGCTCACACAAACCCAACCAGCTGGTAATGGAGACCCATGAAACATTTCCTCTGGTAGGGATGGGTAAGTCGATGCCTCTGCAATGAAAAATTCTTTACTTTTTAGACGGCATGGCTTCATGGGTAAGTCGACGCCTCTGCAACGAAAAATTATTTACTTTTTAGACGGCATGGCTTCAACCCCTACAAATTTTTGTGTAAAGAATGTTATATACATATATACATATCATCTTGAAAACATATCATCTTGAAAAAACTAGTTACTATGTCATAAAAATACTTACAGCGGATGTGCTAGATGTTGGGTCTACATGATTACTCCCAACCTCTGCAGTAGGAGTAGAGCGGGATGCCATAGGTACTGTCTGCTGAGTGGCAGTCAGAGATGCATGCCACTTGCTCATTGCTTCTTCGATTTTCCTATCAACTATCTTATCTACCTATACATGGATAAAAGAAATGTTAGCTTCTGATTATTGAATTCTCTTTTACAGTAACATTATAAAGAAAGAACAGGTTACCTCTTCTTGTGAAATTCCCACTTTTGGGACATGTTTGCACTGGGATGGCCCAAAGAATGCTTTGATGCCCACATCAGCGCCTGCAGCCCTAACACGTCCCGGATGCTCTGGGTTACCCAGAACAACTATCAATTCCTCCCTTGTGCCCATAGGGATGAACTTGTCTTGTTTCCTCAGCTCGTGCAGCTCTCGCAAATCACCAAAATAAAAAAAATTAATTAAGTAAACACCACAAATAATCAATATTCGAACGATTGCTCTAAGAGTTGTATTTTACCATTTTTGCAGTTGCCTCAGCAGTTGCAGGCTTCCTTATTTCTCCCTTCTTATTTTGCCTCCTAGCTATCCAGACATCATGGTGAGGTAGAGGTGTGGTATCTATAGTAGAGGACTCCTGAGTAGCAGCAGACTGAGCAGTAGACTCAGCCTGTAGTCTTTGGTGAATGCATGCATACCCCTTTGGACCCATTGTGTGGTCATGCACATTCAGTGCACGCCTTGCTTTTTGCGCCTCACTGAGGGCCTAGTTAGTATGCAAATTAATGATTTGGTTAGTAACACTAAATGTTAATCTTGAATAGGTGAATACAACGTATATTAATTAAATTGGGAGTGACGCCTAATACCTTGAATTCATCAGTTTTTCTTGAAGCAACAAATGTGTCTCATTCTTCTTAGTCCAAGAAGTTCCACTATTCAGTGGTTGTCTTCTTCCTATTGTCACCTTCTTTTATGTATTCTCGGGTGAGATTTATGCTATAGTTCCTTAAGACTCTCTCCCAGCGTTGCATCATGCATTTACGATGCAGCTTTTCATCCAATTCAAATATATTCCGCAAAATAGAATTGCTATTAACTAGTATCCAAGAAATTAGTAATCTACAAAATAGAATTGCAAATTAATAATAACTCACGCATAAATCATTCCATATTACGTCTTTCTTCCCCTTAGGAACTTTATGCCAAGAATCTATCTTACAACCGCAATGGCTATGAGTAACATACCCAAGATATGAAACAAATGAGTTGCGATTCAATCCAATTGCATTTCCTACATTATCAAAATCCACAACAAGTTTAGGTCCATTGCCCCTTTGTGCTATTAACTTCTTCATCATAGTGATGCCCCTTCTCTTGTCAAATTTTTGGTGCTACTCATCAAGTGCCTCAAGTGCTTCAGAGGGTACATGTGCATCATCAACCTAAAATTTGACAAAATAAACATACTTATAGGATATAACTATAAATGGACATGTAGATATAAATATATGATATATTTTTAAAACTTACATTGTGAGGCGGCGCATTGATGTCCTCACCCTCACGGTAATCATCAACACGGTCATCAGGAGAATGCTCAGCCATCTGAAAGTTCACATTCACATTGTAAAGTAATTCACATTGTAAAGTTCACATTCACATTGTAAAGTAATTCACATTGTAAAGTTCACATTCACATTGTAAAGTAATTCATATTGTAAAGTTCACATTCAGAAAAATAAAACATATAAAAAAATATAAACATGCCTCTAATATTGCAATTTTTTATCAATTAACAATCCTTCATTGTGATCTCCGCGCACATACAAGTCATCATTAGCTTCAATATTTGTTGGTGTTGGCAACCCAACTAAGAATGGATTGGAGTCATCATACTTATCATAGTACTCTTCTTCATCTATAGGATCTTCAATGAATTGTCTTTTACCATGAAGAACAACCGACCATTTATCATTTGCAGGATCATCGATATAAAATACTTGTTTCGCCTGTGATGTCAATATGAATGGTTCACCCTTCTCGCCAATCTTTTCAAAGTTCACTAAAGTGAAACCCAATTCATCCACTATAACTCCTTTGGTGTTATCAGCCCAATTACATTTGAAGAGCGAAATTATGAAATCTATGTAGTCAAACTCCCATATGTCTTCAATGACACCGTATTATGACATTTTAGCTTCACGTAGACTCTTATCCATTGCACTTACAAAAAACATAGTCGACGCTTGAAGGGTGACCCCACTATTTTGGACGACACTCTTATCATCTTGGCGCTTTGTGTAATATGTGAATCCATTAATGTCATACCCTTCATAAGACATAACATTCAATTTTGGTTTAAAGGCGAGGCATTTGATAGCCTCAGTAATATCATCTGGTGTTTGAGATAGTTGATGTAAGACTTTATCTTCAAACCACTTAATAAATATCTAGTTGATAGGTCTTAAAAAGAAATAAAGTCTGGTGATTGCAAACCTTACATGCTTCGGCAATATAGATCGAATTGCCACAGATAATATTTGTTGCATTAGAGTGTGACAATCATGAGATTTAAGACCTATCAACTTCATATCTTTCATTGATACCAATCTACGGATGTTGGATGAGTAACCCTGTGGCATCTTAACATTTACCAAACATTCACAAAAAGCTTTCTTCTCCTTTCTAGACAATGTGTAACAAGCGAGAGGTAAGTATGTTCTCTGATTTCCCATTTCATGTAATTCTATTAATTCTGACCTTATTCCCATTTCATGTAGGTCCAGTCTGGATTTTATCCCATCATGCACAATGTTTCTAAAAATGGGAGGTGGATCAGTGTGCTCTACCCCACAACTATCCAGCATCGCATCAACGATGTCTACTGGAACTGGTTCATTCACATATACATCATCAGATGTAATTTCTTCTTCCACACAAGCACTACTATCGACATCCACTGGTTTCAGGTTTGAAATATCTCCATGACAGTGTCATTCTATATAGCCTTGTATAATCTCGTTGCACATGACATGACTTTTGATTTCGTCACCAGTGCTGACTTTCAAGTTGTTACCGCAATGCCTGCATGGACAGTAGAACATATCTCCAGGTTGTTTCCTATGTTCCTCGGAAAATCTAATAAACTGGTCAAGACCAGAAATAAACTCTGGGGTGCAGCGATTGTGAATGGACATCCATGATCTATCCATTCTATGATCAAAGAGAAAACAAGTATATATTACAACAATATTAGGGTCTAGGGTTAGAGTTTTTGCATGGGTAAAACTTTAGGCCAACAAATACATGTATTGTCATTCTTATATATAATAAATGTGTACCACCTATCCCATTTTTTAACACCTAATTTCACTAGTAAGTGTATAATGTGTATTATGTACTTAGAGAACAAATGGGGAAATGCTGCCGAAATTTTTTTGAAAACCAAATACACATTATACACTTACATTCTAAGTGAGATTAGGTGTTCAAGAATAGTCCCAAACCGAGGACTATCCAAGATTTACTCCTAATGAGTAAATCTTGGATGGGTTTCTAGGCCAACAAATACATGTGTTGTCATTCTTATATATAATAAATGTGTACCACCTATCCCATTCTTGAACACCTAATCTCACTAGTAAGTGTATAATGTGTATTGGGTTTTCAAGAAAATTTCGGTAGCATTTCCCCGCTGTTCTCCAAGTACAGATGTACTTAGACAACAAATGGGGAAATGCTATCATAATTTTCTTGAAAACCAAATACACATTATACACTTACATCCTAAGTGAGATTAGGTGTTCAAGAATAGTCCCAAACCGGGGACTATCCAAGATTTACTCCTAATGAGTAAATCTTGGATGGGTTTCTAAGGCAACAAATACATGTGTTGTCATTCTATAACATTGATTTCAACATTTCGAGTGTCCATGCATGTTCATCATCAAGATAAAGATTACACATAAATTAGTATGACCTAGGGATGGAGAGATTCATAATTGATTTCAAAATTTCAAACTAGCTCATGCATTATCATCAATCTACATCATACAATAGGGATTCATGTAGATGTTAGGGTGACACATCACTACAAAATCAGAGATTTAACATTAGGGTTTTAATATCTTACATAGATTGATCACAAGATTTCAGCAATATAGTTAATTCAAGATTATGGTGAAATGTGTATTATGGTTTTAATATCTTAATTCAACATGCATCAAAATTTACAGAATTAGATTGAGCATTAGTATTCAATTGCAAATGTATCTTCTTCTTCCTGCTCCCTCCTTACCAAATGGATAAAGCAAGGTCGCGACCGTGTGGGCTGGCCACGGCTGTGACCAGCCCACACAGTCATGGCCTTGCTTTAATCCATTTGGTAAGAAGAGGGAGCAGGAGGAAGAAGAGGTGGAGGAAGAAGAAGGGCAACGACCTACATGGGCAGGAAAGCAGCGGCTTGGAGAGCAGGGGCAGGTGCCAGAGCAATGAACCACGGCGCAGGAGAAGGCAGGCATCGGAGCAACGAACCACGGGCAGGCTCAGGCGCTGGAGCTAGAAAAGAAGGGTGGCGGTCGGAGAGCAGGAGAAGGCCGGTGAGGAGAGCAACAGTAGCAGCGACGTAAGTGAGGAGAGCAGCAGCAGCGGTGTCGATGAGGAGAGCAGTGGCGGCGGCGAGGAGAGCAGAAGTAGCAAGCGGCGGCAGTGCGGGGGAGCAACGGCGGTAGGATCGCCAGACCTAACTGATCTACCAATGAAACAGAGAGAGTGGGCAAGAGTCAATCACGCGGGTGATATTAACTGCACCATCGGCATCGGTTGTTTAAAAAAATGACACCCAAGAATGAATGGTGTCGGTTATCTAAAAACACCGACACCTATGCTCAATGATAGTCGTCGGTTTTTACTAGAAAAAATCGGCGTCTATCTACATATGCCGATTAAAAAAGTTTTTCTTGATTAATTACCATAGTCGTCGGTTTCTTTAGCAAACTGACACCCAAGGGTGTGAAAATTCTCCCACGAATAGTGCGGGAAAACCCATAGGCGTCAGTTATTATAGTATTACCGACGAACAAAATGTGCCCAATTTCTGTCTCGTGAAAAACCTTTCGTCGTCGGTTTAAGAGTTAATAACTGACGTCATATATTAAATTTTAGAGGTAATTTTTTTCGTTGGAAATTTTGGATTTTGTGGTTAATTTTAGGCGTCGGTTTCTTAATAAGGAACCGACACTGAATAAAAGTGATACCCGTGTCTAATCACCCTTTACAGATAGATGTCAGGATTTTTTTTTAACCGATGCTTTATGTGTTAGGTGTCGGTGCATTTATACAACCGACACCTTTAAAAGTGACGTTATAAGTCATTTCTGTAGTAGTGTACCCATTTCTACTAGTAATACACTCATATTTTAGTGTAGTGGAATGCATCCACTACCACTATTAATGCACCTATATTTTAATGAATGTATTGCTAGTAGAATGGGCGCATTCCACTAAAATTTGGCACATTATGAAGTGGGCACATTCCACTTAAATGTGGGTGCATTAGTAGTCTAACTCGACACATTCTATGATAAATGGAATGCACCCACTTCCACTAATAATGTGTCCTCATTTTAGTGGAATGCACCGACTTTTACTTGTATTGTGCCTACATTTTAGTGGGACGTGCTCACTTCTACTAGTAATCCACCCACATTTTAATGGATGCATTTATAGTAGGAGTGTATTCCACCACATTGTGGGTGCATTACTAGTAGAAGTGGATGTATTCCAATAAAATTTGGGTACATTACTAGTATAAATGTGTCTATTCCATATTTTAATTGATTGCACCCACTTATATTGGTAATGCGTCCACATTTTAGTGACATACACCTATTGTTAATAGTAATGCACCCAAATTTCAGTAGAATGCATCCATTTCTATTAGTAAAATGCACCACTTCTATCAGTAATGAGCCCACATTTTACTAGATGTGGGTGCATTCTACTTCAAATGTGGGTGGATCACTAGTAGAAGTGGACGTATTTCACTAAAATGCATGTACATTACTACTAGAAGTGGGTGCATTCTACTAAAACATGAAACACACCTATTTCTACTAGCAATGTGCTCACAATTTAACAGAATGTGCCCACTTCTACTAGTAATGCACGACATTTTAATAGAACTCATATGTAATAGAAGTGGACACAATCCACTAACAAGTGAGTGCTTTCAACTAATGTAAAGAGGCTAGATCGCCTCCTTACTAAAATTTAAAGGAAATACAAAACATCCACCTTTTTACAAAAATAATAGAAATTGAGGGATGCATGTAAAATGTCAACAACAACGGAAAGAAAACTAAGTCATTACATTATTTTTTAACTCAGCTCACTACATGAGTTTCTAAAAGGAAAAACTAGAAAGAAAACTATTTGGATCTAGTAGACAACAACCTAGACATCCTTGTAGCAAGACTTTGATCTAATCCTGATTTTGGTTTCCTTGACCTTGTACAACACATTGTTCCAAACCTAGGTGGTTGGGAAAGCACCCACAAGAGAAAGAAAAATAAGGTATGTATCAAAATAATGAACAAGGACAAAAGATAAAGCAATGACATGGAAATAAAGGCAAAAATCTCATCGTAAGATGAAGAGACCAAGAGTATGAGGCATAATCAAAAAGATGTTTGCCATAACAAGAAATGTAATAAAATGTTTTGCATGCATGATTAATATTTACTACCTTAACTAAGTAGGATTGAGGCACCTACTGGACCACAACCAAATAGGTGAGGGAGAGTAACATATTCTAGTCACCTATAAAATATTTTATATTGGGGAGAGTAAGACATTCCCCTAGGTGAAATAACACATGCCCTATGTATGGGTGGTTGTACAAAAGTACCACTACGTTAGCTAAATAGTCTAATAAAATCAACATGCTAAAGAGAAAATATGGCAAGTAGAAGCATCATAAAAATTGAAACATAGCAGTGGGGTACACGACCCAAGAAATAGATTATCAATACAGATTTTGAGGCAAGCATGGCAAAAGAAGTAATAGGAGAATTAGGGTTCAATCAATGCCTCATTAAGGAATTTAGGGTTTGGATCACAAATTTTCCAACTTAAGGTGTAAGGATGCACATACCTCTCTTGTTGAGTTCCATTATCAGCTTTCACCACTTTTAGATAATCCAAGTTCAATCTTTGCCTATTATTAGTTATTCAAATAGATTAGGGTTGGAAATTCATATAAGTGTATTGAAACCCTAATTCTGTATCTTTTTAACAAAAGTTAGATTTTGTCTATAAAAATATCACCAATTGATTTATTAGGTTTTCCTAATAAAGAAAACATATATTTTTGTCAATTTTGGAGTTATGATGATTAATATGTATTTTTGGTGGATTTTATGCATTAAATTCATTTTCTAAAAATTGCCTTTCGAAAAAATTCAAAATCAAACCTTAAAAGTATTTTTATTAGATAGAGATAAATTTCTAGATTCCAAAAACTATTTTTTATTAACTTTGGTTGAACGGTTTAAATTTATGAATTTTCTAATATTGACCAACCAAAAAATGACACCTCAGCATTATCGTGCGAGAGAGGAAGAGAGAGGGACAAGGGTGCGCCACGTGACTTGGCCCAATAGCATGCGGCCAAGTCAGTGTTCCGCACCCCATCATCATCATCAAAGGCGATCAAAAGCAAAACCAAATGACCAAGATGACCTTGTGCGAAAGAGAGAAGAGAGAAGGAGGAAATAGAGGGCAAAATAGTCAAAGCCCATGGGGGATTGTCCCCAACCTCTGCTCACCCCATGGGCACCGAGCTGCTAGCTCTGATTTTGGGAGAATCCACAAACGTCCATGATTTGCAAAACCAAGAAAATAGTAAGGAAGAAGAGGAAGAAACGAACCAGTGGTTGTGAGGAATTGCTTAGAGATGGAGAGGAGAGGAAGAACCCACCGTTGCAAGCTTTGGACCAAAGCATAATCTCCGGGAGTCAAACATGTGAGCTCGCAAACAATTGAGCGATGAGAATCACATTTTGGGGGACAACAAAGTCTCGGGTACCCCTATATATAGGTGGGGTGGTGTTCTAGGGTTTGTAGAAATTGGTCATGAGAAAGCATGGAACCTAGGTTCGGGCATTTCACAAATCTTCCACAAAAATCCTCGAGCAAGGTATAGGTGTGTGTGGAATCGAAAAAGGAAGTCAACAACGAAGAAATATTGAACAGAGATGGACCAAAGAGGAAGAAATATCAAAAATACAAGTTTCCTTATTCACATATGTTTCCTATCCAAACTCAGGCTAGGAGATGATTCGGCCTCCGTCCAATTAGGGTGCAAGTCAATATTAGATGTCCATTGGAGAAAAAAGTGAAATTAGAAAGGAAAAATGGGTGTGACAACATTAATGATATTCCTAATCAAATTCGACTAAATTGATGATATTATTATGTAATTTTTCTCTCTCCTTCAAAAAGGGTGAAAACAAACTCTGTTTTTAATGAAAGTTGGCACCTAGCCTAATTCAAGCATGTAGAATTCGAATATGTAATTAGATTTCCCTTTTGAAGACTTTTGGTTTATAAAATTTACAAATTTATTTTCTCTTTCCACAAGCATTAATGACTCTAACATTCTCCAATTTTGATGAAACTTCACTCACAAGTCACATATGTTGGATATGAATTTGCCACTAATTTCACATGTTGAAATTATTTGTACATTTATTTAATATTTTGAAGGTTCTACACACTTTCTCTCTCCTAACTTCACCTTTTCATCAAAGATTCTCCAAATTGAGTGAAAATTCTCCCAAAGGCATATTTTAATGTGTAGAACACGATATTGGCATCAGTTATTACTTTTGGAGACATTAATGATTTTATTTTATATTTTTGATATATCTCCTATTTTCCCATTCAATTAATGCAATTATAATTACTAATTTCCCAAATTTGTGAAACTTGTCTATTAAGTAAACTTGAACTCAAAAAAAAATGAATTTGGGCTTGGGATTATCTTTTGAGTTCCCCCTTCTATGATTTTTAGACAATTTAATCACATTTCTACTATTTGTCAAATCAATTCATTTAATGTCACATTTTCTTTTTTTAGGATTTTCTTTTCTTCCTCTTGTTCCAAAAAGGTCATGGAAACTTCGAGTATGAATTTATTTAACATTATCACACTTAAGTGAATATTTTTACATTTTAGATCCCTTATATAAACTTTCATTGAGGTATTTGTGCATAAACCCTTTTATTGGTATTAATAGGGAACAAATGTACACCAAACCTTTATAATGTCCACTAATCCATCATTGAGGACAATAAGGATAGAAATGAAAGGAAAATCTTAGGAAAAAGACTAATACATAGATTTTAGTTCATAACAGCACTCCACCCGTTAAAAAGGATTTTGTCCCCAAAATCTCATACAAAAAGAGAAAGGTGAGTACGCAACATCTCATCTCTAAGCTCCCAAGTTGTTTCTTCCAAACCATGATACTGCCATAAGACTTTCACCAAATTGATCTCCTTGTTCTTCAACTGCTTAACTCAGGAGTTAACAATCTTCACATGTAACTCTTCATAAGTCAGATTCTCCTGAATCTCCAAAGGTTCTATCTTAAGTACATGAGAAGGGTCTTTCACATACTTTCTTAGAATAGAAATATGAAACACGTTATGGCTCTTATCATAGGTAGGAGGAAGAGCAAAATAATATGCATAGTTTCCAACTTTATCCAAGATCTCAAATGGTCCAATGTAGGGGGGACTAATCTTGCCTTTAACTTTAGATTGTGCAATAGAACGTATAGGCTTGATCTTCAAGAAAGCATAGTCACCCACTAGGAAACTCACAATAGACCTCTTCTTGTCTGCATACATCTTTTGTCAATCTTGTATAGCTTTCATACGCTTCTTAATCAAGTGAAACTTCTCTATCATCATCTGCATATCATCAATCTTAACTAGGGCACATTCTCCCACATCATCCCAGTGTAATGGAGAACGACAAGGTCTTCCATATAAAGCTTCATAGGGTGGCATACCAATATTATCTTGGTAGCTATTGTTGTAAGAAAACTTAGATAATGGAAGATATTTATCCCATGCACCTCCCCAGTCCATAACACATGCACAAAGCAAATCTTTCAGAATTTGCACCGTTCTTTTAGATTGGCCATCTGTTTGTGGATGATAAGTTGTACTGGAACATAAGTCAGTTCCCATCTCTTCCTGAATTTGACTCCACCAACGATAGGTAAACTTCGGGTCATGATCTAATACTATCACTTTAGGTAAACCATGTAAATGAACGAATAATCCATTTCACATACAACTAAGCCATCTCATCAACCTTCTAAGTGGACTTGAAAAGAAAAAAGTTGGTAGACTTAGTAAGTCGATCAACCACTACCCACACCAGATCATAACCTTTCCTGATCTTAGGGAAACCAGTGACGAAGTCCATAGTAATCTTCTCTCATTTCCATTTTGAAATCTCTAGAGGGTGAATAGGACCACTAGGCCGTTGGTTCTCTATCTTGACTTACTGGAAAGTCAAACATTTTGCAACAAATAGAGTGATATTCTTCTTCATGTTCCTCTACTAGAAACGTTGTTGCATGTCCTTGTACATCTTGGTAGTACCAGGGTGTATAGTGTACTTAGACCCATGGGCGTCACTCAAAACCTTCTGTCGTGGGTCACCAACTTCAAGTATCCACAACCTTTGTCAAAAATGAACATCACCATCCACTCCAACTGAAAATTCAGATTGTGGCTTCTCAGCTAAGGCCTTCATCTCATCAAGCTCGAAACTTTCTAGTTGTGCAGCAACACCTTCCGAGATCCAACATGGTGTAATGGACAAACTAGCCATGTGAACACACAACTTCTCGACATGTACATCATCAGCAGGCTGTGGTTGCCAATAGGAAACATACTCCAGATTTGTAGCAAAACAGACTGCATCTTTCTTCCCACTCAAAGCATCAACAACTATGTTTGCTTTACTGGGATGATAAATGATGGTAAAATTGTAGTCCTTAAGGTATTCCATCCATCTTCATTGCCTAACATTCAGATACTTCTGCGTCAAAAGTCAAAAGATACCTCAAGCTTTTATGATCTGAGAAGACTTCAAACTTCACTCCACACAGATAGTGTCGCCATATTTTTAAAGCAAGCATGATAACAGTGAGCTCCAAATCATGTGTAAGCCAATTCTCTTCATTAGGTTTTGACTGGCATGAAGCATAGGCGATCACTCAATATTCTTGCATCAAGACTTGGCTTAATCCTTGCTTAGAAGCATCAGTGAAAATGATGTAGGGTTTGCCTTCAACATGTAGCGTAAGAACATGAGCAGATGTCAAACATCCCTTCATCTTCTAAAAACTATGCTCACATTTTGGCGTCCACACAAATTTAACTTCTTTTCATGTCAAGTTTATTAGAGAGAGAACTAACTCATAGAAACCCTTGATAAACCTCTTGTAGCAACCTGATAAATTGAGGAAGTTACAGATCTCAGACAGAGTCTTCAGAGTTTCCACTTGGTCACAACTTTTACTTTTGCATGATCAACAACAATATGTCTGATAGAAATCACATGACCCAGAAACATCACTTCCTTGATCCAGAACTCACACTTTGAGAATTTAGCATAGAGTTGATTTTCTCTCAGTGTGTTCAGCATGATCCACAGATGTTCGCGAATTTGTTCTTCATACTCATAGTAGTTCAAGACGTTGTCGATGAACAACACCATGAATTGATTGAGGTAAGGATGGAACACTCGATTCATCAAGTTCATGAAAGCAGTAGGGGCATTAATCAAGCCGAAAGGTATGACCAAAAACTCATAATGCCCATGACATGTTATGAAAGCTGTCTTCAGGACATCTTCATCTTTTACACACATATAGTAGTAGCCACTTCACAGATCCATCTTTGAGAACACAGTGGCTGACTTCAACTGATCGAACAAGTCATCTATGTGAGTCAAAGGATAACGGTTCTTTATCATGACTTGATTAAGTGCACAATAATCCATGCACATACACAGCGAACCATCCTTATTATTCACAAATAAGACAAGGGCTCCCCGTAGTGAAACACTAGGGTGCACAAAACCCATGTCAAGAAGCTCCTAAAGTTGCTTCTTAAGCTCGATGAGTTCAGCATGGGCCAAGCGATAAGGCGGCTTTGAGATAGGTGAAGCTCCTGATGCTAGCTCAATGGAAAACTCCACCTTGAGAGTTGGGGGAAACCCGGGCAACTCCTCATAAAAAACATCAGGAAAGTCTTTCGCCACATCTATATAATCTAGAGTAGGAGGTGTGGCATCGAGAATGATGGAGGCTAAATATGCTCTACACCCTTGTGAGACAAGCTTTTCAGCTTTAATATTGGAGATGATAAACTGTCAATCCTATCGCTTCCTACCTTTGATACAGATCCTTCCCTCATCAAGATGTAACAAACTAACATTTGATTCTTCACATAACAAGACTGCCTTACACCTCTTCAACCAATCCATCCCCACGTTAACATCAAAAGCGGCCATGTCAAGAAGGATGACATATGAAGGAAACATCTTCCCAAAGATACAATGGTCTAGGGTTGGAAGTTTGATATAAGAAGAGAATGTCCTACCACTAGGGCTTTTAACATCTAGCACATGATCCATATATTCTGATTCTATCTCTAACATTGAAGCAAGTTGTGTTGATATGAAGGTATTCGACGAACCATAATCGAAGAGTGCTTTAATAGTATGCATATTAAGATGTAAAGTACCTTAATTATCTTATCCAACTTCTTCAGCATTAAGAGAAAACACTCTTCCATTTTGTCTTTCCACAGGTGGTTGACAACCTTGTCGGTTCTAGTTGTTGTTGTTTCTTACGGACAGATTCTATCGTTGTTGTAGTTGTTAAGCAGGCTACTGAGCTAGATCTTATCCATGATGAAGCTTAGGATAGTTAGGTCATATGTGTCTAGCTTGGCCGCACTCATGGCAGATAGGTGCAGGTCAATCATCTCTATGGGGTTGGACATTGCCCACAGGGCACCTTGTAGAGAGTGAGTATGGGAGCAACAGTTGCACTTGTCGCATCCTTGGTTACCACTTGAGTTCTTTCTCTTCTTCTTCTTGTTCCCTAAAGATTGGAATATGGGGTAAGACTCTATCACCAATGCCTTGTCCACCATTTGTTGAAATGTCATAGGTAGCTAGGGAATAAGGTTACGCCCTACACTGTAGCTCAAACCTTCCAAGAAAAGTGTTGACCTTTGCTCATCTCCAAGATTAACCTCACAATGCTCTAGAAGAGGGAAGCATTGAACACACTCAGAGATGCTCATGCTTCCCTACCACAGACTATAGAACTCTACTTCCTTCCTCTTGAAATAGGTAGGGCAGATGTACTTCTCATAGAATACCTTTAGGAAATACTCCTAGGTCATGCTTGAAGTATTGCAAGTATGAGCCATACTCATCCACCAAACTCGTACTGGCCCAACCATCACATATGTTGGAAAGTGAACCTTCTGATGAGGTATACATGGTATGCCCTCAAAATTATGCTCCAAGGCCAACATCTAATCATCATCCTTATCCACCATGTTTGGCTCACTCTCACCCTTGAAGTACAGTGCATGCATCTTGATGAAGTTCGTCACAGTGAACTCCTTAGGCTTAGCTGCAGCATTGGAGAGTTGTACCACCATGGTAGTCGAGAGCAACTGGCGCAACATGCTCAACTCTTCTTCAGGGTCAGAAGAGGCACTCCTACTAGAGTAGTAGGGGTTGTTCTTGTGTTTTGTGGAGTCATTGGGGTGTCCCAGTTGTCGGTGTTTCTAGAGGAGGCCCCAAGGAGGAGTTGTTCATGTTCCCAAACAAAACTCCCTTCTTGAAAGATAAGGGTATAACATAAGATAACCAAGACTAGACAATAAAGATATCTAGGCTACTATTGCCTCTGGGCATATTATTTCAGACACTCGGTATCAACTCAGTCTAGGCAGGTATCATATGGATCGGGAGTCCTAATAAACCAAGCTGGTGGGGTGGAGGAAAATCTTTCCAGCTCCCAGACCTTGATCCTTTCTAGACACCCTTGCTTTCAACTTATTCCCTAATAGTTGCCCAACCTGACTCTGATACCATGATCTAAAGAGGTGATATCACCTCCTTACTAAAATTTAAAGGAAATACAAAACATTCACCCTTTTATGAAAATAATAGAGATTGAGGGATTCATGTATAATATTCCAAGTAAATAAGCACGATTCAGATACAAGTAAAAGGTCAATAGTAGCAGAAAGGAAACTAAGTTATTACACTTCTTTTGAACTCAGCTCACTATGAAAGGAAAAACTAGAAATAAAACTATTTGGATCTAGCAGATAGCAACCTAGACATCCTTGAAGAAAGACTTCAGTCTACTCCTAATTCTGGTTTCGTTGTCCTTGTTCAACACCTTGTTCCAACCTTGTGAGGTTGGGAAAGCACCCATCAAGATAAACAAAAACAAGGTATGTGTCAAAATAATGAACAAGGACAAAATATAAAGAAATAACATGAAAATAAAGGATAAGATTTCATCATAAGATGAAGAGATCAAGAGTATAAGGCATAATAAAAAAGATACTTTCCATAACAAGAAATATAATAAAAGGTTTTGCATCCATGATTAATATTGACCACCTTAGCTAACTAGGATTGAGGCACTACCGGACCTCAACCAAATAGGTGAGGGAGAGTAACACATTCCAGTCACCTATAAAATATTTATATCGGGGAGAGAAACACATTCCCCGGGGCAAAATAACACATGCCCTATCTATGGGTAGTCGTACAAAAGTACCACTACATTAGCTAAATAGTCTAATAAAATCAACATGTTAAAGAGAAAATAAGGCAAGTAGAAGCATCATAAAAATTGAAACATGACAGTGGGGTACAAGACCCAAGAAATAGATTATCAATATTGATTTGAGGCAAGTATAGCAAAGGAAGTAATACGAGGAGAATTAGGGTTCAATCAATGCCTCATTAAGGAATTTAGGGTTTGGATCTCAAATTTCCCAACTTAAGGTGTAAGGATTCACATACCTCTCTTGTTGAGTTCAATTATCAACTTTCACCACTTTTAGATAATCCAAGTTCAATCTTTGCCTATTACAAGTTATTCACATAGATTAAGGTTTGAAATTCATATAAGTGTATTGAAACCCTAATTCTAGACCTTTTTGGCAAAACTCAGATTTTGGCTCTGAAAACCTCACCAATTGATTTATTAGGCTCACCTGATAAAAAAAACATATATTTTTGTCAATTTTGGAGTTATGATGATTAAGATGTGTTTTTGGTGGTGTATTTTATGGACTAAATTCATTTTCTAAAAATCACCTTTCAAACAAAACTCGAAACCAAACCTTGAAAGTATTTTTATTAGATAGAGATTAATTTCATGATTCTAAAACATTTTTTTATTAATTTTAGAATGATGGTTTAAAAGTTATGAATTTTCTAATATTGACCAACCAGAAAATGACACCTCGGCATTATCATGTGAGAGAGGAAGGGAGAGAGGGAGAGGGTGGGCTGCATGACTTGGCCAAATATCACGTAGCCAAGTCAGCGGTCCACACCCTGTCATCCTCGTCAAAGGCGATAAAAAAAATCAAATGGCCAAGATGACCTTCCACAAAACAAAGAAGCGAGGAGGAAATAGAGGGCAAAATAGTAAAAACACATGGGGGTTGTCCCCAACCTCTGCTCGCACCATGGGAGCCGAGCTGCTAGCTCTGATTTTGGGTGAATCCATGAACATACATGATTCACAAAACCAAGAATATAGAAAGGAAGAGGAGGAAGAAATGAACCAGTGGATGTGAGGAATTGCTCGGAGATGTAGAGGAGAGGAAGAACCCTCCACTACAAGCTTTGGACCAAAGCATGATCTCTGAGAGTCTAACACATGAGATTGTGAACAATTGAGCGAAGAGAATCGCGTTTTGGGGGACAACAAAGGCTTGGGTACCCCTATATATAGGTGGGATGGTGTTCTAGGGTTTGTACAAATCAGCCGTGAGAAAGCCTGGAACCTAGGTTTGGGCATTTCATGAATCTTCCACAAAAATCCTCGAGGAAGTTATAGGTGTGTGCAGAATCAAAAAATGAATTCAACGATGAAGAAATCTCAAATGGAGATGGACTAGAGAGGAAGAAATCTCGAAAATACATGTTGCCCAATTCACATTTGTTTCCTATCCAGGCTCGGGGTAGGAGATGATCCGGCCTTTGTCCGATCAGGGTGTGAGTCAATCTCATTTGTCTATTGGTGTGAAAAATGAAATTAAAAATGAAAAAGATGTGTGACAGCATTAAATGATATTCCTAATCAAATTCGACTAAAGTGATGATATTATTATGTAATTTTTCTCTCTCTTCCAAAAAGAGTGCAGACAAACTCTGCTTTTAATGAAATTTGACATCTAGCCTAATTTAAGCATGTAAAATTTGAATATGCAATTAGATTTTCCTTTTCAAGACTATTGATTTGATAAATTAACAAAGTTTATTTTCTCTTTCCTCGTGCATTAATGACTCTAACATTCTCCAACTTTTATGAAACTTCACCCACAAGTCACATTAATTATGTTGGATACAAATCTGCCACTAATTTTTAATGTTCAAGTTGTGTGTATATTTATTTAATATTTTGAAGCTTCTACATACTTTCTCTCTCCTAACTTCACCTTTTCATCAAAGATTCTCCAAATTGAGTGAAAATTCTCCCAAAAGCATATTTTAATATGTACATCACGAAATTGACATCAGTTGTTACTTTTAGACTCATTAATGGTTTTATTTTATATTTTTGAGATATCTCCTATTTTCCCATTCAATTAATGTGATTATAATTACTAATTTCCCAAATTTGTGAAACTTGTCTCTTAAGTAAACTTGAACTCAAAGAAAATGAATTTGGGCTAAGAATTATCTTTTGAGTTCCCCCTTTTATGATTTTTAGACAGTTTACTCACATTTCTACTATTTGGCAAATCAATTCATTTAATGTCACAATTTCTTTGGTTTAGGATTTTCTTTTCTTCCTCTTGTTCCAAAAAGGCCATCGAAACTTCTCGTACAAATTTATTTAACATTATCCCACTTAAGTGGATATTTTACATTTTAGATCCCTTATATAAACTTTCATTGAGGTATTTGTGCATAAACTCTTTTATTGATATTAATAGGGAACAAATGTACATCAAACCTTTATAATTTCCACTAATCCATCATTGAGGACAATAAGGATAGAAATGAAAGGAAAAGCTTAGGAAAAAGTCTAGCACATAGATTTTAGTTTACTACAACTAATATGTGGACACATTACTAGTAGAAGTGGAGCATTTCACTAAAATATTAATATTTACTGGTAGAAGTGGGCACACATTTTAATAGAACGTGCCCACTTCTACTGCTAATGTTCCCACATTAATATGCTTACTTTTACTAGTAATACACCCACATTTTAGTGGGATGTGCCACTTATAATAATAATACATCCATCTCCTCCCTTTACTTCCATCACTTCCCTCCTCTTCAATTATCAATTTTATCCTAACTTCTCTGATATTCTTTTATTTTACTAAAATGTGAGTGCATTACTAGTAGAAGTGGGCTCATTTGACTAAAATGTAGGCTCATTATTAATAAAAGTGTGTTGCATTCAAAATATATAATGTGTCTACTTCTACTAGTAATATGCCTATATTTTAGTAAAATGCACCCACTTCCACTAGTAATACGCCCCATTTTAATAAAATATGCATACTTCTACTAATAATGCGGCCACAATTTAGTAGAATGCACTCACTTCTACTCGTTATGCACCTACATTTTAATGCATTAAAATATAGATGCACTACTGGCATAAGTGGGTTCTACTAGTAGAAATGAACTCATTTCACTAAAATTTGGACTCATCAATAGTAGAAGTGGGCACATTTAATGACATACACCCACTTTTACTACTAAATTTATCCAAATTTTCATGGAAAGATCCAACTTCTACTAGTAGTGCGTCCACACTTTACTCCATTCAAATGTGGGTGCATTGATTCCCTCCTCTCATCTTTTTTACCTCCCTCCTCTCCTCTTTTTACTTCCACCTCCCTCATTTCTTCCTTTTACTTTCCTTTTTCTTTCCTTTCCTCCTTGACTCCCCTCCTCACACCCAAAATTGGTGGTAATATGTTCATTTATTAATATAACATACGCATTAGCTTTATGCATAATATCTTTTATTTTCAAAATATGTCGATATTAATTTTATTGTATTCTATATTTTTAAAGAATCTAACAATTTTATTTCGTCAAAATTCATTATGGATTGAAAGTTGTAAGCAAAAGAAATTTGTTTGTCCTCCTTTTTCTCTTTCCTCTCTTTACTTCCATCCACATGTCACCACTACCTACCTATTGCACCCTATCCAAAAATGGGATTAAAAATAGAGATATTCTAATAATAAAGCTCTATGCTTTTCGATGATGAAACGTTGCATAAAAAAAGTGTCGGAGTCGCCACCTCATATTGAAATGAGGAAAAAAGATAGATTGTGGAAGCCACACTGTAGTCCAAGCAATTATCTGTACTGGATAAAGAACCAAGAAATAAAAAAAACTAGAGATTAGATCCAACAATATAATTATGAGCGGGGAAGGTTTAACACCCCTGTCTCGCCTGATAAACCGGTACAAGACACTATTGGTTGCAAGAAAATTGAACAATTTTGCATGGTTAAGTTGAAAAAATATAAAAATAGGATTTTAAAAAAACTATGGGTGGGATTTTGGGGCTGAAAATGTATGTGGCCTTCCTGCCATGGCCCCAAAACTACTAATCTTTTAGGTGTGTTGTGGTCCTATCACCTCATAATTCTCATGATGGAGATTCGTCATGGAAACCAGGAACAATGCATAGGATGTTAGAAGATGACTAGTTGAAGTATGCTTGGGGAACTAGATATGATTTTTTAGTAGTAAACGTTTGTGACTATAAGAGTGATAAAGTTATTATAGAAGATAATAGATTATATCCAATATTAGATCAGATCAGATGTAATAGTAATAGATTGGGCATTAACAAATAGCATATTTAGCAGTTAGGTGCAATAGTTAGAGCAATTTTTCATTCTACAAATATAGTAGAACAGACAATGTTAGAGGAAGGATCCTCCGATCATGGGCAACATGAAAAAGTAAATAGAGAGGTAGTCATTTATCTGACTTCAAGAGAGATGAGAGGGTCCTGGGATGCATTGGGTATGGGGGTCTACTTATAATTAAATTTTAGGGTTCGAGACTATGGGTTGAACCTTTAAGATGAGGGGGTGGATCACGGAGATGCACCCTATGGGGTCTAAGGATTGAAGTGATCTGCCATGTGTAACATAGTGGATGGTTGTGATCCATCTGGTGTCTTGGGTGGGAGAAAGGAAATCCCATTTCCCTAGTAATTTTAAGAATGTCCTGATGAAAATCAAAGAAAAGTTACACAAAAAGATAAGTCTGCGTTATCTCTCATATTTGTGGAAAAGTAGTTGAAAAGAGGAATTATTCTATTTCAATAATTCAACTAGACAATTTGTGAAAAATAATCTATTTAAGGCATAATTGAAGGATAATTGCACTTTTAGTCTAAAAGAAGGTTTCTTTGCAGAAGAGACCGAACTAGGTAAAAGTGGGCAAAAAAAGTGATTTAAATAGGTGAAAAAATGTGGAAATGTGGGAAAAAAGCAAACATGTGTTAATGGATAGTATGTAGATCAAGTTCCATCATTGGCGAAAGGATTAACATTAATCATGAATTTATGTGGAGTGAGGAAAATGGGTTGTCAATAATTAGCCCTCTCAAGGAAAGGTTCAAGGTAAGAGTGAAAATCACAGGCTTGAGCCAAGTCTAACCCCCATTTCATTCATGAAAGGCTAAAAAGTTGGATCGTCTAGGATGTCATGACAAACCTTGTGGACAGTGGAAAGTGTGTCTGATGTCTTTCCTTTCAAAATTGAATTAGTGAGGGAAAGATTGGGAATAAATGATTTCTTCAGAGTAAGGGCAACCTATCACTTAGACAGTTTCCTATACCTAACCAATCATTCAATCCCCTAGAGTTATGATGAGCAATAAGAGATTTTTTGGTTTCAAAAGTGTCTCTTATCATTGTTTATTTTCTCAAAACCAGTGCATGTTTGATTCTCCCAATGATTCATGACTTAGGGAGAAAAAGGTAATGTGAAAAAGTGAATGTAAGTATGGTTCGTGAGTGAGTCATTAAAATCAAGAGTCTTTGATCATTGAGAAATAGTAGCAACTGCTCTGCCTGAAAATAGATCTTAGAGAAAAAGAGTAATCATCCCGCAACATACTGAAACTTTGACATATTCTCTTTTTGGCCCTTTTCCAATATTTTCCTATCATTTCTATCCTTTTTGGCCTTGATGCTTAAATTGTGGAATTTATAGTGGTTTGGTGAACATTTGTTCAATAATTATACCAATGGAAGGTTTTATACACAAATACCTTAGAGAAATCTTATTTAAGGATCTAAAATGTAAAATCATCGGTTAAGTGGAACAATGGTATAAATAAATCCATGTTAGAAGTGTAAGGCCCCAAACCTTACTTAATGTATTGAACAAGCTTAACTACCATAATTAAGTACTCTAAACCTTAATATAACCTTTTGAGGTGTTTTTAAATCATGAGATAGGATTAAGTTTCAAGTTTGGCTCAATTTGGATGTTGTTTGTGCAAGTTATGCAATTATATGCACATTTTGGAATTTTATGCAATTTACCCAATTCGGAGGTTTATTTATAAATTGTCACATGAATTATAATATTTAGATATTTACTTACCATTCTTGAGTTTTTGAACCATGGGGCACCTAGTTGCACCTTGATTTGAAGGTGTTTCTCTGTGTGGGCATTATAGGAATTACCCTCTTTATAAATGAGCTTATCTTTAAAACCTATCGACCAATGGTGTTAATTCTATGTTTGAAGGATGGTGGGGATGTCCTAGAAGTCTCTGTGGGATTTTAGGACCGATATTTGATATAAAAAAGTTTGTATGAGCTGTCCTCTTGCATGGCCATGAAGCCCTAGGCTAATGACACATGGAAAGTCTCACAGACACCTCATACTTGACCTCTTTCTTTATATAGCCATATCTATCCCTTTCCAACTCCCAATTCAAAACTCTTGCACTCCTTTCTTTACTCTATATTAGAGAATCATTCCTTCTATGTTTGGCTATGAAGTTGTTGTTCCAAGGTAAAAGAGGATGCCTATCTTGGTGAAGAAGGCTCTTAGGGTTCCAAATTTCTCTATTTAGGATTTCTTAAGCTCCTCCTTGGTAATTTTTACCAAAACTAGTAATCATACTCCTTTCCTTCCCTATTTTCATGTTTTTAGTCTCCTTACACATTCCTCCAGGTCAGAACCCTGGTCTTCCATGGTGAAACCCCACTTAGAGCCCTTAAACATCTCATCCCCATGCTCTTTTGCTAGGGTTTGCACCTCTAAAGTGGAGAAGGTGATCTTTGCTCAAGAAAGGAGCTTGGCTTGGAGCAACCCGACCTTCTAATCTCAGGATCCTTGTTGTTTGGAAATTCTTACCTTCCTAGAGGCAAGTTTTATGACCCCCTTCTCATATATTTCTTACTACATGCTTAAAAATCATCCTTCTATGTTTAAAATCGATGATCTCCATCTCTATTTACCATGTTCTTCTAGGGTTTTGGTTTCTTGTTATTTTACCTAATCTATAATCTCTAGTTTGGTCACATATGCAACTTCAAACATGGTCTTGGTTAAAATGGTGTTTTCTCCCTCTCTCTCTCACTCTTCCTCTCTCTCGAAGATTTCTGAATTATCATTTCCTTATTGGTTCAAATTGAAAAAATCATATATTTTAATCTGCTTATCCAAATTTGAAAAATAAATATGTTTTCAAATTGGAAAATTAATCTCCATCTAATATTATATTTTCAAGGTCTGATTTCGAGGTTTGAAGAAGGGTGAGTTTTGTAAAATGAATTTAATGCATAAAATCCATAAAAATTACATCTTAATCATCATAACTCCAAAGTTAGCATAAAATATGTTTCTTGATCCGGAGTTCTTGATAAGTTCATTGGTGGCATTTTAAGATTCTAAATCCCAATTTTTCTAAAAAAGGTCTAATGTGCATTATGTACTCTTATATATGTTAATACATTGAAAATAGGCAAAGTAGAACTTGGACCCAATTAAAGCGGTGAAAGTTAGTAATTGATATCACTAAGAGAGGCATGTGCAATCCCTCTTCATGTATGTGAAATCCCTATTCATGTATGTGCAATCCATCTTTATGTATGTGCATATCTAACCCTTTAGTTGGGATACTTGTGAACCAATCTTACTTTCCCTAATGAGGCTTTATTGAACCTCATTTCCTCTACTCATGAATCTTTTGATATACTTGCCTCAAAATTAGTATTGATATTTTATTTCATGGGTCTTGGAACCCCACTACCATATTGCATTTATATGACTATCTATATTTCCAATTTACTACTTCTTATGCATGATGGTTTATTTTAGTATTTAGCTATAGTAGTGGTACTTATGTACTACCACCCATTGTAGGGCATGTGTTAATTTGCCCTGGGGAACGTCTTATTTTCCCCTACAAAAATATGTGTAGGTGATTGTGAATGTATTAATTCTCCCCTCACCTATAGGTTGAGGTCCGGTAGGTGCCTCAACCCTACTTAGTTAATGTAGTCCAATAATGATCATTCATGCAATTCAATATTATTTGTTGGTTTTTGGCAAGAATCTATTTTATTATATGCCTCATCCTATTGGACCTCTCATCGTGTGATGAATAAATATATTTATGCTTCAATGTTATCATTATCTTTTGTACTTGTTCAATATTTTGACACGTACCTTGTTTCCTTTCCCTTTTGCTGGGTGCTCTCCCAACCACCTGCGTTAGGACAAGTTGTTGAGTTGAATCAGGAGAACATAGCTTTGGGCATGGACCTAGCACTTGGAGATGTTTCTTTAGAGACAAGATTTGAAGTAGTTTAAACTTCCCTTGTTACAACCTGATCTCACAATTACCATTAATCATGAGATTAGGGCATAAATTGAGGATTTAACATAATACAAAGATCACCCTTAAATTTTTCTTCTTCTTTTTTCAAACTCTTTGTTTTCTCGAATCCAATCACATAAACAATGTTACAAGAGAATCAAACTTTGATTACTTTAACATGATATCAACATAAACGATACACATCCATACATTCATTCTCAGGTACATACAACATGATAATCAGATACATTCTCTCTTATTAAGGAAACAAAGATACAAAACATCACTTACAACACTCTCACATCTATACTAGGACCTAGAGTGACATGGACCAACTGAACTTAACTAATCTCATACTTAACTCTTGTGACAGATCTACTCTGACGCAATGATATCTTCAATCCCCACGGTTTCTCTAAAAATTTTGAGTAGAGGGGTGAGCCTACTCGCTCAGTGAATGAGTACTTCAAAGAAATAGTCTAAAGCACTAATATAATTACAAATACACTTTTGAGCAACTGATATCAATTATAACAGTAGTAAGCTTTAAAGAGATTGATCATTGACAATCATAAATATGGCAGGATACTCTAGATATCAACAAGAGAAAATGAATATATGAGCATGCTTGATTAATTTCAAAGAGAACTAATAAATCAAAAACATACAAAGAATAATTGTTGAGAAATTGTACTTGAATCTTTCTAAGCCTTTCTTACTTATGATAAACTCTTTAAACCTATATGAACATATTTTATCTTATTCCCTGATCATATGCAGTGTACTCTACATATGAAGACTTGTAGTGAACTACGATCTCACTGTACAAGACTTAGCTGACACACTCGGGAATGCTAATCCTGACTACGTCACTGGTCTACAACAGGAAAATGGCTCTCTGGCCTCGGCACACTTATTATGCCGTAAAAACTGGACTCCTCCTCTAACCTGAGCACACAGGCAGAAAGTCAAGCCACCTATTGGCTTTACTGTACTCTAGTGCCACCAAGATCTCTGGTTGATGTTGGACACTACATCTTATATATTAAGGAGACTTCCACTATGGCTTCATCCCCCATACCACTTGTTAGTACGTTCTGTCCCTCGTATACTGGACACTGCCAGGGTTAGGTCATTTCATCCCTACGGCGCAGACCTCTCATAGGGAATCTACGGTGTTCAGGGCTCTTAAGTCTATTATTTTATTATTCTTGGAAAGCTCTTACTATATTGTATCTTTTCCCTTAATTATACTTGACTATGGTATCTCTATGGTACCATGTCTATTTATTTGAAGTTTATAACACAGCATGTATATCATTCTAAACTTGGCAGAGCAATATACTCAAAACACTATAATATACTGAGAAATCAACATTTTATACCTACAGGAAGACTAAAATTCTTAAATAATAGAATACATGTCCACTTGATACTTTATACACTAGAATCATGCAATTGAACTTCTTAATACACTGATAAGAGTTAATTACTTGACATATGAGTAATCATCATTTTCACATGTAAATTATTTGTACTTTCTTAGAAAACGTACACCTCAACCCAAATCTTGAGTTGGGCATCACATTACATATCTTAGTTTCGCTCTATAAACCATTCATTTTATAGACCATCTGATAACATTTACCACAACTAAACTATTAAACATTACACATCCCATACTATGAACATGGTAATCAAAATGCTTAATTCATTGAACACCCTATCCTTAGGGTTTCATTTACCTCATTCACTTATCACATGACTCTGATAAAGATTTCATGCGACATAAACATTCACTGAATAAAGACTACTATCAAAAAATCATATAAAATCAATATATGTATGAAACCTTGGAACTGAGCTAAATTTGGGTTTCTATGCCATTCACTTAGATAACATGCATCAATAATAAAATTGAATAAAGAAAATCTATCATGTCAGGAAAATCCCTTCAAATGGATTTCACGATATCTATTCGCAAATATCCAACTTTCCTTGCATCTAGGGTTTCACCCTCTTTACTGAGATTTCAAACAAACACTATTCACCTTAAACAAAATCCAAGATAGTATCTGACATATATGTACTACGCATTCAGATAAACAGTCATTTATAACTAGGGGGATCCAGATAAACAAATTTCTCTATTTAATAATATAACCATTTTAGTCATAGACAAATTCCCTATATTTCAGTTTACTCTTATAACCTCTGTGAATACTTAGGGAATTCTCATTAGGATGTATTGTATACATTTCTAATATGATTTTATCATCTGAAATTCATCCAAACAGAGGAAGAATCCATTTCATATCATTTTGCAACAACTTAGATCAAACACACAATTCAGGATTTGTAGTCGCATACTAAGCAATTAAAGATTATGGATTATTTAACCAATTTTCATGCAATATAATATTTAAAGGAAGTTCCCACTCACCCTAAGGTGTGAAAACACCTTAAAAACGCAGCTCATCCCTAAAAATCTAGATCCCATATCCCTAGAAATTCACCTGATTCTTCTTCCTTTCAACTCAGAAAGCCTAAAAATGAGGGATCATGAAGAAAGAGTGAGAAAAGGGGAAGTTTTGATACCATTTTGGATCAAATTAGAGGAGGGATGGAATCTTTACATGTGAGAGAAGATTCACCATTAAAGTCTATGCAAAGAAGCTAAACTTACATGATTTCATCATTCCTCAGACCGTAAAACCCTAGGTCAGCATCTCCATCACTTTCTCCTCTCAAACCATAACTCTCCCTCTCTCTCTAGGATTTCGTTTCTCTAGATTGAATCACGAATTATGAGAGCTCTATGTGTGTTAGGTTGACCATATAGATCAATTGAGCTGCTTCGGTCAATTGCACATTGACCCCTCACTATACTTTCTCTTATTTCAGCTAAATTTTTTGTCATAAAAATATTATTGTAATTCATCTACTGATAAGGTCTAAACACATACAAAAATTATGAAAATTTTACATGTTATTTATGATTGAGTTTTATATCTCCAGTGAAAATTTCAGATCATTTGGAATTACCAATAAATAATTAAAAATAAAACACTACACTGCTAAAAAGCATTATGTCAACATTTTGGTCGAAGTATAGATTGATCGATAACCACATTCAAAGAACACTCAAATATTCTAAAAATTTTCTCCAATATGCATGATTGAATTATCCATATCATATCCAAAATTCAAATAAATAAAAAATTGTAGAAAATATGAAAAATCATTTACCACATTGTTATCCTGATCAAATTCCATATTCATGTACTATCAAAACCCTAATTTTTGCCGATTAGGGTTTACATTTTTCAAACCATGATTCTTCAAACTAAAATCATAGTTAGAGTTTATTCTTAGGTTTGAAACATCACAATTGATCTACTATCATTAATCAAGTCTAAACGATGTTCAATCTAATCAAGCATGTAATCATTCAGGTAAACCCTAGTTTACCAATTGAGCACAAATGTGGTCATTACAATTCTCACCCCCTTAAAAAGATTTGTCCCTGAAACATAAATACAAAAACAAAATATATTCAGGGTTTATTTTAAGCTTCTGAAATCTTACATGTCATTATGTTCTTGTATTTCATACTTGAATGTAGTTTTCAACGTTAAGTCCTTCATTTCTTTTCTAATTACAACATGTTAAAATAGTCCTCAATGATAACAAACAAATTCTATATGCCACAATCAATCATAGCAGATAGAGACAGAAACAACCATTTCAATATTTCCATACTCTTGAGGTGTTAACTCAACATTGATAATCTGATCCAACTATCTCAATTCATACGGCTCAATATGTACTATTGTTATGTATTACCTCTAAGTCACAAAAGAGAGTTCACCATGTTCTTTTGAATTTTACTATTATGCTACTCAAATAACATAACAGTCTTGAGTTGGAAGACTAGATTCAACAACAATTGTATAATACTACTCACGACATCCCCATTGCATCATGGATGCATAAGGTGAAGCATTACCATCACATTCCATATTATTCTCAAGTATGAACCCACACATAATTTAAGGTGTAACCATCGGGTTATAGCATACTAGGGTTTCAACAACAATAACAAAGTACTCATGATTGTATTAGTCATTCAAGGACTATTCATAACCAATTACCAGCACTTAATTATATTAAAGCTAGGTATAACAAGTTATACCTCATTAGGGTTACATATCAATACAATATGGTTATCATCCCTTCTATTCATATGAGTGAATAGGTAAGACTACCTTATTCAGGGTAACCCTTCATTTGTTCCATCATTATTCAACCCATATCACCATACCACAATTGTACAATACTAAGATGGATTACTGGTATGAATGACTACAACTATCAGACATCTTTAATTAACATATTGCTTGCACATGTACACTGAAATCATACGTAGAACTAATTTACATCCCTTAATATACCTTCAACAGATTATACTTCTAAAAACAAATTCACATATTACTAAAAGCCATTGTTTTCTCTTATCTCTCTCCTCATTCACTACTACTTACTTTTTGCTACTTATCCTTCTCATTTTAATCATGTAGATTAAACATTCCTAAAATTGAAACATACAAGGTACAAATAGATTATTCATCATTCTTGCTATCACTGCAAGAATTTATCTCATATCACACTTCACTCATATTGCATTTCTCCTTTTGTTCAAAACACACTTGTTACATTTCAAATTTATATCTTACTCTTTATTCCGAATCATTTCCATATTGTTTATCAACCTTTCATATTATCTATCTTTCAACCCTGGATTACTATCAATGCTAGTTTACTTGTCATAGTGCAAATCTCATGATCTTGTTTTATAGAGATGCTAGTATTCAAGGTCAAATCACTAGTGACATCCCTTGAACTACTACAACTCTAAACATTCTAGGGTTTGGTCCTTATCAGTAGCATGACGTTATTGTGGTGTGATTTTGCTCCCTTAATTTGAAATTCAAACTTTGGATCTCACAAGTTTTACTAAAGTCTTTTTTATCTTATTGATTGAATTTCCTTTCTCTTACTTAGCCATTCAGATATATTACATTCTCAATTACCCTGCTAGGGTTTCATCATCATATTGTGTGTCATTATTACATTCACTAGATGGCTCTACCACGGTGGTTATGCATCATATATGATTCATTTTCTTATCACTTCATTCCCACATTGCTCTCATTAAGGAAGATATGAAAGAGAAGATGATTTTGAGACTTAGAATTCTTATCTTCAAACATTCAATAATACATTTCTCATATGCAGGTATAATTAATTATCAACAGGGATACTTGACTAATTAGCACTTTCTTGAATCTCACAGCCTCTTTTTTTTTATGACCGGGAACCCCCCCTCAGAAAGCGCCACATTGTGACCCCTCCTGGAAGGGTAAACTCGGGGGCCCACCCAACCGCATGAATGTACAACCTCTTTCTTTTATAATCTATATTACTCCATCATGTTTCAAACCCTTCTTTACTTTCCATAATCCCCTTACCATATACTACTATTCCACATGTCATCTTTAACTTCTAGTTTTCTCTTATGATCATGTTGCTTCTTTTATGTGTATGATCATGTATACCATGTTGCATATATTTCTTTTTTATCCTTCTACTAATGTGAAGTTGAAATTCTAAATCAATAATCTCTCTACTAATTTCAACTCATGTTTAATACATTACATATTCTTCATTTAAATCAAATGGCTCATGCATGGGTGAAACATAGTTTCTCTTTCAATCAAGTTTTTTCCTTCCTGAATATAGTCTACCTTTGTATGACTTATTCATTTATTTAGCTACACTTTTGTTCTTCTTTTAGAAACTAGTTTGTCGTTCTATAGAGACTTATAATGCAAAGGGAGTAAGGACGAATGTATACATTCCATGCTCTCAATTATATCATAACCTTCATTCCTTAATCAAGCTCATTATTTCCAACATTTCTCTTTGTTTCAACTAAGTTTCTTATCCTAGTTTTATGATTTACATGCTCATCTAGTTCTCTTCACTTTAACTCTTCTGAAGACTCTACACTTCTATGTACTTATTGTATACTTAGCTCTTTTCTTCTATTTTCCCTTTTCTTTGGAGTACATAAAAACATTGTACTTGGTTATATAATCCATTCCTCATGATTGATTCTTACTATCTTGGCCCCTTACATACTTTACTCATATCTTTTCCATATTTCATATTTAGAGTTCATATAATACTAATAATTAAACTTAATATGAACCTTATGCCGTGTTCCTTTATTCCCAATTAAGGGTTTCTCATATGAGACCCCAAAGTTGGATCTCAAATATCAGTTCCAACCGATTCTTAGCTATTCTAATATTTCCCATATGTTTCAACATCTTAGTGTATGTACATTCTCACTATGATGTGGGTCTAATTTATCCAAAGTCTACTCTTATTGTATTTTTAATAGGACTCATTAGATCCCAGTAATGCACCCTTCCAGCTGGACCAGGCCGAACCTGCAGTCCTGAAGCCAAGAGCTACTCAGGATTACTCAACTCCTATTCATCTCAAATGTGTGGAAGAAAACTTATACACTTAGGAAATCTCATTCAAAGATCATTTCTAGTCTACTTGATACAAATAATGTAATCAATAAATGCTACAGCTGCATAGTATACAAAAAATCTTAAAGACCCATATATATTTCAAAATACTGAATATCTAAATTCAAACATATAAGAGCTTTTCTATTCATCTCCAATAAAACAACAATATGAAATGAAAGTTCTATCTCATTTTATATTTATGCTCTTAATTCATGCTACTTATCTTGTTTCGAACCCTAATATTTCTAGGGTTCCTCTCTAGACCATCCTTCCACTGTATACCTGGGCAGGGTATACATGAAAGAATAGACAGAGTAGCTTGATACTGGTTGATCCAAGTACTCAGATATTGAGCCAAGATATCCAAATACTCAAATCCCCAGAGCTAACATCATAACATCTCCTATCTGCCACACTTATGACTCTAACTTACTAACTTAATGGTCCCTGACAACTCAGTCTAAGCTCTGATACCAAAGTTGTTACACCTTGATCCTACAATTACCATTAATCATGAGATTAGGGCATAAATTGAGGATTTAACGTAATACAAAGATCACCCTTAACTTTTTTCTTTCAAACTCTTTGTTTTATCGCATCCAATCACATAAACAACATTACAAGAGAATCAAACTTTGATTACTTTAACATGATCTCAACATAAATGATACACATCCATACATTCATTCTCAGGTACATACGACATGATAATCAGATACATTCTCTCTTATTAAGGAAACAAACACACAAAACATCACTTACAACACTCTCACATATATACTAGGACCTAGAGTGATAGGGACCGACTGAACTTAACTAATCTCATACTTAACTCTTGTGGCAGATCTACTCTGATGCAATGATATCTTCAATCCCCACAATTTCCCTAAAAATTTTGAGTAGAGGGGTGAGCCTACTCGCTCAGTGAATGAGTACTTCAAAGAAATAGTCTAAAGCACTGATATAATTACATATATACTTTTGAGAAACAGATATCAATTATAACAGCAGTATGCTTTAAAGAGATTGATCATTGACAATCATAAATATGGCAGGATACTCTAGATATCAACAAGAGCAAATGAATATATGAGCATGCTTGATTAATTTCAAAGAGAACTAATAATTCAAAAACATACAAAGAATAATTGATGGGAAACTGTACTCGAATATTTCTTAGCCTTTCTTACTTATGAGAAACTCTTTAAACCTATATGAACATATTTTAGCTTAAGCCTTGATTATATGTAGTGTACTCTACATATGAAGACTCATAGCGAACTACGATCTCACCGTACAAGACTTAGCTGACACACCCGAGAATGCTAAGCATGACTACGCCGCTTGTCTGCAATAGGAAAATGGCTCTCTGGCCTTAGCACACCTATTATGCCATAAAAACTGGACTCCTCCTCTAACATGAGCACACAAGCGGAGAGTCAAGCCACCTATTGGCTTTATTGTACTCTAGTGCCACCAGGATCTCTGGTTGATGTTGGATACTACATGTTGTATATTAAGGAGACTTCCACTAGGGCTTCATCCCCCATATCACCTGTTTGTATGTTCCAACCCCCGTATATGGACACTGCCAGGGTTAGGTCATTTCATCCCTATGGCACAGACCTCTCATAGGGAATCTATGGTGTTCAAGGCTCTTAAGTCTATTATTTTATTATTCTTGGAAAGCTCTTACTATATTGTATCTTTTCCCTTACTTATGCTTGACTCTGGTATCTCTATGGTACCGTGTCTATTTATTTGAAGTTTATAACACAACATATATATCATTCTGAACTTGACAGAGAAATATACTCAAAACATTGTAATATACTAAGAAATCAACATTTCATACCTGCAGGCAGACTAAAATTCTTAAATAACAGAATACATGTCCACTTGATACTTTATACACTAGAATCATGCAATTGAACTTCTTAATACATTGATAAGAGCTAAATACTTGACATAGGAGTAATCGTCATTTGCACCAATAAATTATTTGTACTTTCTTGGAAAATGTGCACCTCAATCTGAATCTTGAGTTGTGCATCACATTACATATCTTAGTTTAGCTCTGTAAACCATTTGTTTCATAGACCATTTGATAACATTTACCACAACTGAACTGTTAAACATCACACATCTCATACTGAGAACATGGTAATCAAAATGCTTAATTCATTGAACACCCTATACTTAGAGTTTCATTTACCTCATTCACTTAGCACATGGCTCTGATAAGGATTTCATTCGACATAAAAATTCACTGAATAAAGACTACTATCAACAAATCATATAAAATCAATATATGTATGAAACCTTGGAACTGAGTTGAATTTGGGTTTCCATGCCATTCACTGAGATAACATGCATCAATAATAAAATTGAATAAATAAAGTCTATCATGTCAAGAAAATCCCTTCAAATGGATTTCACATTATCTATTCGCAAATATCCAACTTTCCTCGCATCTAAGGTTTCACCCTCTTTAATGAGATTTCAAACAAACACTAATCACCTTAAAAAAAATCCAATATAGTATCTGACATATATGTACTATGCATTTAGATAAACAGTCATTCATAACCAAGGGGATCTAGATAAACAAATTTCTCTATTTAATTATACAACAATTTTAGTCATAGACAAATTCCCTATATTTCAGTTTACTCTTATAACCTATACAAATACTTAAGGAATTCTCATTAGGATGTATTGTATACGTTTCTAATATGATTTTATCATCTGAAATCACCCAAACAGAGGAAGAATTTGTTTCATATCATTTTGCAACAACTTAGATCAAACACACAATTTAGGGTTTGTAGTCACATACTAAGAAATTAAAGATTATGGATGATTTAACCAATTTTCGTGCAATATACTATTTAAAGGAAGTTCTCACTCACCCTAAGGTGTGAAAATGCCTTAAAAACGTAGCTCATCCCTAAAAATCTTGATCTCATATCAAATCCCTAGCAATTCACATGATTCTTCTTCCTTTCAACTCGGGAACCCTAAAAATGAGGGATTATGAAGAAAGAGTGAGAAAATGGGAAGTTTTGATACCATTTCGGATCAAATCAGAGGAGGTACGGAATCTTGACATGTGAGAGAAGATTACCATTCAATTCTATGCAAAGAAGTTAAACTTATATGATTTCATCATTCCTCAGACTGCAAAATCCTAGGTCAGCATCTCCATCACTTTCTCCTCTCAAACCCTAACTCTCCCTCTCTCTCTACGATTTCATTTCTATGGATAGAATCACGAATTATGATAGCTCTGTGTGTGTTAGGTTGACCATATAGAGCAATTGAGCTGCTTGGGTCAATTGCACATTGACCCCTCACTATACTTTCTCTTATTTCAGCTGAATTTTCTGTTATAAAAATATTACTATAATTCGTCTACTGATAAGGTCTAAACACATCCAAAAATTATGAAAATTTTACATGTTGTTTATGATTTAGTTTCAGATCTCCAGTTAAATTTCAGATCATTTAGAGTTACTAATAAATAAATAAAAATAAAATACTACACTGTTGAAAAGCACTCTGTTAGCATTTTGGTCAAAGTATAGTTCGACCGAGAACCACATTCAAAGAACACTCAAATATTCTGAAATTTTTCTCCAATATGCATGATTTATTTATCCATATCATATCCAAAATTAAATTAAAAAAATAGAAAATATGAAAAATCATTTACCACACTACTATCTTGATCAAATTCCATATTCATGTACTATCAAAACCCTAATTTTTGCTGATTAGGGTTTACGTTTCTCAAACCCTAATTCTTCAAACTAAAATCATAGTTAGAGTTTCTTCTTAGGTTTGAAACATCACAATTGATCTACTATCATTAATCAAGTCTAAACAATGTTCAATCTAATCAAGCATGTAATCATTCAGGTAAACCCTAGTTTACCAATTGAGCACAAATGTGGTCATTACATCCCTCTATCTAGATCCTTTTTTTTGTATCTTGTTGTAAACCCTAATGGGAGATTTTGATGTACTTGTGTAATCTTTTATGAAAGTTGAATATAATCAGTTTTTTTTATTCCGCTGCTACACTTTGGTCTTTTGCATACCATTATAATATATTTGGAAAGTTTATACATATTCCAACATACCTTTGAGTGTGTTTGGAATGGATGTTAATTCTTCAAATTTCTTTTTGTAGGGAATGGATCTCACTCCTTACAACATGGTATTAGATCCCATGGTAGTCGAAATCTGACTATTTCAATTTTGTCTCCCTAGTTAGAATACTTGCCTTACCTTTAAGTGACATGTTTGCCCTAGAGTTGATCAATAGATGATGAAGGGTTGATTTAGGATCCTATAGTTTCACATTAGAATAATGATGAAGAGATACCTAAAATACTTACAACTAAAACATGCATAAGTAACCATAGTAACTTGAGGTTGTTTAGCTTGGCCTTTAGGAAACTACTAGGACATGAAGTTGAAAGCAAAGGTTTCTAGAAAGGATCAGGGTTCGGGGGCTGGCAAGATTTTCCTATGCACCACTAGCTTGGTTTATGAGGACTCCTGAATCCATATGATACCAGCCTGGTCTGAGTTGATATGAATTGTCCAAAACAGCATGCTTTTAGGCAATAGTAGCCTTAGACATCTATATGATTTATCTTTAGGGACCCTAATATGTTGAACTAGTCTCCTAGGTGTAATGATTGTTGGGTCCTAGATGGATGATTGGATGCTCTAGAGGGGGGTGAATAGAGCTGAATGCACTTAAACAAAAATCATTAGACCTTCAAGATATATCACAAGATAAGATTGCTAACTAGGAAATTTGAGTGCAACTAAAACATGCATAGCAAGGGAGAGAGAGATTGAACATACACCAAGTGACAAGCTATGTAGAGATTTTCCACACTTCAAACTAGAAGTGAGTCAGTCTACTACCTAGAGAGGTCAACCTCTAGGATTTCTTAACCATTGCACTCTTATATTCATTCATAAGACTTACAATACATGATCACCAAAGGACTTACCCGTCTAATACAAAGAGTCTTCAACCTTACCAAGGACTTACCCACTTTGCAACGAGTCTTCAGCCTTCTCCAAGGACTTACCCACTCTTACACAAGTCTTCAGCCTTGCAGGGATTACCCACTCTTCTTGGATCTTTAGCCTTTGACTTCACCTTCACTCAGAGAAACTTCCACCAAGGACTTACCCACTTGAGCAAGGAGTCTTCTGCCTTCACCAAGGGCTTACACACTCTTACTCTAAGTCTTCAGCCTTGATCTTCACCAAGGGACTCCTTCCCTTCTTCTTCTTCACCTCTCTTAGCCAAGAGAGAGAACATTCATCTTCATGGTTGAAATGAGAGATAGGGAGGTGGTGGAAGTGAGAGAGTCACAAGATATACATGTAGGACTAGCTCTCTTACAGATTTCCTACTCACTCTAATGAATGTAGCAAGTGATTAAGCTTAGAGAGAGAGGAGACTGTAGGAGGCACTCAACTATAGACTAGGAACCTCATATAGAGTTTTCCATTGAATGCTCAACCTTAGAATGGAGCACAAGGGGTCCTATTTATAGCTAGGGATTCCTCTTAGACTTTGGGAACACTTAAGAACAAAAACTAGACATTTTGTGGCTTGAAATGGATATATTTTCAATTGTTGCAACTCTACAATGGCTAGAAACACTTTTCTACACTTTTATGTACAGTGCAATTGGTCAAGTTTCTATAAAGGTAACTCGATCGATTCCACTAAGAGACGAGACCAATTTAGGCCATCAGTCGAGTTTGTCCTGGGGTAACTTGACCTATTCGCTTAAATCAGTTTTGGTTTGTAGAGGGATCGATCCAGTTCTGTGGAGTGTATACTTGACTGATCAAAAGTCATTTTCAAGATCCAATCAGGATCGGTCGAGTTTGCAACTCGACCGATGAACATCCTGATGTGAATTTAAAAAAATGGATTTTGAGTGCTTAAACATTCGATCGAAGTGCTCCTAATTTTTTCTAAGCTTAACTACAATTCATACAATCATTACAAGTGATTTACAACATGATTCTAATGGATTTACATCATATTCCAAAAACATGCACTTGTATTGACTTTGACTTGTCTTTTCTCCAATTTGATATACGCAAGTTAGGGCATTTGGAGTGTGTCTATACCAAATCTGAAATCACTCAAGTAGAGACATTAGACACAATTAATTGGAATGTTTTAGTCATCATCAAAACAAGGGTTTAGTCAATTTAGAACTTGAGTCAACAATGACTTGTTTGAGGATGGATACCCAATATAGTTCCCTTATGACCCATAGAACCACATGTTTAGATAGTTATCCCTAGAACCTAGACTTTGAAGTTTGGTGTTTAGTAAGCAATCAGAGTGTGTAGTGAAGCATGATTGATCTTGTATATGGTCTAGTTAGACTCACCCTTTTACCTCTAGATTAGTTTGGCTTGGTAGGTCAAACCTTTTAAAGGGATGGAGTCATGTAACATACTGAAATCTAGCTACTCTGATTTTAGAAAACCTAACTCCCTAATAAGGAAGTTAGTGCGCTTGAAGCCTTAGTTTTGATCAAACAAGTTATAGTTGTAACCACATGTTTCTTGGTATCCAAAAGAACATATAACGATCATCTAATGAATAGTTCATATGTTTGAACCCTAATGAATATCTAATGCACACAATAAGAGTGACTCACATTTTAGTACTAATAGTGGATAAGCATGATGTTGACCTTGTCATAAACCAATAAACCCTAATGATATGATGGGCAAGATAATTGTAATCTAACCTTGGACTTAATGCATCCTAAGAAGGTATAGATGAAGAATAATGATCATGTTAACCTAAACCCTAAGTTGTAATCATCTAACCTTAACCTATAAATCCTTAATGGAATTCATGATACATTAGTGTCACTAAGTGTCATAATCAAATAACATACTTTAATACACATAAATCATAGATTAATCAGGACATCAATATGAAATGCATATCACCTTATTCTATAATAGACACCTAATTAATCACCTAATGACTTAGTATGTGAATCAAATCATTAATATGTAATATGTCTCACCTTGATCATTAAAATATATATAATGACTTCAATATGGATAAGAAGTAATTGATTCATACAAATATTTATAATCAATAATAAGAAGTGAATAAATATGAGAGAATGATTAATGATGACATTAATGTGAGCAAGAACGGTAAATTAACAATGTCTAATATACATATAAGTAATTAATGTGACATTATTTGGATTAATTGTAACAAATTGGATAAATTGTCCTTATTTCATACAAAATAATCTAATACAATTGATAATGGAGTCTAAATCCAAATTATCAAAGATAATGGTCATATATAATAATGCATATTAAGATAATTTATTATAATTGTAGTTTTACTAAAATTCCTAAGGAGATAAATAAGAAATATATTGGGTTTGTGCATAATAATGAAATATAACTCTTTTGGAAACAAAGTAAATATGACATGACACAATTAAAAGAATAATAATAATATTGTGATATCCTAATGAATATAATTCTAATAAGCCAAAAATTTAAAAAGAAATTGGAAAAGTGGAACCTTAAGGTGAACCATGAGAACCTGACCTATGTGGAGTTTCTTGAGAAGATTCTGAACTCCTAAGTTAAGCAGTTGAAAAACAAGGAGTTTAAGTTAGTAAAAGTTTTGGTGGAAGTTTAATGGAAACAACCTGGGAGTTTAGGAGATGTTGCATACTCACCCTTCTCACTTTGCTTTATATTTCGAAGATAAAATCCTCTTTGAGGGGTGGAGTGATGTAACATACTGAAACTTTGTCATACTCTTTTTGGCCCTTTCCCAATATTTTCCTATCATTTCTATCCTTTTTGGCCTCGATGCTTAAATTATGGAATTTATAGTGGTTTGATGAACACTTATTCAATAATTATACCAATGTAAGGGTTTATGCACAAATACCTCAGAGAAATCTTAATTAAGGATCTAAAATGTAAAATCACTCCTTAAGTAGAATGATGGTAAATAAATCCATGTCAAAAATGTAAGCCCCAAACCTTACTTAATGTATTGAACAAGCTTAAATACCATAATTAAGTACTATAATCCTTAGTCTAACCTTGTTAGGTTTTTTTAAATCATGATACAAGATTAAGTTCCAAGTTTGATCCGATTTGGATGTTGTTTGTGCAAGTTATGCAATTATATGCACATATTGGACTTTTATGCAATTTACCCAATTCGAAGGTTTTCTTTGTAAATTGTCACATGAATTATAATCTTTAGATATTACCTTACCATTTTCTAGTTTTTGAACCATGGGACACTTAGTTGCACCTTGGTTTGAAGGTGTTTCTCTCCAAGGGCATTATAGGGATTACCCTCTTTATAAATGAGCTTATCTTTAAAAGCTATCAACCAATGGGGGTATTTTTTTTTAAGGACGATGGGGATGGCCTAGAAGTCTCCATGGGCTTTTAGGACTGACATTTGATATACAAGAAGTCTCTATAAGCTGTCCTCTTGCATGGCTATGAAACCCTAGGCTAATGACACATGGAAAGTCTCATAGACACCTCATACTTGACCTCTTTCTTTATATAGCCATATCTACCCCTTCCCAACTCCCAATTCAAAAACTCTTGTTATCCTTTCTTTCCTATAGAAAAGTTTATGTCCCAAGGTAAAAGAGGGTGCCTACCTTGGTGAAGAAGGCTCCTAGGGTTCCAAATTTCTCTATTTAGGATTTCTTAAGCTCCACCTTGGTGATTTCAACCAAAACTTATAAGTATCCTCCTTTCCTTCTATATTTGCATGTTCTTAGTCTTTCTTCCACCTTCCTATAGGTCGGAACCCCGATCTTCCATGGAGAAACTCCATTTAGACCCCTTAAACATCTCATCTCCGTGCTCTTTTTCTAGGGTTTGCACCTCTAAAGGGGAGAAGGTGATCTTTGCTCAAGAAAGGAGCTTGGCTTGGAGCAACCAGACTTTTCAATCTCGGTCTCCTTGTTGTTTGGAACCTCTTACCTTCCTAGAGGTGATTTTTATGACCCCCTTCTCATATATTGCTTACTACATGCTTAAAACTCATGCTTCTATGTTTAAATCGATGATCTCCATCTCTATTTACCATGTTATTCTAAGGTTTTGGTTTCTTGTTGTTTTACCTTCTCCATAAGATCTAGTTTGGTCACCTATGAAACTCCAAACATGATCTTGGGTCAAATGGTGTTTTATCCCTCTTCTCACTCTTCCTCTCTCTCGAAGATTTCTGACTTGTCATTTCCTGTTTGGTTCAAATTAAAAAAATCATATCTTTTAATCCGCTTATCCAAATTTGACAAATAAATATGTTTGGAATTAGAAAATTAACCTCCATCTAATAAGATATTTTCAAAGTTTGGTTTTGAGGTTTGATGAAGGGTGATTTTTGTAAAATAAATTTCATGCATAAAATCCATAAAAATTACATCTTAATCATCATAACTCCAAAGTTAGCATAAAATATGCTTTCTAGATCAGGAGTTCTTAATAAGTTCATTAGTGGCGTTGTAAGAGTCTAAATCCCAGTTTTTCTAAAAAGGTCTAAAATTAAGATTTCTATACATTAATGTGCATTATGTACTCTAATATATGTTAAAAAATTAAAAATAGGCAAAGTGAAACTTGGACTCAATTAAAGTGGTGAAAGTTAGTAATTGATATTAGTAAGAGAGGTATGTGAAATCCATATTCATGTATGTGCAATCCCTCTTTATGTATGTGCATATCTAACCCTTTAGTTGGGATACTTGTGAACCAACCTTACTTTCCCTAATGAGGCTTTATTGAACCTGGTTTTCTCTACTCATGAATCTTTTGATGTACTTGCCTCAAAATTAGTATTGATGTTTTATTTCATGGGTCTTAGAACCCCACTATCATATTGCAATTATATGACTATTTATCTTGCCAATTTGCCACTTCTTATGCATAATGGTTTATTTTACTATTTATCTATAGTAGTGATACTTATGTAGGGATCGTCTTATTCTACCCCTTATAAAAATATGTGTAGGTGACTGGGAATGTATTAATTCTCCCTTCACCTATAGGTCGAGGTCTGGTAGGTGCCTCAACTCTATTTAGTTAATGTAGTCCAATATTGATCATTCATGCAATTCAATATTATTTTTTGGTTTTTGGAAAGAATCTATTTTTTATATGCCTCATCCTCGTGGCCCTCTCATCATGTGATGAATAAATATATTTATGCTTGAATTTTATCATTATTTTGCACTTGTTCAATATTTTTACACATACCTTGTTTCCTTTCCCTTTTGTTGGGTGCATACCCAACCACACAGGTTAGGACAAGTTGTTGAGTTGAATCAGGAGAACATAGCTTTGGGCATGGACCTAGCACTTGGAGATTTTGCTCTAGAGATAAGATTTGAAGTAGTTTAGACTTCCCTCTATCTAGATCCTTTTTGTTGTATCTTGTGTAAACCCTAATGGGAGATTTTATGTACTTGTATAATCTTTTATGAAAGTTGAATATAGTCAGTTATTTTTATTCTGTTGCTACACTTTGGTCTTTTGCATACCATTATAATAAATTTGGAAATTTTATACCTATTCCAACAAAACTTTGAGTGTGTTTGGAATAATGTTAATTCTTCAAATTTCTTTTTAGTAATGGGGTGATCCCACCTCCTTACACATCCCCCTTCCAGTGCATCTTCAGTTTTTAGTTTTTTCAATCTACCAATTTAGAATCAAGACCATAACTCTTAAAATGCACAATATGAAGAGTTTGTGTATCAATATAGGGCTTGGATCATCAAGATTGGTGGCTGTATTTTAAACAATCCTTTTAGATTTAAGGTGACCTTTCTGGCCAGTGATTGTATCGATTGATTTCTAATTTAAGGTATCTGATATTGGACTAAGATTGTATGTTCAGACAATCATCCAATGAAAGGTAGACTTCATGATGTGTTCCCTTACTGGTTCATTTTCCATCCTCTAGAGTATCAACGATCCTCAACTTTCTAGTTCTCAATCCATGGAAACTAGAGATTTGAGCCATAACTCAAGATCATGAGGCAAGGTTGACAATTTGGTTCATGTTTTAGTCCTGATCTGGGATTGATAGAAGATGTGTGTGTGAAAGTGAGATGGTAATCCTGGCCGCAATCCAAGATTAGTCAAAAGGTTTGCACTGAAGGGATCGTAAGTCGTGAGTAGGGACCCCAGATTAAAAGGAAACAAAAGAGGAGTAGGGAGCCTATTTAGGATGAGGCTCGTGGTCTGGTTAAAGGTCTTGGTAGAGGACCCAAATAGATTGGAAATTAAAGCTTTGAGTTGGTTTAGTTTAAGTTTGTGATATGGGACCCTGAAGAGATAGGTAATTAAAATGCATGATTGATCCAGTTTTAGGTCATCGTTCATGATCTTGGAAAAGATTTAAAAGTTGCTTCATGATTTTGGATCTAGTCTAATTTTATGTCATAGTTCAGGACCCTGGATTTTGAAAATATGGATTATGATTTTGGTCGAGTTTAAGGTCATAGCCTAGGACCCAAAACATTGTATCTATATCCGGTGACCATTTTGAGAGAAGAAAAAGATTTTTTTTCAAGTCAAGATTGATATTTTCTTATTTTACCAAAAAAATCATTCTCTAATTTTTTATGAGGTTCTAGAAATTCTATTGAAAATTCATGGTTTTATTTGTAATTTTTGCATAAGTTTTTGTCTTTGAAAGAGGGGATATTGGAGGAAGGTTGAGCACCCTTCCCGAGCACCCGTCCCATTTCTTCCTACTTGAGTCGTGACACTTGGGCAAAGTGAGAACCCTATCAAATGAGGTCGACAATTGCAGAGAGGAGGCAATGACCAGGCTGGCAGATCACGTCCTCTGACCCAGGGGATTGTGCTATTCAACTAGCAAGGTGTGGTGAGCTGCTCCATTCCAACGGCAGGATAACTTCTGGACTACTAGTTTCGATGGTATTTTGTGCAAATTTCAGCTACATTCTTCTCAAGTAAGGTATAGATTTCATTTTTGCACTCTGGATTGGCCATTTGACCTTTGATGACAAAATTCTATTTTTGGCTTCTTGACATTCTTTGTGCTTTGAAGGTTAAGGATGATATGGATGTGTGTTCTAATTTGTGATCCGACTGATCTCTTTGTTTTATTGTTTTCTTGGTCATCTATTGTTTGATCGAACTGATTTCAAATGTTGTGGAAAGCTCTTGATATTGTCATTGTTGTTTTGTAGATGACTACTCATAACTAGAATGAGGCAGATCCCCTTATAGATGGGAAATATGTTGGCCATGGTGTGGGTATTGAGGCATACCCATGCTATGTATTTGCCTTTTCCAATTGAATTTGTGTCTGCTTTATGAATATTATGTCTAAAGTCTTATTTGAGCATGTGTCATGGTGGTGCTAGCTAGATCAAGGGGGAACTGCTCCTTACTAAGAGATTCATCCATCATCTTAGTGTGTTGTGGATGAATCTACATCACCGAGGTTGTCAAGTGAGTGATGAGGTATAACCTGGAAACTTTGCTCCTAGTTACTTTCTTTTTGTCATATTGAGCTTGCATCAGGATTTTTCATCATGTAGTGATGATTTTGACTTTCCCTTTTGCTTTATTCCTTTAGGGGATTAGATTGTTGAATATTTACTATAGAACCCATTGGAATGAGTTGAGGTATCTCTATGAGAGTCGGGTGGCTGAGGAGGTGGAGTTGTTGGAGAGGACCGACTTTGGTAGCATTAGTTAGTGTGGGATTATAGATAGACCCTATCTCATTCCCCTAGTCAAGCACTTTCATCCGGAGACCAGAACTTTTTATTTTTCTTTTGGTGAGTTGGCCATCACATGGAGTGAATTAATCAAGATTACTAGATTAGGGTTTTGTGGGAATCCCATAAGTCTTTGCTTGATCGATAGGAGTGTGGTCGCTACCTCCTGGATGGGATTATAGGAGAGAACCCTGAAGATATTGAGACAACCTTAGAGTATGAAGTCAGGTTTACTTGAATGAGGTCCACCTTCTTTAGTGAGGTCAAGCGGCGAGGTGCTAGTGATCCAATGTGTGCAAAACTACGGGTCCAGGTTTTTTACAGTTTTGTTTCTATACTCTTGTTTAAATGTGAGGCATGTTGATTAGCTACCTTCTTGTGATGTTTGATATGGATTTATTTTAGAGAATGATTTGAGTAAGATATGGAGTATAGATTAGCAACGAAACACAAAAGTGGGGAGTTACTATAACAAAAAGTCACACAATTATTATTGGTCTTTTGGTTATCATCTCAAGAGAGGGATATATTTGGATAAAAATCTACTCAGATCTCATGAGAAGGAAGGAGTGGATATCTTTTATGACTCATTGCAAAATATGTTAATAATATATATATATTGGAAGGGAAGGTTTTACATGGTTGAGGCTGTTTTGATTAGTGAAACCCAATCTAACTTTCCCTTTTTCACAATTATCTTTATTTTTCCTAGTCTTTGCTAAACTTAGATTTACAATTTTTATTAGATTAATTTGTTCCTTAACTAGAATACCAACTTAATTATCTCAATTTGACTAAAATAAGACAATATATCTTGTTCTTAGTCTATTGTTCTCCTTGTCCATGTGTTTGACCCAGTATTACTACAATAGACTCCCTATAGAGTTACAGACGTATCTTGAAGTTGAGTATAAATTTAAAGTTAGATTTTAACTGGACAAACATGTACACTTTTGACCCATGAAAAAGAGTGATAAAAATCCACAACATTTTGCTTCTTAGAAAACTAAGAAGCTAACTAAGGTCCTGGGAGGAAGCAAGTGCCACTTGTGCACTTTCTATCAACTAAGAACCCAGCATAATCTGCATCACTATAGGTTGTAAGAGTAAAGTTTGTTGACTTAGAATACCATAGTCCAAAATTTTGGATCTTTGATATATTCTTTACAATCATCTTAATAGATATAAGATGAGACTTTATAGGGCTTGGTTGAAATCTAGCACACAATCCAACACTAAATATTATATCTGGTCTAGAGGCAGTTAGATATAGTAAGCTATCAATCATACCACTATATAACTTCTCATCTACCTTTACACCTTCTTCATCCTTGTCAAAGTGGCAATGTTGGTCATGGGAGAATCAATCGACATTGTGTTCTCCATCCCAAAGCGCTTCAAGAGTTTATTAGTGTACTTTCCTTGGTTGATGAAGTTTCCATCTTTTGTTTTCTTGATTTGAAATCCAAGGGAGAAAGTGAGCTCCCCCGTCATGATCAATTCATATTCACTCTGCATGAGAGAACTAAACTCCTTGCAAATATCAAGATTATTCAAGCCAAAATGATATCATCAACATAAATTTGAATGATTAAGAAATTGCCAAAAGTATGTTTTAGAAAAGAGTAGACTTAAATTTTCCATGACATAGCCATTATCAATTTAAAAGTTTCTTAGTTTCTCATACCAAGCTCTAGGGGATTGTTTGAGTCCATAATGAGCCTTTTGTAATATATAAACATGCCTAGCATGCTTGCTATATTCAAATCCAAGAGGTTGAGACACATAAACCTCCTCCTCTATTTCTCCATTCAAAAATGCACTTTTAACATCATTTAATAAAGTAAAGAATTTTTATGACTAGAAAAGGTAATTAGCATTCTAATGGGTTCAAGTCTTGCAACAGGAGCATAAGTTTCATCAAAATCAATACCTTCATGTTAATTGTAACCTTGTGCTGCTAACCTCGCCTTGTTCCTTTCCACCTTACCACTTTCATCAAGTTTGTTCCTGTAGACCCACTTTGTACCAATGATCTTTCTATTACTCGGTCTTGGTACTAGAGTCCACACCTTATTCTTCTCGAATTGCTCAAGTTATTCTTGCATGGATAGGATCCACTCATCATCCTGAAGAGCTTCTTTAACATTCTTTGGCTCAAGTTGTAAGATGAAGATGTAGTTGGCTTGTTATTTGTTGAAAAGAACCCATGTACATCTTCACTCTTCCAAATAGATTTCCTATGATGAGCTCCTTTAGGTGATCTTTATCAAAGTAAGGAGTTGGGTCCTTCTTTTCTTCTTCCTTTAAGCAATCTTCTTCAACAACAACCTTTCCTTTGTTGTTGATGTTTTATTCTTTTAATCTAAGAATCACCACATCTACAACGTCATCATTCATGATATTCTTGGAAATGGAGGGGTTAGTTTCAATAAATTTAACATTGATAGGTTCTTCTATTTTAGACAGTTCAAATTTAAATACTCTATAGAATCTACTTGTAGTGGCCATAGTCAAGAAAGAAAACCTTGTAATATTTCACATCTAACTTATCAAAAGAAACTTTGGTGTTAAAAACAAAGCATGGCCAACCAAAAATATGAAAGAAGTCAATAGAAGGCTTAAACAAAGGATGTGTGAAAACCCAGTTTTTCACAAAACATGCGGTGTTAACGGCTTCAGTCCAAAACTCTTTAGGAGTGTCATACTCCAAGAGCATTGTCGTAGCCATTTCTTGTAATGAAATATTCTTCCTCTCAACTACCCCATTTTGTTGAGGTGTGGGGGGGGGGGGAATTGTGCATGTAATTAGACTTTTCACAAAAGTTTTCTTTCAAGCAAATCATTTTCAAATTCTTCCCCATGGTCACTAATGATAGAGACAATTTGGCAACAAGCTTCATTTTTAATTCATTTGTAGAAATTCAAGAAAACATCAAGTGTACCACTCTCTGCAATCAAGAAGAAAGTCCAAGTAAAGTGAGAGAAATCATAGACAATCACCAAGAAATAGTTGCTACCATGAAGAGTTTGAGTTCTCATTGGCCCAAATAGATCATGAAGTTCAAAAGATCTCTTGGTTATAATGACTCCTTTGGATTTAAAAATGGATTTGGTTTGATTTCCTTGATTTCAAGGTTGATATTCTTCTCAAAGTCCAGTTTAGGAAGTGCTTTGACCAATTCCTTTTTCCTCAACTTTTCCTAGTGATGCATATTTACACGAACAAGCCTATGGTTTCACAAAGACATATCATTCTTATCAACAACTATGCATTTACCAAGAACAAACTTAAGAGAATCCAAAACAATAATACAGAGATTTCTTTTTCTAGTTCCCTTATATATAACATTGTAACTGAGAGAATCTAGAAGTAAGCATTCATGAGAAGCAAAAAGAACAAGATATTCATTGTTACATAGTTGACTAACCCTAATTAAATTGTGACATAAGCCATCCACAAGAAGACCATTATTTATGCATAGTGAATCACCTACATCACCCTCATGTATCAGGTCACCTTTCTTGTTGTCCCCAAAAGTCATCGAGCCTCCTCTCCTTTTTGCGAAAGTGTTGAAGTGGTCTTCATCATTGTTCATATGCTTTGAGAATCCACTATCAACAATCCATTTTCCTTTATCCTACATAGAAAGGAGAGGTCGACGCCCAATTCAAACTTTGAGATTCGGAGTTAGCTTGGGGACCCATTTCATGTTTGGGTCAGTTTCCTTCTTCTTATAAGGACAAAAGGTAGAGTAATGATCGTGACACTTACAATGAGAGAAAACCATTGATATCTTAGATCCAAAAGTCTTTCAATGGTATTTAGGAGGCCCTTTCTCTTTTTCTTACATTTTCCTTTGTCCCAGGTCTTCCCTCATATCTGAAACCACTACACCCACTTGTTTGGTAGAGTGTTCCATGACTTCATTCAGGGATTTTTTTCCCTTTTAGGAATTTTTGCAAGGACGATCTAAGCATATATAATCATGAACAACTATGAATGTTGAAGAAACACTAGCAAGATCATCTTGAGCATGCAACAACTCAACCTATGAATAGATGGCTTTAGTCAAGTAAGAGTTAAGCTAGCTACTTCTTAACTAGGCAAGATAGGTCTAGATTCAAGATATTTAACTCTAGAAAGAAGCCTAGAATTTTCAGTTCTAAGCATAACAAGTTCATCACCATATGTTTGATTTACATCTTTAATATCATTCATTTTCTTCAAATAAATATCATTTTAGTATCAATACCATTATTTTGAAGTTCTACTTCAAGGAATTGCTCTTGCAAGAAGTCTTTGCTATCAATATGAGTTTTCTCATTCAATTCTAGAATATAATTCATCTATGATTTTTCCCCAATCTCTTCTTTTTAGATTTACACTTAGAGTAAGAAGAAAGGGAAGCACGAATAATAATGATAAGAGCATCTTTTGAGAGTTCATTTAAACTTACCTCACTTACATCTTCACTTGTAGATGCCATGAGGGAAATGTGGCACTCTCCTTCATTTGAGCTAGAATCACTAGAGGAAGACTTCTCCCATGTGATTGGGCCCGATTATGTCTATATGTGTTGTCTAAAACATAAAGAGTTCAGAACTCATTAGAAAATGTATGCACTATAAATAGAAAATTAGCAAGAGTCATAAACAGTGTAAGTAGATGAGGTTCATGACATTCAAAGAAAATATGGTAGCGGCACATGTTATTTAATAGCAAAAATAAATTGAAAAAGTAACCAGTGGGTGTAAGCTATGGAAGAAAAATTAGTTTTGTGCATTTCCATGTTATACCTATGGATTTATGTTACATTATTTGTGGTGACACATCCCGCTATCACACAGACAATGAGGCGCCACGCGAAAATGTGCGGAAAACACCATAAACCACTTATTACCAAAACACAGATTAATTAAAACTGATTTCGACAAACAGATAAACCAAGAAACTATTACATTCAGATCCTCATCCTACAAGAAAATAGGTTATATAAACATTTATAAGTCTTGATACGTGTCCACAACTTAACATGGAAGCTATCTTGTCATCACATGAGTTCATCACCTGTCTATATACATAACGGGCCACATCCGGCCAGTAGCAGGATATACAAAGCTTCATCAGCTATACATCATGAAACAATGTCAAAATGCCTCCGAGGACCTGAGAGTACAGGGATGACTCTAAGACTCTACTACAAAACAACCAAAACAGCAGCATATCCATCTCTTGCCTTCTATTGCTCGTCTTGCTGCTCGGTCACAACCCCGCGACCACCACCACGTCTAGCGCGAACACCTAAAAAGGTTGTAAACCAACGGTGTGAGACACACAGTCCCAGCGAGAAACATAACTCCCCGCCGAAACCATAAAACCTCAGAATGATTAAAGCAATAACAGCAGGTAACTAATAACGTGTAGAATAAGAGCAGCATACTAAGCAAAGTTATTCATACCATCAAGCTTACCAAGATGTACGGAAGGCATATAACCAAGTATTTCTTTATGGAACATGATTGACAAGATAAGATTTATAAGATCTTACTACATAATATAAGGAACGTATAAGTAACTGCAACGTATAACAAGATCAACTACAAAAGCAAGGCCTCAACCAATGTTCCGTGTTTTTCCTTAAGCAATAAATACTATTTGACTGGATTACGTATTGTTATGCCCTAAGGAAGTGAGTTGTACCGCACAAATCCAACCGACGGCTGTGAAACCCAAAGCCGGTTCCATATAAGGTCAATGGAAGAGACAGACTACACGACCTCCTACCTCGTGGTCAGTGCACGAGAACTAAAGCAGGACCGCAGTATCATGCTTAAGTGGCCTCAGCCACAGGGTCAGCTTCCGCAGGCTACCCTTTCTCTATCCCGCCTTGGTACAGGTCTCGGCGCTAGTATAACTGAGCCACGAGCCAGTTCACCGTGCTCCCTGAGCCATGAACGCATTCATGCTCTATCACACTGAGCCATGGGCCTGTTCACCATGCTCTATCTATCCCGAGTCTGCAACCGCAACTGCACTCGAATCCTCACTATTTTAGGCTAGGAGAAACCTCGCATATTCAACAATATGTGCTCCGGGTTAACCCGCAGGAGAACCCGTTTCACCATCACCAGCTACTGACGATGATGGATCTATGGCCAGGGCAAACTACATGAGATATTTCATTGTAATTAATTAGTATATTTCAAGTGAATTGTTGAGGCAACCAGGTTGTAACACATTCATAACATTAAGTTACCTTGTTATCACCACCATCACAATATCCCAGGATCTCAATCCCTCATCACAAGAAACTACTGCTTCTTAAGGCATTCTCAACACTGGAAATAACAATCCCAAATCTCATCATCAGATGATAACACCTCAACTAGGCACTTAAGCCAAACCCAGGTCCTCAGACCAAAACACATAAGACTAGTGATGCATGTTAAGAATGACCATCAAAGCAGTGTTATTCAAACATATATATCTCATAGCCCTTTACCTGGTTATGCATCCACATGAAGCACATACATGGTTAGTATAAAGATAACTTAAACCCTCATAAATTAACAGAATGATTATATTGTCAATATAGGGCAACATTGATGATTGCATGCTTTATCATTCATGCCTCAACCTGTGACCATAGACATGGGTCATATCATCATGTGAAGCAACTCATATACTTCCAAACTTATCAATATATATATATATGATTTCAAGATGATCATAAACACATGTAATATCATGGCATTAGAGTTCAGATATGTCATATTTACATAGGTGTGTTCTACCATATCAAGTACCTCACTACTATCAAACATGTCAAAGGTTCACGAACCATAACCATAACTCTTAACAACAAGAATATGATTGCATGAAAAAGAACTATAGATGGGCTTTCGGGTGGAACATGACCCTCACTAGAAGTGACCACTACCCTCACAAGAAGTGTGACGGGCAGGGCGCCCCCACTAGAGATGGTATCGGGTAGGGTAACTTTCCTCTCAAACAGCATATCGGCCCATCACAGCAAGGGTGTCAGGCTACCACCTCAAGGCATGTCGTGCAACTATAGGTATCGTACATCCATGGATGTCGGGCATCCATGTGTATCGTGCACCTATGTGTCATGCATCACCACCAAACCATGTCACCCAACACCAGGCTAGCCCACAGAGCTCCATGACGTTCAAGGTATATCGGGCACCAAGCCACTACCCAAGCTAGGTGTATCGGGCAGGGTACTCAACAAGACATAACACCCAACACACAAAGGTATCGTCCAACCAAGCTAGCCTCATCCTGTCGGCCAACATACAAGGAAAGAACCAAGGTGTGTCACTCAACACAACCTCAACATATCAACCATAACTCTAGTCCAAGGAAGGGTATCGGGCAGCACCAACCCCAAACCATACCGTGCAAGATGCAACTCAGCAAGATCATCATCAACCTCAAGCACAAGGGCACCAAACCCTAGATTGATCAAGAAGATTGGCTCACCTCCCAACAACCAAGAGATAGGGGTCTTGCACAACCTATATCACAACTCGGGCAACCACAGGGATCAACCTTAACATAGATCTACATCTACCAAAAATCTCACCTCTCGAATCCATGGTGAGAGGAGGGTGTTGCTCAAGCAACTAGAACACAAGCTCACCTCTCAACTTAAACGAGAGAGGGGTGTTGCTCATATTACTAGAGCTTCAAGATCACTTCTCTAGACCAAGGAGGGAAAGGAGTGTTGCTCAACAAGGAAACCCTAAGACATGGTTCGGCCAACTAGGGCACAACTAAGCAAGAAACTTAACTAACAACATACATGGCCGATTATGATCATAAGAAAACATACAAGAACATAGAAGAAGGTAATATGATTAGGGTTAGGAGTTATGTAACCCGCCTTAAGAAAGCTCCAAGCTCCAAGAACCAAGCTATACCTTCGGCCACCACAAGAGGAAGAAGAAGAACACTCCAAGATAAGGATCAGCCACCAAGCTAGCAAAGGAAGAGGTGTCATGCAACCAAAGGGAGAGGGGAACTAAGGAACTAAAGGGATCCTTAGCAAGAGAAATGGGACACATATATAGGAGAGGATGGAGGAGAAACCAAGGTAAAATAAGGCAAGGTGTCACCCACCTAGGGACACTTTTCCATTGGCAATGCCACCACTCTAACTTGCCTTAAGAACATGTCCAAGGCCATTGCCACATGCAAGCATCAAGCACCAAGTGTCCACTAGTGGTGACACAAACGAGGTCAAAGAGGTCAAAGGGGTCCATGGCCGATACACCTCACTCCATGCCCGACACACTCCCTAGGAGACACACCCAGGCCGATACAAGGCACTCCCCGACACAAGGTCAACAAGGCAAGGGCAAGGTTCAAGTAAGGCATCTCAAGGCCCAACAAGCTCATCCAAGCCCAAAGCAACTCAAGCAACGAGCCCAACCTTTCCTCTCAACACTAGAGGAAGCAAGGAGAGAGAAGAACACTTCTCAAGGTGACAAACTTGCTCAACAACCCTGGACTTGGGTTAATTGCAAGTAGCACATCCAGCTCTCAACAAAGCACAAACAAACCCTAATCACCACTAAAGGTGATTAGCAAACAACTAAACACCAGGGTTAAGAAAAGCAAACAGGATAAGCCCTAAACGGAGGTTAGGGTCCTTACAAGCTATAACCCTCTACAAAGGGATTTCATCCTCGAAATCTGAAGAGAAAAGCGAGGGATACTTCCTCCTCATCTCTTCCTCAAGATCCCATGTGGCTTCCTCAACGCCACGATGATGCCAAAGAACCTTTACCAGAACCAGGTCCTTCCTCTTTAGCTTCTTTACTCTTATGTTAAGGATCATCACAGGACCTTCCTCGTATGTCACATCTTCATCAAGATCAACCTCAACTGGCTGTATCACTGTCCCTGTATCTGGGTGACTTTTCTTCAACATGATGACGTGGAACATTGGATGCAATATGTGAAACTCTGGCGGTAACTCTAACTTGTAAGCTACCTTTCCCACACGTGCTATTACTGGATATGGCCCCATATATCTGGGTGCTAGCTTTCCCTTCCGGATAAACCTTTGCACACCCTTCCATGGAGAGACCTTGAGGTACACCTTGTCTCCCACTTGGAACTCTAAAGGTCGTCGACGATTGTCTGCATAAGACTTCTGCCTGTCTTGTACTGCTTTCAGTTGTTGTTGTATTACTTTGATCTTTTCAGTTGTCTGCTGTACTAACTCAGGACCCAAAAGCTGATACTCACATGACTCATACCAACATAAGGGAGATCTGCACTTCCTGCCATACAAGGCCTCATAAGAGCCATGTCCATGCTCCGCTGGTAACTATTGTTGTAGGCGAACTCGATCAAACTGAGGTGTACATCCCAACTGCCTAGGAACTGTAAAACACAAGCCCGAAGAAGATCCTCCAAAGTCTGAATAGTCCTCTCAGACTGTCCATCTGTCTGGGGGTGGAAAGCGGTGTTGAACCTCAACTACGTTCCCAACGCTTTGTGCAACTGCTCCCAAAAATGACTCGTGAACGGAGGACCTCTGTCAGAAACTATCGTTGCTGGTACGCCGTGCAAGCATACTATCTCATCTACATATACCTGAGCGAGCTTTTTGGATGTATATGTTGTCTTTACAGGTATGAAATGGGCAGACTTTGTCAATCTGTCCACTATCACCCAAATGGAATCATGATTCTTAGTTGTCCTGGGCAGACCAACTACGAAATCCATGGTTATGTGATCCCATTTCCACTGTGGTATTGGCATAGGTTGCAACATACCTGCCGGCTTCTGATGCTCTGCCTTGACTTGTTGGCATACCGCACACCTAGCCACAAACTCGGCTACATCTCTCTTCAAGCCAGGCCACCAATACAGGTCTTTCAGATTGTGATACATCTTGGTGACTCCTGGATGCATTGCATACATCGATGTGTGTGCTTCCTCGAGTACTAGCGTCCTCAGATCATCAGCATCAGGGACCACCATCCTATCATGATAGCAAACTAATCCATCCTCAGACTCATGGAACCCATCACACTTTTCGCTTCCGATCTCTGACCTGATCAGCTGCAATGTATCATTTGTTTGTTGTGCGTCTTTGATTTGTTGTCTCAGTGTAGGCTTGACTTGCATTTGTGCCACAATCCCTGCTAACAAGGAAACTTCCATCTACACATTCATCTGCCACAAGGAGACAAACATATCCCGTCTATGGCATACCAAGGAACTCAACTGTGCCTTCTTTGTAGGAAGAGAAGAAGACTTTCGGCTAAGCGTGTCAGCTACTACATTCGCTTTACCAGGGTGATACCCAATGGTGCAATCATAGTCATTGATAAGCTCCATCCATCAACGTTGTCGCATGTTTAGCTCACTCTACAAGAAGATGTACTTCAGATTCTTATGATCTGTAAAGATCTGACACACTTCCCCGTAAAGATAGTGTCTCCAAATCTTTAATGCATGAACCACCGCTGCCAACTCCAAATCATGAGTCGGATAGTTCTCCTCGTGTTTCTTAAATTGTCGAGAAGCAAAAGAAACCACATGGTCTTCCTACATCAGCACACAACCTAACCTTTCTTGGAAGCATCACAGAAGACAACATAGCCCTTCCTAGGCTCTGGAAGCACTAGCATTGGAGCACTAGTCACCTTCTCCTTCAAACTTTGGAAAGCTTGCTGACAAGGATCATCCCAGATAAAAGGTACGTCCTTCTGGGTCAACTTCGTCATTGGCAACGCAATCACACTGAAGTCCTTGATAAACCTCCGGTAATATCCTGCTAATCCCAGGAAACTATGAACTTCAGTCGGCGTCTTCAGTTATTCCCATTCTGCAACGGACTCCACCTTCTTCGGGTCCACTTTAACTCCTTCTGCAAATATCACATGACCCAAGAAAGTTACTTCTTTCAATCAGAACTCACACTTACTAAACTTGGCATACAACTGATGTTGGCGAAGGAGAGTCAACACTTGTCGAAGATGTTGTTCATGTTTCTAACTATCCTGACTGTAGATCAAGATGTCATCTATGAAGACTACAGCAAACTGATTTAGAAGCGAACGGAACACCCTGTTCATTAAATAAATGAAAGCAGCAGGTGCATTGGTTAGCCCAAATGGCATAAACACAAACTCAAAGTGAACATCCCTCATCCTAAAAGCTGACTTTGGTATGTCATCCGCCTTAATCCTCAACTGATGATATTCGGACCGTAGATCGATCTTTGAAAACACTGTAGCACCACGCAACTGATCGAACAGATCGTCTATCCTCGACAACGGGTACTTGTTCTTGATCGTGACTTTGTTCAACTACCGATAATCTATGCATAACCGCATCGATCCATCCTTCTTCTTAACAAACAACACTGGAGCACCCCAAGGCGACGTACTTGGTCGGATGAAACCTTTCTCCAACAACTCTCGTAACTGCTTCTTTAGCTCTGCCATCTCTACTGGAGCCATCCTATACGGCGTATGTGCAACTAGTTGTGTTCCTAGAACCAGATTGATCTCGAAATCAATCTCTCGGGGTGGAGGAACACCGGGGAACTCATCAGGAAACACATCCACAAACTCTCGGACAACCGTCACCTCCTCGAGGCTAGGACCCTTTGCCTTGGTATCCACCATGTGAGCTAAAAAACACCTTACATCCTTGCCGTAACAACTTTTTTGCCACCATAGCTGACACTAGACACGTCGGAAGAATCTTCCTATCTCCTTGGAAGGTCCACTTCTCTCCAGAAACCTCAAACACAGCTTGCTTGGAACCACAGTCCAACACAGCCTTATAATTCTCTAAGGTATCCATCCCAAGGATCACATCGAATCCATGCATATCAAGTGGTATGAGATCCACTTGTATCATGTGTCCTGAAAAAGATAAGACACAAGATGGACACTCTTCTTGAAGTATCAAGGAACCATCAAGAGGGGTTTCTAACAACAAGCTATCTTTCTTACAGCTAACAAGCAACAGACAATTATCAAGCATAGGACGTGCGATAAAAGAGTGTATAGCACTCGGGTCAACCAAAACAGATATAAAGTAAGAAGAAGACAAATCAGAATGAAATAACTCCATCTGACCTGCCACCACTCGCGGGTTAACTATCACCTCCAGCTGACTCATAGCATAGAATCGAGTCGTTTCTTGCTGTCCACGTCCTCTGCTTCCTTGAGCAGACGATCCTGCTTGTAACGCTTGATCACGTCCTCACCCTCTGCTACTACTGGTTTGATGTCGGTCTGACCCTTGTTGATTCTGCCTCAGCTGCTGTGTCACTTCAACATCTTTACTTGGGAAATTTGACTTGAAATGCCATGTCTGTCCACAGATATAGCATGCCCTATCCTCAAACTGTGGCCTAGATGGCCTTGTCACTACCACTGAAGTTGTACTGTGTGCCTTTGATGGTGAAGAACCATATCCTCTTCCCTTACTTGGAGACCACTGTGATGGTGCACTGGAACCTCTTATCCCAGAAGGTGTTGAAAACCTCGACTTCTTAAAGCCACCAAACCTCTATCCCTAGAACTGAGCAGGCCTCTTCTTAGATGTGGATTCTCTTTTCTCCCTAACTGGCCGTTCGATCCTCTGAACAGATTCCACAAACGTAGCAAACCGCTCTCGGTTCTCCAACGCAGAAGTAGGTGTTGTCAGCTCAGCACTCAAGCCTTTCTCAAAATGTCTGATTCGCTCATCATCCATCGCCGCCATGTGAGGACAAAACCTCAACAGGTCCATGAACTTGGCTTCATACTCGGTGATGTTCATTGCTCCTTGACGCAAATGCTCAAACTGGCTGATCTTCTCGTCCAGATATGTCTTCGGAAAGTATCTGCTGACAAACTCATGCCAGAAAACCTCCCAACCGATCACCTCACCGGGTCGCTTCTCCTCCTAGATGGTCCACCAGTGACCAGCACTACCCTTCAAAAGGTAGACAGCATGCTTGACTTTGTCTGCTTCGGGGATGTTGAGGATCCAGAAAGCCTTCTCAAGACTTATCAGCCACAGATCTGCATCTGTTGGATCAGCCATCCTAGCATAGTCTAAAGCTCTGACTCGGCGAAGCCGCTCAAAGGTCTTCCCAATATCCGATGTTTCACCATGGGGAGCTTGTACTCTCGGTGGAGGCACTGGCAATCTCTCTACCATGAGATTCATCGTAGCCATCATCTGCCCCATAAGCTGTTGGTAGGAAGGGTTTTCGAGAATGGCTGGGTCAAGTTGGGGAACCTCAGGCACCCGATCTCCATGTGCCTGCCCTTCAGCTCCATCAACTGATGTAGCATCGCTACTCTCGGCAGCATGTTCTTCATGGTTTCCAGACATCTTGGCTTTTTCTTCCGCTGAGGGAAGAAGATAATTGTAAGAAAATCGAGAAAACTCACAAGAACAGACATGACCTAGTCCTAGATCCCTATAGACTCAGTGAACCTAGAGCTCTGATACCAAAAACTTGTGACGACACATCTCGCTATCACACAGACAACGAGGTGCCACGTGAAAACGTGCAGAAAACACCATAAACCACTTATTAACAAAACACGGATTAATTAAAACTGATTTTGACAAATAGATAAACCAAGAAACTATTACATTCAGATCCTCATCCTGCAAGAAAATAGGTTATATAAACATTTATAAGTCTTGATATGTGTCCACAGCTTAACATGGTAGTTGTCTTGTCATCACATGAGTTCATCACCTGTCTATATACATAACGGGCCACATCCGGCCAGCAGCAGGATATACAAAGCTTCATCAGCTATACATCGTAAATCAACATCAAAATGCCTCCGAGGACCTGAGAGTATAGGGATGACTCTAAGACTCTACTACAAAACAACCAAAATAGCAGCATATCCATCTCTTGCCTTCTACTGCTCATCTTGCTGCTTGGCCGCAACCCCGCGACCACCGCCACGTCTAGCGTGAACACCTAAAAAGGTTTTAAACCAATGGGGTGAGACACACAGTCCCATCGAGAAACATAACTCCCCGCTGAAACCATAAAACCTCAGAAAGATTAAAGCAATAATAGCAGGTAACTGATAACGTGTAGAATAAGAGCAGCATACTAAGTAAATCTATTCATACCATCAAGCTTACCAAGATGTACGGAAGGCATATAACCAAGTATTTCTTTATGGAACATGTTTGACAAGATAAGATTTATAATATCTTACCACATAATATAAGGAACATATAAGTAACTACAACGTATAACAAGATCAACTACAAAAGTAAGGCCTCAACCAATGTTTCGTGTTTTGCCTTAAGCAATAAATACTATTCGGCTAGATTACATATTGTTATGCCTTAAGGAAGTGAGTTGTACCGCACAAATCCAACCGAGGACTACAAAACCCAGAGTCAGTGCCATATAAGGTCAATGGAAGAGCCGGACTCCAAGACCTCCCACCTCATGGTCAGTGCACGAGAACCAAAGTAGGACCACAGTCTCATGCTTAAGTGGCCTCAGCCATAGGGTCAGCTCCCGCAGGCTACCCTTTCTCTAGCCCGCCTTGGTATAGGTCTCGGTACTAGTGTAACTGAGCCACAGGCCAGTTCACCGTGCTCCCTGAGCCATGAATGCATTCATGCTCTATCACACTGAGCCATGGTCCTATTCACAATGCTCTATCTATCCTGAGTCTGCAATCGCAACTGCACTCGAATCCTCACTATTTTAGGCTAGGAGAAACCTCACATATTCAAAAATATGCGCTTCAGGTTAACCCGCAGGAGAACCCGTTTCACCATCACCAGCTACTGACGATGATGGATCTATGGCCAGGGCAAACTACATGAGATATTTCACTATAATTAATTAGTATATTTTAAGTGAATTGTTGAGGCAACCAGGTTGTAATACATTCATAACATAAAGTTACATTATTGTTACTACCATCACAATATCCCAAGATCTCAATCCCTCATCACAAGAAACCACTACCTCTTAAGGCATTCTCATCACTGGAAATAACAATCTCAGATCTCATCATCAGAGGATAACACCTCAACTAGGCACTTAAGCCAAACTCTGGTCCTCAGACCCAACACATCATATTGGTGATGCAAGTTATCTCATTATCAAGAATGACCATCAAAGCAGTGTTATTCAAACATATATATCTCATATCCCTCTTACCTGGCTATGAATCTGCATGAAACACCTGCATGGTTAGTATACACAATCATAGAGATAACTGAAACCCTCATAGATTAACAGAATGATTATATTGTAAATTTAGGGCAACATTGATGATTGCATGCTTTATCATTCATGCCTCAACCTGTGACCATAGACATGGGTCATATCATCATGTGAAGCAACTCATATACTTCCAAACTTATCATTATATATATATATATATATATATATATATATATATATATATATATATGGGTGTTCATTCATTGCCCGCGTGGGTAGCATGGATTTTCGCTACCCTGCAGCCAAAAAATTAACTCGCCTAGCTAAGAAAGTAACTCTGCTATAAAAAAAGTAACTATGGTGTCAAAAAAGTAACTCTGCTGGCCAAAAAATTAATTATGTACAAAATTTACAGCAGATATATATAAGGACGGGTTTTTTTATTTTGGAGGGGCAAATGATATTATTTTTGGCTCAAATTTTTTGGAGAGATAGAAAAAATAGTCCTCTACAATTTCGAACTTTTTTTTTGAAAAAAAGTGATCGGAAGGGTGGGCGGGTAGCTACCCGCGCAGGCAATAAAGATGGGCCCTATATATATATATATATATATATATATATATATATATATATATATATATGATTTCAAGTTGATCATAAACACAAGTAATATCATGGCATTAGAGTTCAGATATGTCATATTTACATAGGTGCATTCTACCATATCAAGTACCTCACTACTATCAAACATGTCAAAGGTTCACGAACCATAACCATAACTCTTAACAATAAGAATATGATTGCATGAAAAAGAACTATAGATGGGCTTTTGAGTGGAACAGGACCCTCACTAGAAGTGCACACTACCCTCACAAGAAGTGTGACAGGTAGGGCGCCCCCACTAGAGATGGTATCGGGCAGCGTAACTTTCCTCTCAAACAGCATATCGGCCCATCACAGCAAGGGTGTCGGGCTACCACCTCAAGGCATGTCGTGCAACTATAGGTATCGTGCATCCATGGATGTCGGGCATCCATGTGTATCGTGCACCTATGTGTCATGCATCACCACCAAACCATGTCGCCCAACACCAGGCTAGCCCATAGAGCTCCATGACGTTCAAGGTATATCGGGCACCAAGCCACTACCCAAGCTAGGTGTATCGGGCAGGGTACTCAACAAGACATAACGCCCAACACACAAAGGTATCGTCCAACCAAGCTAGCCTCATCCTATCGGCCAACACACAAGGAAAGAACCAAGGTGTGTCACTCAACACAACCTCAACATATCAACCATAACTCTAGTCCAAGGAAGGGTATTGGGCAGCACCAACCCCAAACCATATCGTGCAAGATGCTACTCAGCAAGATCATCATCAACCTCAAGCACAAGGGCACCAAACCCTAGATTGATCAAGAAGATCAACTCACCTCTCAACAACCAAGAGAGAGGGGTCTTGCGCAACCTCTATCATAACTCGGGCAACCACAAGGATCAACCTTAACATAGATCTACATCTACCAAAAAGCTCACCTCTCGAATCCATGGTGAGAGGAGGGTGTTGCTCAAGAAACTAGAACACAAGCTCACCTCTCAACTTAAATGAGAGAGGGGTGTTGCTCATATTACTAGAGCTTCAAGCTCACTTCTCTATACCAAGGTGGGAAAGGAGTGTTGCTCAACAAGGAAACCCTAAGACATGGTTCGGCCAACTAGGGCACAACTAAGCAAGAAACTTAACTAACAACATACATGGTCGATTATGATCATAAGAAAACATACAAGAACATAGAAGAAGGTAATATGATTAGGGTTAGGAGTTATGTAACCTGCCTTAAGCAAGCTCCAAGCTCCAAGCACCAAGATATACCTTCGGCCACCACAAGAGGAAGAAGAAGAACACTCCAAGATAAGGATCGGCCACCAAGCTAGCAAAGGAAGCGGTGTTGTGCAACCAAAGGGAGAGGGGAACTAAGGAACTAAAGGGATCCTTAGCAAGAGAAAGGGGACACATATATAGGAAAGGATGGAGGAGAAACCAAGGTAAAATAAGGCAAGGTGTCACCCACCTAGGGACACTTGTCCATTGGCAATGCCACCACTCTAACTTGCCTTAAACACATGTCCAAGGCCATTTCCACATGCAAGCATCAAGCACCAAGTGTCCACTAGTGGTGACACAAACGAGGTCAAAGAGGTCAAAGGGGTCCATGGCTGATACACCTCACTCCATGCCTGACACACTCCCTAGGCGAGACACCCAGGCTGATACAAGGCCCTCCCTGACACAAGGTCAACAAGGCAAGGGCAAGGTTCAAGCAAGGCATCTCAAGGCCCAACAAGCTCATCCAAGCCCAAAGCAACTCAAGTAACGAGCCCAACCTTTCCTCTCAATACTAGAGGAAGCAAGGAGAGAGAAGAACACTTCTCAAGGTGACAAACTTGCTCAACAACCCTAGACTTAGGTTAATTGCAAGTAGCACCTCCAGCTCTCAACAAAGCACAAACAAACCCTAATCACCACTAAAGGTGATTAGCAAGCAACTAAACACCAGGGGTTAAGCAAAGCAAACAGGATAAGCCCTAAACGGAGGTCAGGGTCCTTAAATTATTGTATTCTAAAAAGTAGGATACTAACATGATGATTATAAAGTTTGCACTGCAAAATAAGATATGCTTAGTATGTCTAATGCAATTGTTTTAAAGAGCATAGTATAGGACAAGGGTTAAGCATATAATGCATTTAGAAGAAACCCTGGTATTATAAGAACATGTAGGGAGATTAAAGATGAAGAGATGAGATTGGGTGTTGTGTGAAAATGGGAAAGTAGGAATTCTGAAATGTGTGGCTTCTTAGCTCTTGGACGCTCATTTGTGTAATGTCCTTTTTAACCACATTCATAGCACCTAGGAGTAGAGGAGGAGGAGTATTTCCCCTTGAAATGCTTTCTCTTTGAGTAATGGGATTCAAGGTCACTAGGGGAGTCATATTCACTTGAAGGTGGAGAAACTTGGCAATCAATTTGTTGTAGTTGTATTATGGCATCAACTTGAGCTGTGAAGGTTGTATCCTTCATCTTCTTAGATTCTTTCTCTTGTAGCTTGTCTTCTTCTTCTTGCTTTTCTGGCCTTACTTCCAATATTTGTAGATTTTGTATGAGCTCTTTAATAGAAATATCACCAAGAGAATTCGTTTCTTCAACGGTGGTCACCTTTGTTTCCCACCTCTTGTGGAGAGCTCTAAGGATTTTTGAGTTGATCTTTCCTTGGTTCATAAGATGACCCAGAGTAGCAATCCCATTCACAATAGTGCTGAGTCTTGCATACATTTTAGAAGTTGTTTCCTTCCACTTCATCTTGAAGCTCTCAATAAGACCATTAAGCATATACACCTTGGACACATTGACTTGCTTGGTGCCTTCATAGGTAGTACAAATCTTGTCTCAAATCTCATAGGTTATATCCCAAGTGGAAATTTGGTTGAACTCAATTGGAGTGAGGGCATTGTAGATGATTCTAGTAGATCTAGCATTTAGTTGTGTTTTCTTCAAGGTAGCTTGACTCCATGTAGCAACATGTCCCTCCAACTCTTTGTATGGAAATCCAACCGCCTTCCACATGTCATAGCTCATGCCTTAGATGTAGAATTGCATTCTCCTCTTTCAACATAGGATGTTTGTTCCATGAAAGATGGGTGAACGCATGGAGAAGCCAACCTCAATGTTGAGAGATCCCAACAGATTTTCGACCATCTTCTTGTCTAGTAGGAGTACTTCATTGGAGAACACCAAGATATGATACCAATTTATGGATCTATGTACTCTAGGGGGCTGAATAGAACTAAAACACTTATAAAAATATGTTAGACCTTCAAGATATTTGCTAAATGATATGCTATATTGAGAAGAAAGGGAGAGAGATTGAGTAACACCAAGTGAAGGCTATTATGTTATAGTGGTTCCAACCTCCAAATTAGGTTATGTACATCCACTACCTAGAGGGGTCAATATTTAGGATTTTTCAACTATGTCACATTTTTTATATTCCATTATGACAACATACAGACCACCATGTTATACTCTTACAATAAGACTTCTACCTTCAAGGAATCACCACTCTTGACTTGGATCTTCACCCTTCTTCTTTACCTTCACCAAGGAAAAGCTTTCACCATGTTTCTAGAAAGAGGTTGGGAAACGAAGTGGAGATCTTCACAAGGAGTACATTAGAGAAACTCTCTTATAGGGATCCTAACTCACTCAATTGGATGTAGATTAGTAGATAAGCTTGAGAGATATTAGGGGCTATTTGAGGCAAAATCACTCAACTATAACTAGGTAGCATGGAAGGAAAACTTGTAATGAAGTCAAAGGGCCCCTATTTATAGTTGAGGGTGTCTAATGGACACTAGAAACATTTAGGAACAAATTCTAACTATTTTGGATGTTCCAGCGGATATATTTTCAAGTTTTGTAACACTTTAATGGCAAGAAATATTATTATGTACTTCACTGAACAATGTTGTCAGGTGAGTTACATTTTGGGAAACTCGATCGATGACACTATATGACAAAACAATTTGAAGTCGTCGGTTGAGCTTATCCTGGATAAAACTCGGCTGATGACTTTATTTTGTTTTGTCATATAGTGTCGTCGATCAAGTTTCCCAAAATGTTACTCAGCTGACATTGTATGGTGAAGTACATGGATGAAACTCAGTGTAAGGAGTGCGGGATCACCCCCTTACTAAAAAAAATTTGAAGAATAAAACATCCATTCCAAACACACTCAAAGGTATGCTAGAATAGGTGTAAAATTTTCAAACTTCAATAAATGGTATTCAAAACAACCAAAGTATAGAAGTGGAATAAAAATAATGACTATATTCAATTTTCACAAAGATTACAAAAGTACATCATAATATCCCATAAGGGTTTACATGTATGATACAACATAAGGATCTAAGTAGAGGGAAATATAAACCATAACAACTTTGTCTGCAAGCTTTAACTCCGTAAGCTAGTCCAAAACTTCATGCCTTATCATCCAAGTCCTTCACCTAGGGTTGGAAGCATACCCCAGCAAGAAGAGAAAATAGATGACATCAAAAAAATCTGGTATGTGCATACTAAATAGGAAATTGAGCAATATATGGAATAAAGGACATCAAATATAAAAAGGTTTCCCATAGAAAGGATAAGGATTACCCAAATAGGTATTAAGAGAAAAGGAATTGAAATCATATGATAACAAAAGAATACTTTCCATTAATAAAACATAAAGATTGTGCCACACAAGCACATGTACAAAATTAGGGCACACACCCCATATCATCAACCTGCATGCATGTGAGATAAACATAACCCTAGAACAATATAAACACAAAGGCAACCAAGTCTCATAAACTTGAAACGTGATAGAGAAAGGAATATTGCCAATCTCCCAAATATATAAAACATAGGCCAAGAATCACACATATTTCCCTGGGTATGAGGTTCCTTTCCATCCCAAAAGAGCAAGAAATATCACATCTGCTCGGCAGGAAATAACACATCTGCCTAAAAACCAATGCAATTACACTACTCTAGTGCTACTGAATCACATAGCATGTTAAATGTAGAGGCAAGTAGAAAGTATAGTTAGAATATATAAACTAGTCACCACATAAGTGACCAACATATACATCCATCTCATAAGTGGGCAAAAGACATCACATGTCATCTTTTAGAGTTCCATCATGAACAAAGCATAAGATAAGAGTTTAGAAGAATATCCAAGATTACATGATCAATATCAAATAAGCTAGTTCACATGAACCATGACTTTCAAAAGAAAAGACATTGTGTATAGGCTAATGCCCATAGGACAAAGAGAATGATTAAGTATAGGTGAATTGCTCAATCATAGAAGAATAGGGGATACATCATACCTCAACTTCAGAGTCAGTCCAAGTCAGTCCTAGATCCAAGCCTAGGCCTCCAAAGAACCTCTATGGAAGGTGGACAAGTCCAATAAGTAAGGTTCCCAAGCTTAGAGAGGTTGTTTTCTCCAACAAAGATCCTATCTTGTGCGAGAAGCACCTTCTCCACTTTAGAGTTAAAAAACCCTAACAAAAGAACATGGAGATGAGGTGTTTATGGGTTCTAGGTGAGGTTTCACCATGGAAGGCCATGGTTCCGACCTGGAGGAGGGTGGAAGGAAGACTAAAAACATGAAAATAGGGAAGGAAAGGATGATACTTACTAGTTTTAGTCAAAATCACTAAGGAGGAGCTTAAGAAATCCTAAATAGAGAAATTTGGAACCCTAGGAGCATTATTCTACAAGGTAGGCACCTACTTTTACCTTGGGACAACACCTTCATGGAAAAAAAGAGTAGGAATGATGCTCTAAGCTAGAGGGAATAAAGGAGAGAAAAAGTTTTTGAATTGGGAGTTGGGAAGGCGTATATATGGCTATATAAAGAAAGAGGTCAAGTATGAGGTGTCTATGAGACTTTCCATGTGTCATGTATAAGGGTGTCCATGGACATCCAAGCCTTTATGGATAAGGAAGAAGTCAAGCATGAGGTGTCAAGTTACTTTCCATATGTCCAATGCTAAGGGTGCCTATGGACATGCAAACCTTTATGGATAAGGAAGAAGTCAAGCATGAGGTGTATATGGAGCTTTCCATGTGTCCTTAACCTAGGGATTTCATGGACATGCAAGAGGACAACTCATAGAGGCTTATTAAATATCAAATGTTGGTTTATGGACACTTATATGCCATCCCAAACGACCTCAAATCAAAAAAATATCCCCATTGGTTGATAGCTTCTAAAGATAAGCTCATTTATAAAGAGAGTAATCCCTAAAATGCCCTTGGAAAGAAACACCTTCAAACCAAGGTGCAACTAGGCACCCTATGGTTCAAAACACGAGAATGGTAAGGGAATATATAAGGATTATAATGCATGTGAAAATTTGCAAAGAAAACCTACCAATTGGGTGAATTGCAGAAAAGTCAAGAATGTACCTAAAATTGCATAACTTGCACAAACAACATCCAAATTCGACCAAACATCATCCACAAGTTATCTTTGATGTGTTGAATATGAATTTGCCATTATTTCCATATGTTGAAGTTATATAATCACATTATTCATTACTTATGCCTTTTACTCATTTTCTCTCTCCTAAACTTATCCTAATATTTCAAGGTTGTCTAAATTAGATGAAATTTGACATGTATGCTAATTTTGATATGTAGATTTTGAATTTGAAGTTTGTTTCCACTTTTGTGACTTCTTTTTATGAGATCTGTCATATGGTCCATTAATGGCCCATTATCTAAATTATTCATCCAAATAAGTTTCTTATCTTCATATTACCACCAAAATGAGTTATGTGGCATATTTTATGTATCCATTATAAACCTAAGATTAATGTTAGAACATTAGGTTATATTAAGGTGTTCTATACATGCATTAGCTAATTGGGGTTATACTAAACATCTATTTATAACCTTCAACCTTGTTTGGCTAAGTCCAAAATGTCAACTTCCAGGGTAGAGTCTGGGATCTAATATGATACAACACACCACCCCTTAAAGGGATTTCATCCTCGAAATCAAAACATCCACATATAAGAAAACAACTTATTCACCACCCCTTAAAGGATTAATCTTATTAAGTCAAAACTATTCTTTAGGTACAAAGGGTTCAACTACACTTCCTTACATCCAACTACATAAGCATCATGCAAAAAAAACATAACTTGTAAAGACCAACTATGAACTATGGGTTAACTTGCTCTTGTCCATCCTCAAACAAGTCTTTACACCAGGGAGACTAGTTCAACATATTAGGGTCTCTAAAGATAAATCATATAGATGTCTAAGGCTATTGTGACGACATTCGCCAAATTGACAAACAAATCGTCATTAATTAAGCGGAATTAAACATAAACAGCAGATTAATAAAAATCACTAAAAATTAAAACCATTTTTCAAAGAGATCCATTCCAAAGAAAACTCTTACTGAAAGGTCCAAAACATTATATACATCATTATTCACATTGTACATATCTGGTACATCTCATCTCAAGAATAACATATAACAGTTGCTTTACCAAACTATACATGAGCAATCATAAAACCTTGAGCCACGTAAGCCAAAATCTCTTATTGATCATAAAACCAGTACAAACCAACTCTAAGGACCTGAGAGTACAGAGACGACACATATGACTCATATCTACAAGACATGACAGACAGTACACTCAACCTGAGCTATCATTGCTGCCTCAACTGTTGTTCTTCCTCTACAAAAAGGTCTTCACCTCCTCGTGCACGTCCACCTAAAAATTTGGGTCCCACAAGGGTGAGACAATTGTAATTGTCCCAGCAAGAGATATAACTCTCCGCCGACCATATTATTATCACAGATTAAGCATTTATAAACTGAGCAGAGGTTCTTTTTATATTAACAAGCAGGATAATTCACTATATGAATAGAATGAAGTAATCTACTTTCATAAGGAGAACATTGCATCTACCCACGGTAGATTATAATTCATCTATCTACTTTGCAAGGAAAGTAAAGAAACATAAATAACATCTATCAACTAGAATGTATAACTGTATTGCGCATCAAGAAATGTTTCTCGTATTCGACCCTTAAGTAGATATACTACACGGATGAACATATTTTACAAATCAAACTTATTTATTCTCATCATTTATCTTTAAATGAATCATCAACACAAGGTATGAGTTCCTTTCTCATCCTTATCAGGGTATGATTACATCATACTTTATTAACTTGGCTTAACCCCTTTCTCAAAGTATGTTAGCCCACACTTATCAAAGTGCATTAAACTTATTACATCTCAATGTAACAATTGACATAGCACACTTCATGTGTTACTCATCCAAGTATATTGGATTTAAGGTGCATCAAGGTACATCAACCTTGAAGTGTTGGATGTGATATCTATCATGTCTTGATGTATCACTTCCCTCATCACTTTTAACTTTCTTAAGTTCATCAACATATCTTGTATTAGGGTATTTCCCATCCTAATACTTTATCCACTAGCCCATCACATTGATTCTGTAGTGTATTGATCATAAGTCATACATTTGAATTGTCCAACCATCATAAATTGATATGGACTCATCTCAAGTTGAGACATTATTGATATAGGATTAACCATTATCAACCACTCTAGGTGTTTCACCTATCAAGGTATTATCCACACCATTACTTGGTGTTACACTCATTACTCCTAAGAGTGTCTTACTCTCACCTTTACAAGGTGTCTCGGGTTGGAGGTGTGCATATGTTCACCATATCAGATTGGAGGTATATAAGAACCCACCATATCGGGCTAGAGGTGTATGAACACCATCCATATCGGGCTAGAGGTGTATGAACATCATCCATACTGGGCTAGAGGTGTATGAACATCATCCATAATGGGCTAGATGTGTATGAACATCATCCATATCAGGCTAGAGGTGTATGAACACCATCCATATCGGGTGGCTCACCATCTAGGGTTAGCCATGATGGGTTAGGGTTACCATATTGTTTAGGGTTGTGTATCGTGCAACCCTGTCGTGCAACCATGTCATACAACCATGTTGTGCAACCATGTATATCGTGCAATAACACTTGTTACTCATCACTTATATCGGGTTACCCAAATTAGGGTTTCTTGTAATCTTACAAGTATACAATTAACTTTGTATCGTGCATGGAGTCTATTCTAGACTCCCTATCATGCAAGCATATTGTGCAAGCTTCTCGTGCAACATCTTGTGCAACATTTTGTGCAAGACGTATCAGGCAAGTCATACTCATATCGGGTTATAACTACTTGTATTTATACTTGAACCCGATATCACTTTTACAAAGTGACACCATCTTCTTCAAGCTCTAGACCTTTGTTCTAACGGATATAATTCATGGTAACAGGTCTAAGAAACTACTAGAACTCATAATTTCATCAACTATTTAAGGAAATTTCGGAATTAAAAGTATTTCACTAATTATAACAATTTAGGTGAAGAATAATAACATGGTTGAGTTCAAGTTGTAAAACCCGCCTTAAGAACCACTTCAAAGCTTCAAGGTCCAAAGATCCATGTTCCTAAGGTTGAAGATGACTTTATCAAAGGTCCAAGGATCGTTCACAACTCCTTCATATACAAGGAATCACCATGGATAATCAATTGGTGAAGAAGAAAAGAAAGGTAGATCATAACCCTAATTCCATGCTTCAATTCAAGCTTGAAGACAACTATATCTTACCTTAGGGTTAAGTTTTGAGTTCATTAGCTCCTTGGCCGACACTCTACAACTCTTGGGCGATATGGACTTCCTTTTGGCCGACACAACTTTTCTTGTGGCCGATACCCCCTCACTTGTGGCCAAAATCACTTCAATTGGCCGATATCAACTTGCTATGGGCAATATCAACATGTTATGGCCGATACCCAAGGCCTATGCACGATACCCTTGTGCTCGTGCACGACATGACACCCCTCTTGCATGATATTATACTCACTTGCACGATATGGCACTCACTTGGAGTCAAAACACTTCACTCTATGGCCGATATCACCCTATATGGTCGATATCACCTACTTGGGCGATATGGTCTTGCCATGGGCGATACCCCAAGGCCCATGCATGATATCACAGAATCCCTTCATGATATGGGAGCTCTATGCACGATACCTTAGGGTTGGAGGGTGGTAAGGGTCGCAAAATTGCACCAAGGGGTGAAACTAGGGGTATATATACTTGTTGTTCATGAAGAAAGGCAAAAATGAGGTGTCAACATTTTGAGCTAGTAGGTGCCACGTGTCATGCATGGGTGACACGTGTACATGCATGCATAAACATTTATCTTGACATTAAAAAATTTTGAGGATCATATAGAGATGCAAATTCGTCCATTGCTTATCCATTTGGATAAGTCATCTAGGTTTAATCACTATTTTAAGTCAAGTTGATACACTTTTTCTAAGGAAACTTGTTGGCCGTCACACCTCACCTCCTTGAGGTTCTTTGCACGATATGGACTTTTCCAAGAGTTCAAAAAACGATATGGGACACCTCCTTGGGCTCCATGGCCGATAGGCACTCATACATAAGCTTTTCAACTTGATACAACTCAAGTTAAGCTTCCAAATTCAACCCTTTTTCTTGGTCATTTCATCACCAAGATTACCATCATTCATAATGGAATCAAACATGGTGTATAATTCATTATCTCTCCTCTAAATGATACATAGAGGAAATAGGAACACTCTAGAGGTGGTAATTTTTATAATAACCCCACATTTTGGGTAAATTACAATTTGTACCAAAATTGGTGCACAAGGTACCAGCATTGTTCAAACAAGTTCAAACTTGGAATTTAGGCTTTACAAAAGCCACAACCTTACATAATTATCTAAATAATGATGCTAAAACACATGAGGCATGTTCAACATGTGACATTTTGCATTATAGCCCCTCAATTTGGGTAAATTGCACTTTGGTCCAAAATAAAGGAAAATTGCTCAAACAACATTCAATCGGGACCAAACTTGAAACATGAGTGTGTCACATGATAACAAAGCACCTTAGAGGATTATATTAAAGTTATAATCAACTTAATTAGCCAAAACAAATAGGGTTACCTCATAACCCAGGTCAGGGTCATTACAAGTTATAAACCCCTAACAAGGATTTCGTCCCCGAAATCCCAAGTAAAGGAAGATAGATATTATTCATTCATCATACCATCAAGTCTCCACATAACATCTTAATGTCATGGAGATGACATAGAACTTTGATCAACACAAAGTTCTTCCACACAGGGTTATCATTGAATCTGTCACACATGGCACATATTCCACTGTCTTTTTCATTATTGATTGTAGAGTCAACTCTGTGTCAGGTAATACTTTTCTTAGTCAAGGAAACATCATTCATACCTTATTTAACTCAGGTGTCATAACTTACTGATTTGTCACCTTTCTCAATTTACAACTTTATGTTACAAGATTCCGGGGAGTCTCCCATACTCCTCATTTAGCATTTTACTTTTAAAGGAAAGACCAGAGTTATGTTCTGTCACCCACTTGTGACTACAGGTCTTATCATATATCTACTGTGTCATCTAATCTACTGACACAACATTAAACTTTCTTACTACTTGTACCAACTATCTCATTAGTTATACATTCTCTTATTATAAAGGGAGGTTACTTATCAATTAAGAACTTATCTTAGAGGTATCTTTAGATGGTATGTATAAGTTGCCTTAACAGAATCTAGATAGGGGTATTCTAAGAAATTATTTTTAGCTTGATAAGCTTTTCCCCCGATGATTCTACAATTGTTCCTTCAATTAGTACCTTCTTATCAATGTTATGTTTATGCAGAGCATAAACCCCTAACATATGATGTACATACTTTTTTTTTATGTAACTAGACTGATTTCACAGTTGGACATTCCAGGTAACCAACATAAATCATCTGATTAGGAGTTTATGTTTTCACTTTGTCATACCACCTGACACTTCTTAGATACCTGAATTTCTTACCTAGGTATCCATCACATGTGTTGAAAACACATCACATCCTCATCTTTCTTTCATTTTGGGACATTACTTGTTACACATATCTTTATCTTGGAACCAAAGTCCAAGACAAACTGATACTTTTCTAAGCATCCATAAATTGAAAATTTTTAACTTATGCACATCAAGTGTCATAAGACCTGCTTGATTGCCATGTCCCTGAAGAAAAAGAACACAAAGGAACATATTCCTTTTATCACCCCATCATCATCCATGGTTGTTTATCAAAGAGGAGACATCATTATCTCGTAAGATTTATTATATGAACTTTCGTTGTTCATGAGTCATTTACACTCATTTCATCTTAGGTTCCTTGCCTTTAGCATAGGAATCATAAGGGTGATTACATGTCATCACTCCTTTCTTTGTTATTGTCTAATATGTTCATGAACATCTTGTGATTTTATCACATTTCCCATTTCTACATCATGGGAAAAGATTTTTACTATTCACACATGCTTTATCTGATAGGGATCATCTCCCTTGTTCTCATTCTCATATCATGAGGATTATACTTTTCATTTCCTCATACATACATATTGATATGAGATCATCTCGGATTCCATTTAATGCACTTTGTATGTGATGCAAATGTCCATACAATTTTTTTCCAGTTTCATTATACTCACTAGATTGTCTCATAATGATTACTTGATCAGAGTAATCAGAAAGATAACAATCTAAGAGTCCCATACTTGCCCTTTCTCCAATAATTATATACATGGCCAGGGTATACAAGTACTAAGATTAGGTAGTATGCACTTTGTTTACTATCATGTTCCTTACTTTTCATGTCTTTATAAACACTGGATTTAACATTCCTAGATTTTCTCCAGGCACCACATATATACCTCGTCCTCTTTCACACAGATAAGAGCAATTATAAAACATTTAAAAGAATACTGAATAGAATATAAATTCTAGTTCTCATCATATCTTCCCTATGTCCCCATAGGACAATCAATAGGGAAATCTGTAACAGCAATCCTTTTTATGATTATCATATAATCATCAAGATAAGGCATATCAAAATGAAAAGCTCTATATAACTGTTATCCCTCACGGTCATCTACCTCTTTAGGTTGACTCAACACATAGAGTCTAGCTATTTCATGTTGTTGCTTTTGCCTTTATACATCATTGGGCTGTAACTTTCATAAACCCTGCCGAGTCTACCTCGGTTGTTGAGTCATTTCCTCCCTTCTTTTCAAAGAAAAGAGTTTAGTATGCTCAACATGTCCATAACTATATCATGTCTTGTCCTCGTACCATGGTCTTATCGGTCTTATTACTGATGTAGAGACTAAGCCATGGGTTCTTACATGGAAATTTAGGACCCTTGCCTTTACTTAGTTGCTACTGCCCTGGTACACTAGACATTTATTGCACTGGCAGCACCAAAAACTTTGTCTTTTTAGAACAACTAGGCACATGTCTCTAGAATTGTAGAGACCTTTCCTTATTTCTCAACTTATTGCCCCATCTTGGGCATTACCATCGCATACATACTATCTATCTATACTTATGGCAGAGTCTATTTTCTTGCCATATGCTAATCATTCCCACATTTTCCACTATTCCAACATGACTATGTCATTCAGGAACCTTTTCAAAGCCCAAAGTTTCTACATTGAGGTCTGGTAACCTCAGTTGTAATGCTAGTATCCAGTCTACTATATGCATCACTATTGTCCTAACCTGCCCAACAAGAGCATAAACATAGGATTCTCTATCCTGATCGGGTCATGATGGGAATTCTCAGGCATTCATTCTTCTCTTGCCTGATCCCTTGCACCCTATCCTGGTGCAACAACATTGCCCTCAACAATGTATTCCTCGTGTTCCCCAGTCATTTATAAACTTCACCCTTTCTTCTGCACAAGCAGAAGTCACTATAAGGTATACTGGAGGACACTAACACAGACTCAACACCTTAGTCCTATGTCTCTGTAGACTCAACGAACCTTAAGCTCTGATACCAAACATTGTGACGACAATCGCCACACCGACAAACAAATCGTCATTAATTAAGTGGAATTAAACATAAACAACAAATTAATAAAAATCACTAAAAATTAAAACCATTTTTCAAAGAGATCCATTCCAAAGAAAACTCTTACTGAAAGGTCCAAAACCTTATATACATCATTATTCACATTGTACATATCCGGTACATCTCATCTCAAGAATAACATATAACAGTTGATTTACCAAACTATACATGAGCAATCATAAAACCTCGAGGCACGTAAGCCAAAATCTCTTATTGATCATAAAACCAGTACGAACCAACTCCAAGGACCTGAGAGTACAGAGACGACACATAGGACTCATATCTACAAGACATGACAGACAGTACACTCAACCTGAGCTGTCACTGCTGCCTCAGCTATTGTTCTTCCTCTGCAAAAAGGTCTTCACCTCCTCGTGCATGTCCACCTAAAAATTTGGGTCCCACAGGGGTGAGACAATTGTAATTGTCCCAGTGAGAGATATAACTCTCCTCCGACCATATTATTATCACAGATTAAGCATTTATACACTGAGCATAGGTTATTTTTATATTAACAAGCAGGATAATTCACTATATGAACAGAATGAAGTAATATCCTTTCATATGGAGAATATTGCATCTACCCATGGTAGATTATAATTCATCTATCTGCTTTGCAAGGAATGTAAAGAAACATAAATAACATCTATCAACTAGAATGTATAACTGTATTGCGCATCAAGCAATGTTTCTCGTATTCAATCCTTAAGCAGATATACTACACGGCTGAACATATTTTACAAATCAAACTTATTTATTCTCATCATTTATCTTTAAATGAATCATCAACACAAGGTATGAGTTCCTTTCTCATCCTTATCAGGGTATGATTACAGCATACTTTTTTAACTTGGCTTAACCCCTTTCTCAAAGTATGTTAGCCCACACTTATCAAAGTGCATTAAACTTATTACATCTCAATGTAATAATTGACATAACACACTTCATGTGTTACTCATCCAAGTATATTGGATTTAAGGTGCATCAAGGTACATAAACCTTGAAGTGCTGGATGTGATATCTATCATGTCTTGATGTATCACTTCCCTCATCACTTTTAACTTTCTTAAGTTCATCAACTTATCTTGTATTAGGGTATTTCCCATCCTAATACTTTATGCACTAGCCCATCACATTGATTTTGTAGTGTATTGATCATAAGTCATACATTTGAATTGTCCAACCATCATAAATTGATATGGATTCATCTCAGGTTGAGACATTATTGATATAGGATTAACCATTATCAACCACTCTAGGTGTTTCACCTAACAAGGTATTATCCACACCATTACTTGGTGTTACACTCATTACTCCTAAGAGTGTCTTACTCTCACCTTTACAAGGTGTCTTGGGTTGGAGGTGTGCATATGTTCACCATATCAGATTGGAGGTATATAAGCACCCACCATATCAGGCTAGAGGTGTATGAACACCATCCATATCGGGCTAGAGGTGTATGAACACCATCCATATCGGGCTAGAGGTGTATGAACATCATCCATACTGGGATAGAGGTGTATGAACATCATCCATATCTGGCTAGAGGTGTATGAACACCATCCATATCGGGTGGCTCACCATCTAGGGTTAGCCATGACGGGTTAGGGTTACCATATTGTTTAAGGTTGTGTATCGTACAACCCTATCGTGCAACCATTTCATACAACCATGTTGTGCAACCATGTATATTGTGCAATAACACTTGTTACTCATCACTTATATCGGGTTACCCAAATTAGGGTTTCTTGTCATCTTATAAGTATACAATTAACTTTGTATCATGCATGGAGTCTATTCTAGACTCCCTATCATGCACACATCTTGTGCAAGCATCTCGTGCAACATCTTGTGCAACATTTTGTGCAAGACATATCAGGCAAGTCATACCCATATCGGGTTATAACTACTTGTATTTATACATGAACCCGATATCACTTTTACAAAGTGACACCATCTTCTTCAAGCTCTAGACCTTTTTTATAACGGATATAATTCATGGTAACAGGTCTAAGAAACTACTAGAACTCATAATTTCATCAATTATTTAAGGAAATTTCGGAATTAAAAGTATTTCACTAATTATAACAATTTAGGTGAAGAATAATAACATGGTTGAGTTCAAGTTATAAAACCCGCCTTAAGAACCACTTCAAAGCTTCAAGGTCCAAAGATCCATGTTCCTAAGGTTGAATATGACTTTATCAAAGGTCCAAGGCTCGTTCACAACTCCTTCATATACAAGGAATCACCATGGATAAGCAATTGGTGAAGAAGAAAAGAAAGGTAGATCATAACCCTAATTCCATGCTTCAATTCAAGCTTGAAGACAACTATATCTTACTTTAGGGTTAAGTTTTGAGTTCCTCAGCTCCTTGGCCGACACCCTACAACTCTTGGGCGATATGGACTTCCTCTTGGCCGACACAACTTTGCTTGTTGCCGATACCCCCTCACTTGTGGCCAAAATCACTTCAATTGGCCGATATCAACTTGCTATGGGCAATATCAACATGTTATGGCCGATATACTTGCTATGGCCGATACCCAAGGCCTATGCATGATACCCTTGTTCTCTTGAACGACATGCCACCCCTATTGCACGATATGATACACACTTTCATGATATGGCACTCACTTGGAGTCAAAACACTTCACTCTATGGCTGATATCACCCTATATGGCCGATATCACCTACTTGGGCGATATGGTCTTGCCATGGGTGATACCCCAAGGCCCATGCATGATACCACAGAATCTATTCACGATATGGGATCTCTATGCATGATACCTTAGGGTAGGAGGGTGGTAAGGGTCGCAAAATTGCACCAAGGGGTGAAACTAGGGGTATATATACTTGTTGTTCATGAAGAAAGGCAAAAATGAGGTGTCAACATTTTGAGCTAGTAGGTGCCACATGTAATTCATGGGTGACACGTGTACATGCATGCATCAACATTTATCTTGACATTCAAAAATGTTGAGGATCTTCTAGAGATGCAAATTCATCCATTGCTTATCCATTTGGATAAGTCATCTAGGTTTAATCACTATTTTAAGTCAAGCCGGTACACTTTTTCTAAGGAAACTTATTGGACGTCACACCTCACCTCCTTGAGGTTCTTTGCACTATATGGACTTTTCCAAGAGTTCAAAAAATGATATGGGACACCTCCTTGCACTCCATGACCGATAGGCACTCATATATAAGCTTTTCAACTTGATACAACTCAAGTTAAGCTTCCAAATTCAACCCTTTTTCTTGGTCATTTCATCACCAAGATTACCATCATTCATAATGGAATCAAACATGGTGTATAATTAATTATCTCTCCTCTAAATGATACATAGAGTAAATAGGAACACTCTAGAGGTGGTAATTTGTATAACAACCCCACATTTTGGGTAAATTACAATTTGTACCAAAATTGGTGCACAAGGTACCAGCATTGTTCAAACAAGTTCAAACTTGGAATTTAGGATTTCCACAAGCCACCACCTTGCATAATTCTCTCAATAATTATGCTAAAACACATGAGGCATGTTCACCATGTGACATTTTGCATTATATCCCCTCAATTTGGGTAAATTGCACTTTGTTCCAAAATAAAGGAAAATTGCTCAAACAACATTCAATCGGGACCAAACTTGAAACATGAGTGTGTCATATGATAACAAAGCACCGTAGAGGATTATATTAAAGTTATAATCAACTTAATTAGCCAAAACAAATAGGGTTACCTCATAACCCAGGTCAGGGTCGTTACAGCTACTATTTCCTAAAAGCATGCTATTCTGAACAATTCATATCAGCTCAGGCCATGCTGGTATCATATGGATTTGGGAGTCCTCATAAACCAAGCTAGTGGTGCGGAGGAAAATCTTGCCAGCCCCCAAACCCTAATCCTTTCTAGACACCTTTACTTTCAACTTCATGCCCTAGTAGCTGCCTAAAGGCCAAGCTAAACAACCTCAAGTTACTATGATTACTTATGCATCTTTTACTTGTAAGTATTTTAAGGATCTATTCATCATTATTATAATGTGAAACTATATGATCCTAAATCAACCCTTCATCATCTATTGATCAGCTCTAGGGAAAACATGTCACCTAAAAGTAAGGCAAGGATTCTACATAGGGAGACAAAATTAAAATAGTCATATTCCCACCACTATGGGCTCTGATACCATGCTATAAGGAGTGCGGGATCACCCCCTTACTAAATTTTTTTTGAAGAATAAAACATCCATTGCAAACACACTCAAAGGTATGCTAGAATAGGTGCAAAATTTTCAAACTTAAATAAATAGTATTCAAAACAACCAAGTATAGCAACGAAATAAAAATAATGATTGTATTCAATTTTCACAAAGATTATAAAAGTACATCATAATATCCCATAAGTGTTTACATGTAAGATACAACATAAGGATATAATTAGAGGTAAATCTAAACCATAACAACTTTGTCTCCAAGCTTTAACTCCTTAAGCTAGTCCAAAACTTCATGCCTTATCATCCAAGTCCTTCACCTAGGGTTGGAAACACAAAGGCGGCCAAGTCTCATAAACTTAAAATGTGATAGAGAAAGGAATACTTCCAATCTCCTAAATATATAAAACATGGGCCAAGAATCACACATCTTGCCATGGGTATTAGGTTCCTTTCCATCCCAAAAGAGCAGGAAATATCACATCTGCTCGGCAGGAAATAAAACATCTGCCATAAAAACCAGTGCAATTACACTACTCTAGTGCTACTGAATCACATAGCATGTTAAATGAAGAGGCAAGTAGAAAGTATAGTCAGAATATATAAACTAGTTACCACATAAGTTACCAACATATACATCCACCTCATAATTGGGCAAAAGATATCACATGTCATCTTTTAGAGTTCCATCATGAATAAAGCATAAGATAAGAGTTCAAAAGAATATCCATGATCACATGATAAATATCATATAAGACATCATATGTCATATTTTAGAGTTCCATAATGAACCATGATTTTCAAAATAAAATAAATTGTGTATAGGCTAATGTCCATAGGACAAAGAGAATGAATAAGCATAGGTGAATTGCTCAATCATAGAAGAATAGGGGATACATCATACCTCAACTTCAGAGTCAGTCCAAGTCAGTCCTAGATCCAAGCCTAGGCCTCTAAAGAACCTCTAGGGAAGGTGGAAAAGTCCAATAAGTAAGTTTCTTAAGCTTAGAGAGGTTGGTTTCTCCAACAAAGCTCCTATCTTGAGCAAGAAGCACCTTCTCCACTTTAGAGGTGAAAAACCCTAACAAAAGAACATGGAGATGAGGTTTTTATGGGTTCTAGCTGGGGTTTCACCATGTAAGGCCATGGTTCCGACCTATAGGAAGGTGGAAGGAAGACTAACAACATGAAAATAGGGAAGGAAAGGAGGATACTTACTAGTGTTGTTCAAAATCACCAAGGAGGAGCTTAAGAAATCCTAAATAGAGAAATTTGGAACCCTAGGAGCCTTCTTCACCAAGGTAGGCATCTCCTTTTACCTTGGGACAACACCTTCATGGAAAAATAGAGTAGGAATGATGCTCTAAGCTATAGGAAATAAAGGAGAGCAGGAGTTTTTGTATTGGGAGTTGGGAAGGGGTAGATATGGCTATATAAAGAAAGAGGTCAAGTATGAGGTGTCTATGAGACTTTCCATGTGTCATGTATAAGGGTGTCCATGGAAATGCAAGACTTTATGGATAAGGAAGAAGTCAAGCACTAGGTGTCAAGTTACTTTCCATGTATCCAATGCTAAGGGTGCCTATGGACATGCAAACCTTTATGGATAAGGAAGAAGTCAAGCATGAGGTGTCCATGGAGCTTTCCATGTGTCCTTAGCCTAGGGATTTCATGGCCATGCAAGAGGAAAGCTCATAGAGGCTTCTTGAATATCAAATGTCGGTTTATGGACACTTATAGGCCATCCCAACCGACCTCCAATCAAAGAAATAACCCCATTGGTTGATAGCTTCTAAAGATAAACTCATTTATAAAGAGAGTAATCCCTAAAATGCCCTTAGAAAGAAACACCTTCAAACCAAGGTGAAAATAGGTACCCTATGGTTCAAAAACTCGATAATGGTAAGGGAATATATAAGGATTATAATGCATATGACAATTTGCAAAGAAAACCTCCCGATTGGGTAAATTGTAAAAAAGTCCATAATGTACCTAAAATTGCATAACTTGCACAAAAAACATCCAAATTGGACCAAACTTCATCCACAAGTTATCTATGATGTGTTGAATATGAATTTTCCATTATTTTCATATTTTGAAGTTATATAATCACATTATTCATTACTTATGCCTTTTTTCTCATTTTCTCTCTCCTAAACTTATCCTAATATTTCTAGGTAGTCCAAATTAGATGAAATTTGACATATAGGCTAATTTTGATATGTAGATTTTGAATTTGAAGTTTATTTCCAATTTTGAGACTTATTTTTATGAGTTATGTCATACGGACCATTAACGATCCATTATTTAAATTATTCATCCAATTAAGTTTCTTATCTTCATATTACCACCAAAATGAGTTATGTGGCATATTTTGTATATCCATTATAAACCTAAGATTAATGTTAGAACATTAGGTTACATTAAGGTGATCTATACATGCATTATCTCATTGGGGTTATACTAAACATCTATTTAGGTCTAACCTTCAACCTTGTTTGGCTAAGTCCAAAATGTCAACTTCCAGGGTAGAGTCTGAGATCTAGTATGTACACTCAGCCAATGACTTTAATTTATTTTGGAAGTGCAGGGTGTCGGTAGAGTTTTCTCCAGCTGAAACTCAGCAGACACTGAGAATTGTCAAGAGTCATATATCTCATTGGCTGAGTTGTTATCGAGACAAACTCGACCAACAAGGAAGCATGTAATGACTTTTGAAAATACCCTAAAAGTGCTTTAATATTCAAATTAAGTGCTCTCATTTTTTAAGCTTATTTACTAGGTATACATTCAATACAAATTATTTACAATGTGATTCTAATAGAGATATAGAATATTCTAAAAAACATGCATTTGCATTGATTTTGACATGTCTAGCAAATTAGGATTTGCTAATTCCATCCTATTCATGTACCTAATACCTGAAATTGATCTCAGATAGACATATTAGACAGACATAAATGGAATGTTTAAGTCATCACCAAAATATGAACAATGATAACTGTTAGGTCAACACATGTTTTCAAGAAAGATCAAATTGTTTCTATCCTACACATGTTATTCATCCCTTATGTGTTTTAATAAAAGAAAGTATATTCTTTTTAAGAAAAGGAGGGAAGCAAATGCCAAACCCTAGATAGGAAGTGTAAGGACACTGACCTCCGTTTAGGGCTTATCTTGTTTGCTTTGCTAAACCCTGGCGTTTAGTTGCTTGCTAATCACCTTTAGTGGTGATTAGGGTTTGTTTGTGCTTTCTTGAGAGCTGGAGGTGCTACTTGCAATTAACCCAAGTCCATGGTTGTTGAGCAAGTTTGTCACCTTAAGAAGTGTTCTTCTCTCTCCTTGCTTCCTCTAGTGTTGAGAGGAAAGGTTGGGCTCGTTGCTTGAGTTGCTTTGGGTTTGGATGAGCTTCTTGGGCCTTGAGATGCCTTGCTTGAACCTTGCCCTTGCCTTGTTGACCTTGTGTCAGGCAGGAGTGCATTGTATTGACCATAGGTGTGTCACCTAGGGAGTGATGTCGGGCATGGAGTGAGGTGTATCGGCCATGGACCCCTTTGACCTCTTTGACCTTGTTTGTGTCACCACTAGTGGACACTTGGTGCTTGATGCTTGCATGTGGCAATGGCCTTGGACATATGTTTAAGGCAAGTTAGAGTGGTGGCATTGCCAATGGACAAGTGTCCCTAGGTGGGCGACACCTTGCCTTGTTTCACCTTGGTTTCTCCTCCATCCTCTCCTATATATGTGTCCCATTTCTCTTGCTAAGGATCCCTTTAGTTCCTTAGTTCCCCTCTCCCTTTGGTTGCATGACACCTCTTCCTTTACAAGCTTGGTGGTCGATCCTTATCTTGGAGTGTTCTTCTTCTTCCTCTTGAGGTGGCCGAAGGTGTGCTTGGATCTTGGAGCTTGCTTAAGGTGGGTTACATAACTCCTAACCCTAATCATATTACCTTCTTCTATGTCCTTATATGTTTTCTTATGATCATAATTGGCCATGTATGTTGTTAGTTAAGTTTCTTGCTTAGTTGTACCCTAGTTGGCCGAACCATGTCTTAGAGTTTCCTTATTGAGCAACACTCCTTTCCCTCCTTGGTCTAGAGAAGTGAGCTTGAAGCTCTAGTAATATGAGCAACACCCCTCTCTCGTTTAAGTTGAGAGGTGAGCTTGTGTTCTAGTTGCTTGAGCAACACCCTCCTCTAACCATGGATTCGAGAGGTGAGCTCTTTGGTAGATGTAGATCTATGTTAAGGTTGATCCTTATGGTTGCCCGAGTTGTGATAGAGGTTGTGCAAGACCCCTCTCTCTTGGTTGTTGAGAGGTGAGACGATCTTCTTGATCAATATAGGGTTTGGTGCCCTTGTGCTTGAGGTTGATGATGATCTTGTTGAGTTGCATCTTGCACGATATGGTTTGGGGTTGGTGCTGCCCGATACCCTTCCTTGGACTAGAGTTATGGTTGATGTGTTGAGGTTGTATTGAGTGATACACCTTGTGTAAGGACCCTGATCTCCGTTTAGGGCTTATCTTGTTTTCTTTGCTTAACCCTGGTGCTTAGTTGCTTGCTAATCACCTTTAGTGGTAATTAGGGTTTGTTGGTGCTTTGTTGAGAGCTGGAGGTGCTACTTGCAATCTACCCAAGTTTAGGGTTTGTGGGCAAGTTTGTCACCTTGTGAGGTGTCCCTCCCTCTCCTTGATTCCTCTAGTGTTGAGAGGAAGGGTTGGGCTCGTTGCTTGAGTTCTTTGGGCTTGGATGAGCCTTGTTGGGCCTTGTTGTGCCTTGCCTTTGCCTTGTTAGACCTTTGTGTCGGGCAAGTGAGCCTTGTGTCGGGCAGGAGTGCCTTGTGTCGGCCATGCTTGTGTCAGCCTAGGTGTGTCGGCCATGCTTGTGTCAGCCTAGGTGTGTCGGCCTAGGGTGTGTGTCGGCCATGGTGTGGAGGTATGTCGCCCATGGACCCTTTGACCCTCTTTGACCTTGTTTGTGTCACCACTAGTGGACACTTGGTGTTTGATACTTGCATGTGGCAATGGCCTTGGACATGTGTTTAGGGCATGTTGGAGTGGTGGCTTTGCTCATGGACAAGTGTCCCTAGGTGGGCGACACCTTGCCTTGTCTTTCCTTGGTTTCTCCTCCATCATTTCCTATATAGGTGTTTCCTTTCTCTTGCTAAGGATCCCTTTAGTTCCTTAGTCTCCCTCTCCCTTGGTGCACGACACCCCCCTCTTTCTTTGCAAGCTTGGAGGCCGATCCTTGCCTTGGAGTCTCCTTATTCCTCTAGTGGTGGCCGAACCCTAGAGTGCCTTGCTCTCTTCTTGTGGTGGTGCTTGGAGCTAGGAGCTTGGAGCTTGCTTAAGGCGGGTTACATAACTCCTAACCCTAACTACATTACCATCTTCTATGTTCTTGTTTGTATGTTGCTTATGATCGGCTATGTTTGTTGCTAGTTTGGTTTCTTGCTTGGTTGCATCTAGTTGGCCGAACCTTATTCTAGGGTTTCTTGTTGAGCAACACCCCTCTCCCTCCTTTGGTCTTGAGAAGTGAGCTTGAACTCTAGTAATATGGGTAATACTCCTCTCTCGTTTGATTTGAGAGGTGAGCTTGTGTTCTAGTTGCTTGAGCAACATCCTTCTCTCACCATGTATTCGAGAGGTGAGCTTTGTGGAGGTTGTAGACCTTGTTAGGGTTGATCCTTGGGTTGCCCGATTGGTGATAAGAAGTGAGGCAAGACCCCTCTCTCTTGGTTGTTGAGAGGTGAGCCCTCTTCTTGATCCATTAGGGTTTTGGTGCCCTTTGTGCTTGAGGTTGGTGGCAACCTTGTTGGGTTGCATATTTCCCGATATGGGGTTGGTGGTGATGCTGCCTGATATCCCTCTTTGGCCTAGAGCTTTGGACGTTATGTTGTGATGTTGTATCAGGCGTCACACACCTGGTTCCTGCCTTGTTGTGTCGAGCATCACACCATGATCAGTACCCTGCCCGACACCCTTAACCTCGTTATACCTTGATGTTGTGAAGCTTTGCTAGCTAGTTCTGTGGTGGACATCTCCCATGGCCCTGGCCTTGTATGTTGGCTGATAGATGAGGTTAGCTAGCTGGACGACATGCTTTCCTTACTGTCTTTTGAGGTTGTTCCCTGGTCGTTATACCTAGATGTGTAGAATGTTGGTCGTTACCCTTATGTGTCGGGCGTCACACATGGTTGTGTCCTCTGCCCGACATGCCTGGTTCAGGTGGTAGCCTTGTGTCCGTACCTTGGACGTTATGGAGTCTGTTGCTAGCTGGTGTCGGGCATCATGGTGTTGTAGTGATGCCCGACAGAGTGTCATCTAGTATCCCTAGCCGTTTCATATGGATGCCTGTTTCACCTGATGAGCGACACGCCCATAGGCTCAGTTACCCGATAGGCTTTGTGCCCATTGTACCCTTGATACCCGACGCAGCGTTGCATGATTGGAGGTGCACGACACGCGTTGTACGATACACATGAGTGCACGAGATGGCTTGGTTCCTTGTTGCCCGATATATGTGGTAGCCTGATACCTTGTTGTGTGCTTGGTTATTATGTGGCTAACTTGTTTGGCCGATATATGGGAAAGGTGTTTGGAAGATATGAGGGAAGTACCCTGCCCGATACTATCTTTGGTGAGGGTAGTGGGCGTTTCTAGTGAGGGAAAGGTCTTATTCCTTATATGGAAAACCTATATGCTAGATCTTGTCCTTGTTATCACGTTTTGTTTATAATGGTGACCCTTGATATGCTTGATGGTAATCGTCATAGTAGATCTCATCTATGTAACTTGACATGACATTACATGTGTTTATGCTCATCTTGATTATATGAATAATGTTGAGTTAATGGTAAGCATGTAAGATGCTTTGCTTGATGATATGACCTATGTCTACAGTCACATGTTGAGGCATGAATGATAAAGCATATTAATCATCAATGTTGCCCTATGTCTGATAATATGATCTTTCTGTTGATCCATGATGATTGTGCACACTAACCATGCAGGTGATGCATAGCCAGGTAAAGGGCTATGAGGGATATATGTTTGAGTAACACTGCTTGATGGTTACTCTTGATGATGAGATAACATGCATGATGTGTTTTGGGTTTGAGGACCTGAGTTTGGCTAAAGTGCCTAGTTGAGGTGTTATCCTCTGATGATGATCTGGGATTGATATCCCATGTGATGAGAATGCCTTTTGAGGCAGTGGTTTCCTGTGATGAGGGATGAAGATCCCAGGATTTTGTGATGATGGAAACAATAAGGTAGATTTATGTTATGAATGTGTTACTACCTTGGATGCCTCAACAATCCACTTAAAATATATTAACTAATCACAGTGGAAAATATCATGTAGTTTTCACTGGCCATAGATCCATCATCGTCAGGAGCTGGTGATGGTGAAACGGGTTCTCCTGCGGGTTAACCCTGAGCGCATATTGTTGAGTATGCGAGGTTGCTCCTAGCCTAAAGTGAGGAGGTAAGAGTGCAACTTCGGTTGTAGACTCCAGGGTGCAGATTTAGGCCCGTAGCCCAAATATGATAAGAGCATGGTGAATAGGGCCATGGCTCAGAATATGTGATATGGGAGCATGAATGTGTTCATGGCTCAGAGCACGGTGAATAGGCTCGTGGCTCAGTTTTACTAGCGTTGATACCTGTACCAAGGCGGGCTAGGCAGAGGGTAGCCTGACCCTGTGGCTGAGGCCACTTAAGCATGAGACTGCGGTCCTGCTTGTGTTGTACTCGTGCACTGACCACGAGGTGGGAGGTCATGGAGTCCGGCTCTTCCATTGACCTTGTACGGCACCGGCTCTGGGTTTCGTAGTCGTCGGTTGGATCTGAGCGGTATGGCTCACTTCCTCAGGGCATAATAATATGTAATCTAGCCGAATAGTGTTTACTGCATAAGGCAAAACACAGTTAATTGGTTGAGGCCTTGCTTGTGTAGTGAATCTTGTTATACTTGCAGTTACTTATACGTTTCTTATGTTCTGTGATAAGATCTTATAAAATCTGATCTTGTTAATCATGTTCCATAAAGAAATACTTGGTTATCTGCCTTCCGTGCAGCTTGGTAAGCTTGATGGTATGAATAGCTTTACTTTATAATCTGCTCTTGTTCTACGCTCTATCAGTTATCTGCTGCTTTTACTTTAATCTTCCTTTGATTTTATGGTTTCAGTGGGGAGTTATGTTTCTTGCTGGGACTGTGTGTCTCACCCCGTTGGTTTACACCCTTTTTAGGTGTTTGAGCTAAACGTGGTGGTGGTCGCGGGGTTGCGGCCGAGTAGCAAGAAGAGCAGTAGAAGGCAAGAGATGGACATTCTGTTGTTTTGGTCATTTTGTAGTAGAGTCTTAGAGTCATCCCTGTACTCTCAGGTCCTTGGGAGCGTTTTGACGTTGTTTCACGATGTATAGTTGTTGATGGTTTGTATATCCTGCTGCTGGCCGGATGTGGGCCGTTATGTATATATAAACATGTGATGAACTCATGTGATGACAAGACAACTGATCCTATAAGCTGTGGACACGTATCAAGACTTGTAAATGTTTATATAACCTATTTTCTTACAGGATGAGGATCTGAATGTAATAGTTCCTTAGTTTATCCGCTTACCAAAATCGGTTTTAATTAACTCATGTTTTTGGTAATCTGTGGTTTATGGTGTTTTCCGCACGTTTTCGCGTAACACCTCGCCGTCTGTGTGATAGCGGGATGTGTTGCCACACCTTGGTTCTTGCCTTGTGTGTTGGCCGATAGGATGAGGCTAGCTTGGTTGGACGATACCTTTGTGTGTTGGGCGTTATGTCTTGTTGAGTACCCTACCCGATACACCTAGCTTGGGTAGTGGCTTGGTGCCTGATATACCTTGAACGTCATGGAGCTCTGTGGGCTAGGCTGATGTTGGGCGACATGGTTTGGTGGTGATGCACGACACATAGGTGCATGATACACATGGATGCCCACCATCCATGGATGCACGATACATATAGTTGCATGACATGCCTTGAGGTGGTAGCCCGACACCCTTGCTGTGATGGGCCGATATGCTGTTTGAGAGGAAAGTTACCCTGCCCGATACCATCTCTAGTGGGGGCGCCCTGCCCGTCACACTTCTAGTGAGGGTCATGTTCCACCCGAAAGCCCATCTATAGTTCTTTTTCATGCAATCATATTCTTGTTGTTAAGAGTTATGGTTATGGTTCGTGAACCTTTGACATGTTTGATAGTAGTGAGGTACTTGATATGGTAGAACGCACCTATGTAAATATGACATATCTGAACTCTAATTCCATGATATTACATGTGTTTATGATCATCTTCAAATCATATATATATATATATATATATAATGATAAGTTTGGAAGTATATGAGTTGCTTCACATGATGATATGACCCATGTCTATGGTCACAGGTTGAGGCATGAATGATAAAGCATGCAATCATCAATGTTGCCCTATATTGACAATATAATCATTCTGTTAATCTATGAGGGTTTCAGTTATCTCTATGATTGTGTATACTAACCATGCAGGTGCTTCATGCGGATGCATAACCAGGTAAAGGGCTATGAGATATATATGTTTGAATAACACTACTTTGATGGTCATTCTTAACATGCATCACTAGTCTTATGTGTTTTGGTCTGAGGACCTGGGTTTGGCTTAAGTGCCTAGTTGAGGTGTTATCCTCTGATGATGAGATCTGGGATTGTTATTTCCAGTGATGAAAATGCCTTAAGAGGTAGTGGTTTCTTGTGATGAGGGATTGAGATCCCGGGATATTGTGATGGTGGTGATAACAAGGTAACTTAATGTTATGCATGTGTTACAACCTGGTTACCTCAACAATTCACTTAAAATATACTAATTAATTATAGTGAAATATTTCATGTAGTTTGCCCTGGACGTAGATCCATCATCGTCAGTAGTTGGTGATGGTGAAACGGGTTCTCCTGCGGGTTAACTCGGAGTGCATATTGTTGAATATACGAGGTTTCTCCTAGCCTAAAATAGTGAGGATTCGAGTGCAGCTGCGGTTGCGGACTCGGGATAGATAGAGCATGGTGAATAGGCCCATGGCTTAGTGTGATAAAGCATGAATGTGTTCATGGCTCAGGGAGCATGGTGAACTGGCCCGTCGCTCAGATATACTAGCGTCGAGACCTGTACCAAGGCGGGCTAGAGAAAGGGTAGCCTGCGGGAGCTGACCCTGTGGCTGAGGCTACTTAAGCATGAGACTGTGATCCTACTTTGGTTCTCATGCACTGACCACGAGGTGGGAGGTCGTGGAGTCTGACTCTTCCATTGACCTTGTATGGCACCGGCTCTGAGTTTCACAGCCGTCAGTTGGATTTGTGCGGTACAACTCACTTCCTCAGGGCATAACAATATGTAATCCAGCCGAATAGTATTTATTGCTTAAGGTAAAACATAGAACATTAGTTGAGGCCTTGCTTTTGTAGTTGATCTTGTTATACGTTGCAGTTACTTATACATTCCTTATATTATGTGGTAAGATCTTATAAATCTTATCTTGTCAATCATGTTCCATAAAGAAATACTTGGTTATATGCCTTCCGTACATCTTGGTAAGCTTGATGGGATGAATAGCTTTGCGTAGTATGCTGCTCTTATTCTACGCGTTATCAGTTACTTGCTATTATTGCTTTAATCTTTCTGAGGTTTTATGGTTTCGGCTGGGAGTTATGTTTCTCGTTGGGACTGTGTGTCTCACCCCGTTGGTTTACAACCTTTTTAAATGTTTGCGCTAGACGCGGTGGTGGTTGCGGGGTTGCGGCCGAGCAGCAAGACGAGCAGTAGAAGACAAGAGATGGATATGCTGCTGTTTTGGTTGTTTTGTAGTAGAGTCTTAGAGTCATCCATGTACTCACAGGTCCTCAGAGGCGTTTTGACGTTGTTTCATGATGTATAGCTGATGAAGCTATGTATATCCTAATGCTGGCCGGATTTGGCCCGTTATGTATATAAACAGGTGATGAACTCATGTGATGACAAGACAGCTGCCATGTTAAGCTGTGGACACGTATCAAGTCTTATAAATATTTATACATAACTTGTTTTCTTGTAGGATGAGGATCTGAATGTAATAGTTTCTTGGTTTATCTGTTCGTCGAAATCAGTTTTAATTAATTTGTGTTTTGGTAATAAGTGGTTTATGGTGTTTTCCGCACGTTTTCATGTGGCACCTCGTTGTCTGTGTGATAGCGGGATGTGTCGCCACAAGTTTTTGGTATCAGAGCTCTAGGTTCGTTGAGTCTACAGGGATCTAGGACTAGGTCGTGTCTATTCTTGTGAGATTTCCAAATTTTCTTACAATTATCTTTTGCCTTCAATGGAAGAAAAAGCCAAGATGTCTGAAAACCATGAAGAACGTGCAGCCAAGAGTAGCGATGCTGCATTAGTTGATGGAGCTGAAAGGCAGGCACATGGAGATCGAGTGCCTGAGGTTCCCCAACTTGACCCAGCCATTCTCGAAAACCCTGCCTACCAACATCTTATGGGGAAGATGATGGCTACGATGAATCTCATGGTAGAGAGATTGCCAATGCCTCCGCCGAGAGCACATGCTCCCCATGATGAAACATCAGGTATTGGGAAGACCTTTGAGTGACTTCGCTGGGTCGGAGCTTCGAACTATGCTGGGATGGCTGATCCAGCGGATGCAGATCTGTGGCTGACAAGTCTTGAGAAGGCTTTCCGGATCCTTGACATCCCCGAAGCAGACACAATCAAGCATGCTGTCTACCTTATGAAGGGTAGTGCTGGTCACTGGTGGACCATCGAGGAGGAGAAGCGACCCGGTGAGGTGATCAGTTGGGAGGTTTTTTGACGCGAGTTCGTCAATAGATACTTTCTGAAGACGTATCTGGATGAGAAGATTAGCCAGTTTGAGTGCTTGTGTCAAGGAGTGATGAACATCATCGAGTATGAAGCCAAGTTCATGGACCTGTTGAGGTTTTGTCCTCACATGGCGGCGACGGATGATGAGTGAATCAAACATTTTGAGAAAGGCCTGAGTGCTGAGCTGACAACACCTGCTTCTGCATTGGAGAACTGAGAGTGGTTTGCTATGTTTGTGGAATCTGTTCGGAGGATCGAACGGTCAGTTAGGGAGAAAAGAGAATCCATGTCTAAGAAGAGGTATGCTCAGTTCCAGGGACAGAGGTTTGGTGGCTTCAAGAAACTGAGGTTTTCAGCACCTTCTGGGGTAAGAGGTTCCAGTGCACCATCACAGTGGTCTCTGAGTAAGGGAAGAGGATATGGTTCTTCACCATCAAAGGCACACAGTACAGCTTCAGTGGTAGTGACAAGGCCATCTAGGCCACAGTTTGAGGATAGGGCATGCTATATCAACGGACAGACAAGGCATTTCAAGTTGAATTGCCCAAGTAAAGATGTTGAAGTGACACAGCAGCTGAGGCAGAATCAACAAGGGTCAGACCAACAACAACCCAATAGTAGTAGAGGGCGAGGACGCGGTCAAGCGTTACAATCAGGATCATCTGCTCAAGAAAGCAGAGGACGTGGACAGCAAGCAACGGCTCAATTCTATGCTATGAGTCAGCCGGAGGCGATAGTCAACCCGTGAGTGGTGGCAGGTCAGGTGGAGTTATCTCATTCTAATTTGTCTTCTTCTTGCTTTATATCTGTTTTGGTTGACCCAGGTGCTACGCACTCTTTTATCACACGTTCTATGCTTGATAACTGTCTGTTACCTATTAGCTATAAGAAAGATAGCTTGTTGTTAAAAACCCCTCTTGATGGTTCCTCGATGCTTCGAGAGGAGTGTCCATCTTGTGTCTTATCTTTTTCGGGACACATGATACAAGTGGATCTCATACCACTTGATATGCATGGATTCGATGTGATCCTTGGGATGGATACCATAGAGAAGTATAAGGTTGTGTTAGACTGTGGTTCCAAGCAAGTTGTGTTTGAGGTTTATGGAGAGAAGTGGATCTTCCAAGGAGATAGGAAGATTCTTCCGACGTGTCTAGTGTCAGCTATGGTGGCAGAAAAATTGTTACGGCAAGGATGTAAGGCGTTCTTAGATCATGTTGTGGATACTAAGGTAAATGGTACTAGTATTGAGGAGGTGACAGTTGTCCGAGAGTTTGTGGATGTGTTTCCTAATGAGTTCCTCAACGTTCCTTCACCCCAAGAGATTGACTTCGAGATCAATCTCGTTCCAGGAACACAGCCAGTTGCACAGACACCGTATAGGATGGCTCCAGTAGAGATGGAAGAACTAAAGAAGCAGTTACAAGAGTTGTTGGAGAAAGGTTTCATCCGACCGAGTACGTCGCCTTGGGGTGCTCCAGTGTTGTTCGTTAAGAAAAAGGACGGATCGATGCGGCTATGCATTGATTATCAGCAGATGAACAAAGTCACGATCAAGAATAAATACCCATTACCGAGGATAGACGATCTATTCAATCATTTGTGTGGTGCTACAGTGTTTTCAAAGATCGATCTACGGTCCGGATATCATCAGTTGAGGATTAAGGCGGATGACATACCAAAGTCAGCTTTTAGGACAAGGTATGGTCACTATGAGTTTGTGTTTATGCCGTTTGGGCTAACCAATGCACCTGCTGCTTTCATGGACCTAATGAATCGAGTGTTCCGTCTGTTTCTAGATCAGTTTGTTGTAGTCTTTATAGATGACATCTTAATCTATAATCAGGATAGTCAGAAGCATGAACAACATCTTCGACAAGCGTTGACTCTCCTTCGCCAACATCAGTTGTATGCCAAGTTTAGTAAATGTGAGTTCTGGTTGAAAGAAGTAACTTTCTTGGGTCATGTGATATCTGCAGAAGGAGTTAAAGTGGACTCGAAGAAGGCAGAGTCCATTGTATAATGGGAACAGCCGAAGACATCGACTGAAGTTCATAGTTTCCTGGGATTAGCAGGATACTACCAGAGGTTTATCAAGGACTTCAGTGTGATTGCATTGCCGATGACGAAGTTGACCCAGAAGGACGTACCTTTTATCTGGGATGATCGTTGTCAACAAGCTTTCTAAAGTTTGAAGGAGAAGCTGACTAGTGCTCCAGTGCTAGTGCTGCCAGAGCCTGGGAAGGGCTATGTTGTCTTCTGCGATGCTTCCAAGAAAGGTTTAGGTTGTGTGCTGATGCAGGAAGACCATGTGGTTTCTTTTGCTTCTCGATAGCTTAAGAAACACGAGGAGAACTATTCGACTCATGATTTGGAGTTGGCAGTGGTGGTTCATGCATTAAAGATTTGGAGACACTATCTTTACATGGAAGTGTGTCATATCTTTACAGATCATAAGAATTTGAAGTACATCTTCTCGCAAAGTGAGCTAAACATGCGACATCGTCGATGGATGGAGCTGATCAATGACTATGACTGCACCATTGAGTATCACCCTGGTAAAGCGAACGTAGTAGCTGACACGCTTAGCCGAAAGTCTTCTTCTCTTCCTACAAAGAAGGCACATTTGAGTTCCTTGGTATGCCATAGACGGGATATGTGTGTCTCCTTGCGGCAGATGAATGTGCAGATGGAAGTTTCCTTGTTAGCAGGGATTTTGGCACAAATGCAAGTCAAGCCTACGCTGAGACAACAAATCAAAGATGCACAACAAACATATGATACAGTGCAGTTGATCAGGTCAGAGATCGGCAGCGAAAAGCGTGATGGGTTCCATGAGTTCGAGGATGGATTAGTTTGCTATCATGATAGAATGGTGGTCCCTGATGCTGATGATCTGAGGACACTATTGCTCGAGGAAGCACACACATTGATGTATGCTATGCATCCAGGAGTCACCAAGATGTATCACAATCTGAAAGACCTGTATTGGTGGCCTGACTTGAAGAGAGATGTATCCGAGTTTGTGGTTAGGTGTGCGGTATGCCAGCAAGTCAAGGTAGAGCATCATAAGTCGACAGGTACGTTGCAACCTATGTCAATACCACAGTGGAAATGGGATCACATAACCACGGATTTCGTAGTTGGTTTGCCCAGGAAAACTAAGAATCATGATTCCATTTGGGTGATAGTGGACGGATTGACAAAGTCTGCCCATTTCATACTTGTAAATACAACGTATACAGCCAAAAAGCTCGCTCAGGTATATGTAGATGAGATAGTATGCTTGCACGACGTACCAGCAATGATAGTTTCTGACAGAGGTCCTTAGTTCACGAGTCATTTTTGGGAGCAGTTGCACAAAGCGTTGGGAACACAGTTGTGGTTCAACACCGCCTTCCACCCCCAGAGAGATGGACAATCTGATAGGACTATTCAGACTTTGGAAGATCTTCTTTGGGCTTGTGTTTTGTAGTTCCTAGGCAGTTGGGACGTACATCTCAGTTTGATAGAGTTCGCCTACAACAATAGTTACCAACAGAGCATTGACATGGCTCCTTATGAGGCCTTGTATGGCAGGAAGTGCAGATCTCCCTTATGTTGGTATGAGTCTGGTGAGTATCCACTTTTGGGTCCTGAGTTAGTACAGCAGACAACTGAAAAGATCAAAGTGATACAGCAACAGCTGAAAGCAGCATAAGACAGACACAAGTCTTATGCAGATAATCACCAACGACCTTTAGAGTTCCAAGTGGGAGACAAAGTGTAGCTCAATGTCTCACCTTGGAAAGGCGTGCTAAGGTTTGGCAGGAAAGGTAAACTGGTACCCAGGTATATGGGACCATATCAAGTAATAGCACGTGTGGGCAAAGTAGCTTACAAGTTAGACTTGCCGCCATAGTTGCACAGATTGCATCCAGTGTTCCATGTTAGTATGCTGAAGAAAAGTCACCCAGATATAGGGACAGTGATACAGCCAGTCAAGGTTGAGCTTGATGAAGATGTGACCTACGAGGAAGGTCATGTGATGATCCTTGACAGAAGAGTAAAGAAGCTGAAGAGGAAGGACCTGGTTCTGGTAAAGGTTCTTTGGCATCATCGTGGCATTGAGGAAGCCACGTGGGAGCTTGAGGAAGAGATGAGGAGGAAGTATCCCTCGCTTTTCTCTTCGGATTTCGGGGATGAAATCCCTTTGTAGAGGGTTATAGCTTGTAAGGACCCTGATCTCCATTTATGGCTTATCCTATTTGCTTTGCTTAACCCTAGTGTTTAGTTGCTTGCTAATCACCTTTAGTGGTGATTAGGGTTTGTTTGTGCTTTGTTGAGAGCTGGAGGTGCTACTTGCAATTAACCCAAGTCCAGGGTTGTTGAGCAAGTTTATCACCTTGAGAAGTGTTCTTCTCTCTCCTTGCTTCCTCTAGTGTTGAGAGGAAAGGCTGGGCTCGTTGCTTGAGTTGCTTTGGGCTTGGATGAGCTTGTTGGGCCTTGAGATGCCTTGCTTGAACCTTGCCCTTGCCTTGTTGACCTTGTGTTGGGCAGGTGTGCATTGTATCGGCCATAGGTGTGTCGCCCATGGAGTGATGTCGGACATGGAGTGAGGTGTATCGGCCATGGACCCCTTTGACCTCTTTGACCTCGTATGTGTCACCACTAGTGGACACTTGGTGTGCTTGATGCTTGCATGTGGCAATGGCCTTGGACATGTATTTAAGGCAAGTTAGAGTGGTTGCATTGCCAATGGACAAGTGTCCCTAGGTGGGCGACACCTTGCCTTGTTTTACCTTGGTTTCTCCTCCATCCTCTCCTATATATGTGTCCCATTTCTCTTGCTAAGGATCCCTTTAGTTCCTTAGTTCCCCTCTCCCTTTGGTTGCACGACACCTCTTCCTTTGCAAGCTTGGTGGCCGATCCTTATCTTGGAGTGTTCTTCTTCTTCCTCTTGAGGTGGCCGAAGGTGTGCTTGGAGCTTGAAGCTTTCTTAAGGCAGGTTACATAACTCCTAACCCTAATCATATTACCTTCTTCTATGTACTTGTATGTTTTCTTATTATCATAATCGGCCATGTATGTTGTTAGTTAAGTTTCTTGCTTAGTTGTACCCTAGTTGGCCGAACCATGTCTTAGAGTTTCCTTGTTGAGCAACACTCCTTTCCCTCCTTGGTCTAGAGAAGTGAGCTTGAAGCTCTAGTAATATGAGAAACACCCCTCTCTCGTTTAAGTTGAGATGTTAGCTTGTGTTCTAGTTGCTTGAGAAACACCCTCCTCTCACCATGGATTTGAGAGGTGAGCTCTTTGGTAGATGTAGATCTATGTTAAGGTTGATCCTTGTGGTTGCCCGAGTTGTGATAGAGGTTGTGCAAGACCCCTCTCTCTTGGTTGTTGAGAGGTGAGCCGATCTTCTTGATCAATCTAGGGTTTGGTGCCCTTGTGCTTGAGGTTGATGATGATCTTGGCGAGTTGCATCTTGCACGATATGGTTTGGGGTTGGTGCTGCCTGATACCCTTCCTTGGACTAGAGTTATGGTTGATGTGTTGAGTGATACACCTTGGTTCTTGCCTTATGTGTTGGCCGATAGGATTATGCTAGCTTGGTTGGACGATACCTTTGTGTGTTGGGCGTTATGTCTTTTTGAGTACCATGCCCGATACACCTAGCTTGGGTAGTGGCTTGGTGCCCGATATACCTTGAACGTCATGGAGCTTTGTGGGTTAGCCTGGTGTTGGGCGACATGGTTTGGTGGTGATGCACGACACATAGGTGCACGATACACATGGATTCCCGACATCCATGGATGCACGATACATATAGTTGCACGACATGCCTTGAGGTGGTAGCCCGACACCCTTGCTGTGATGGGCCGATATGCTGTTTGAGAGGAAAGTTACCCTGCCCGATACCATCTCTAGTGGGGGCGCCCTGCCCCTCACACTTCTTGTGAGGGTAGTGGGCACTTCTAGTGAGGGTCATGTTCCACCCGAAAGCCCATCTATAGTTCTTTTTCATGCAATCATATTCTTGTTGTTAAGAGTTATGGTTATGGTTCATGAACCTTTGACATGTTTGATAGTAGTGAGGTACTTGATATGGTAGAACACACCTATGTAAATATGACATATCTAAACTCTAATGCCATGATATTACATGTGTTTATGATCATCTTGAAATCATATATATATATATATATATATATATATATATATATATATATAATGATAAGTTTGGAAGTATATGAGTTGCTTCACATGATGATATGACCCATGTCTATGGTCACAGGTTGAGGCATGAATGATAAAGCATGCAATCATCAATGTTGCCCTATATTGACAATATAATCATTCTGTTAATCTATGAGGGTTTCAGTTATCTCTATGATTGTGTATACTAACCATGCAGGTGCTTCATGCGGATGCATAACCAGGTAAAGGGCTATGAGATATATATGTTTGAATAACACTACTTTGATGGTCATTCTTAACATGCATCACTAGTCTTATGTGTTTTGGTCTGAGGACTTGGGTTTGGCTTAAGTGCCTAGTTGAGGTGTTATCCTCTGATGGTGAGATCTGGGATTGTTATTTCCAGTGATGGGAATGCCTTAGGAGGCAGTGGTTTCTTGTGATGAGGGATTGAGATCCCAGGATATTGTGATGGTGGTGATAACAAGGTAACTTAATGTTATGAATGTGTTACAACCTGGTTGTCTCAACAATTCACTTAAAATATACTAATTAATTACAGTGAAATATTTCATGTAGTTTGCCCTGACCATAGATCCATCATCGTCAGTAGCTGGTGATGGTGAAACGGGTTCTCCTGCGGGTTAACCCGGAGCACATATTGTTGAATATGCGAGGTTTCTCCTAGCCTAAAATAGTGAGGATTCGAGTGCAGTTGCGGTTGCAGACTCGGGATAGATAGAGAATGGTGAACATGCCCATGGATCAGTGTGATAGAGCATGGATGCGTTCATGGCTCAGGGAGCACGATGAACTGGCCCGTGGCTCAGATATACTAGCGCCGAGACCTGTACCAAGGGGGGCTAGAGAAAGGGTAGCCTGCGAGAGCTGACCCTGTGGTTGAGGCCACTTAAGCATGAGACTGTGGTCCTGCTTTGGGTCTCGTACACTAACCACGAGGTGGGAGGTCGTGGAGTCCAGCTCTTCCATTGACCTTGTACAACACCGGCTCCGGGTTTCGCAACCGTTAGTTGGATTTGTGCGGTATAGCTCACTTCCTCAGGGCATAACAATACATAATCCAGCCGAATAGTATTTATTGCTTAAGGAAAAACACGGAACATTGGTTGAGGCCTTGCTTTTGTAGTTGATCTTGTTATACGTTGCAATTACTTATACATTCCTTATATTATGTGGTAAGATCTTATAAATCTTATCTTGTCAATCATGTTCCATAAAGAAATACTTGGTTATATGCCTTCGATACATCTTGGTAAGCTTGATGGGATGAATAGCTTTGCGTAGTATGCTGCTCTTATTCTACGCGTTATCAGTTACCTACTGTTATTGCTTTAATCTTTCTGAGGTTTTATGGTTTCGGTGGGGAGTTATGTTTCTCGCTGGGACTGTGTGTCTCACCCCATTGGTTTACAACATTTTTAGGTGTTCACGCTAGACGTGGTGGTGGTCGTGGGGTTGCGGACGAGCAACAAGATGAGCAGTAGAAGGCAAGAGATGGATATGCTGCTATTTTGGTTATTTTGTAGTAGAGTCTTAGAGTCATCCCTGTACTCTCAGGTCCTCGGAGGCGTTTTGACGTTGTTTCATGATGTATAGCTGATGAAGCTTTGTATATCCTGCTGCTGGCCGGATGTGGACCGTTATGTATATAAACAGGTGATGAACTCATGTGATGACAAGACAGCTGCCATGTTAAGTTGTGGACACGTATCAAGTATTATAAATGTTTATATATAACATGTTTTCTTGTAGGATGATGATCTGAATGTAATAGTTTCTTAGTTTATCTGTTCGTCGAAATCAGTTTTAATTAATCTGTGTTTTGGTAATAAGTGGTTTATGGTATTTTCCGCACGTTTTCGTGTGGCACTTCGTTATCTGTGTGATAGCAGGATGTGTCGCCACAGGAAGCGTGGCCAAAACCCTGAACACTAGTAGACAGAGATGTCCAAAATGACAAAGCATGATTAGGATCAAGACACCCTACAAAACAAAAAGGAAAAATAAGAAGAGGGGCAAGGGCGACAGATCACCTCGATCCACATACCCAGGGTTACAGATCAATGTGATTGACCACCCTATTCTCAGCCCCAGAAAAAATGTCAGACAGTAAAAAAACATACGACCTTAAAGATGCTCAATCCTCAAAATGGGACAGTGGGAATTTAACTCAGATCGACTTGGCTTCACTCCTTAGATGAGTTGCCATTCTATCACACCCTGCCCAAAAGGGGGATGAAAAATAGAGATATATTCTATAAATAAAGCTCTACCCTTTTTGGTAGTGAAACGTTACATAAACAAAAAAAGTAGACTGTGGAAGCAATGGTGTAGTTTGAGCGATTACCAATGTTGGATAGAAAAATTGGAAATGAAGAAGCAAAATCAGATACCACATCTGGTAATGTAGTTATGAGAGGAGAAGGTTTAATACCCCTCTCTCGCCTGATCAACCAGTATCAAGGCACTGTCGAGTTGCAAAATTGAGCAATTCAAGATGATTAGATGAATTTTGTTTGAAAATAAGATAAAAAACAATTTTACTGTGGGCGTGTTTTCAGGGCTGAAGATACATATGACCTTTTTTTCATGGCCCCAAAAGTCTTAATTTTTAGGTGAATTGTGGTCCTAGTCACCTCATGACCTCTTACGATGAAAATCCATCATTAGTGATCAAGACCGATGCGTAGGATATTAGAAGATGATGACTAGCAGGAGTATGCTTAGAGAACTAGATCTGATTGTTCAAAAGTAGTAAAAGACGGTGACTATAAGATTGACATAGAAGTTATAGCAAAAAATAGATCAAATGTAGTAGTAGATTAGGTCAGATGCATCAATTATAGATCAATAATTAACATATAACAGTTTCAACAGTTAGACACAATGGTTAGAGCCGTTTGTCGTTCTACAGATCTAGCAGAACATGCTGTGTCAGAGAAATGATCCTCTCATCATGGACAACACAAAAAAGTAAAGAGATCATGGACAGAAATGATCCTCTCTGGTTTCAGGTTAGACGAGAGGGGCATGGAATACGTTGGCTATGGGGGTCCATTTATATGTAGATTATAGAGTTTGTGATTCTCAGCAGAACCTTCGAGATGAGGGACGGATCACACCGACGTGCCATGTGGGCCCCACAGATCACGGCGACCCGCCACTTAGCCCATAACAGATGGTTGCAATCCACTCGATTTCCAAAGGTGGAAAAAAGAAAATGTCATTTTCCCAATAATATTCAGGAATGTTCTAGCAAAAATCGGAGAAAACTTACATAGAAAGATAAGTCGGAGTCATCTTTTGATTTTTTGTGAAAAAATAATTTAAGAAAGGAAATATTTTATTTTAGATAATTCAACTAGGCAATTTTTAAAATAGTATATTTGAGATAGAATTGAAGGATAATGGCACTTTTAATCAGAAATAAGGTTTCTTTATAAAAGAGCATGAACTGGGTAAAAGCTGGTAAAAAGGATGATTTAAATAGGCAAAGATTTTTGAAAATGTAAAAAAATGAAAATATGGAAAATGAGTAAAATGTGAAACGAGTTCTATCATTATCCAGATGATTAGCATTAATTATGAATTTTCTCACAGTGAGCAAAATGAGGTGTTAACACTATCCCTATCACCTCATCCCAAGAATCACTTTCTCTCTCCTAAAATTTCTCAACATTTTCCTAAAACCATCCTGCCCCCACACACGAACAACCTCTTCTGCGCATCAAACACACACCAAGGAGATGTGCACGTCTTCTTACAATTTTCGTTTACCCAATGCCTAGTCGCCGACCATTGATTTGTTTGACACAATGCTGGGTAACTGGCGACAGAGATGAGTAGACGCAGATAGTTATTCTGTGAACACTAGTAGATGAAAAGCTGTAACATCTAACACGGGTGAAGTCTATCGCTGTGTGAATACGGCTTCACATACAATCAAAGCGACCAGGAGTGCAAATTTTTGTAAATGTCATCGTGTCATGATGACACAATGAACTCATCACTTTGCAAAATGGTGCACACTATGGCGACAAATGTAAACAGATCAAATACATAGCGAATGCTGGTATATCTAATGTCTGAACACAAAATACGTTCAATTTGATATTCAATCTGATATTAGACAGACTTCATATGACAACATCCGAATCCGATATGAATAGATAATATCTGAATTCAGATAAATATCTCTGAATAAAAATGTACGTTTGATATATACATATATTATGTACATGAAATATTAATATAATATTAAATATATACAATAAAGTGTCTATATTTTTACTCTGGGCTGAGTGAGGTCCAATAGTGACCGATCTCGACAGGAGTTCTTCGTTATAAAAAAAATATCTTTATTTTTATACATTAGAAATATATATTTAATGATATATGTATATATTTGTTAGAATTCTAATTTTTTTGGAGCAGATATATATCCGATATCCAAATTTCGATATCCAAGATTCGATGTGAATGCGGTAAATGTCGATTTTAAAAAAAAATCTCAGAGTCAAATCTAAATCGAATGCACAGACTCCGGATGTCCATCGACAAAGTCTAAAAATGACGCAGGGGATTGGTTTCCATTTCACTTTTGTATTTTTGCGCTGCAATGTAAACCATCGCTCACGGAGGGGTCTAAATCGGGGGCTACTTTTTTCGCGTTTCGAAAGCGTTGGCCGGCGCACAAGTTAATAGATTTTACCCGAATATCGCTGCTCAGCACTATTTATCGCCAAGCGCACGTCTTTGTTTTACCGTGTGATTTTACCCTTATGAATTACCGGCGGTATTATGTTTGGCGAATGCTCACAGTTGCAACCGTGTTTCAAAATATTGCCGATAGTCCACCGCTTCTGTACAACCTTGCAGCTGCCGCGATTCTCCATTCGTCCCTGTCTAATATTAACAGCTATCTAAACTCTCTGCCCGAAGAGCTACAAGGGCAGGGGACTAGGGAGGTTTTCTACTCACTTGCGCTCTGCTTATCCTTTCCAGTGTAAAGCTACTACTAGTTGGGTTTTCGGCGAGGAGGTATAACTGAAGGAGAACTCGGCGTGGTTGACGTCGCCGTACTTACTCCTCTTTGCCCACCGGGACTGTCCTGGTGGCTAGCGTGGACGGAGTGCTTGCTGGCTGGCGGCACCTGTGTTTTGCAGGAAGCTGGGAAAGGTGCTTTGGAGGTCCGTTCATAGCGTTGCTGCCATAATCAAGGAACTCGATTAATCGTTTGGCTCGTTGTGAACTGGGAACCACACTAGGAGGAGCTCAAGGAGCAAGTTTTTCACTTTGATAATCGAGGTAAAGGGACTGTTCTACTCGTTATTCCATCCAAAGATTGTGAGTCAGTGTGGATACACTAGCGGCCAGCCGGCCACCATATAGTATATAATTAGAATCTGTAAATACTAGCCATATTCTCATCTTTGTCTGGAGTTTGCTAATCTTAAAGCAAGTATAAAACATTATCTTGCTAATATGCCACTTTCTCTCTCTTTTTCTCATCTGTCATTCTTCCATCTTGTTTCTTGTTAAGAGAATGCTTCTAACTATAACAGAAAGCTTCCACAATTTTTAATTCTTCTATATGAAGAACTTCATAATATTAATAGCAAACATCCAGTTCCAGCTAACCACGTAAAGAAGCATCCTGGTGAGTTTGAAATAGCAAAGACACCTTCAACTCATAAGGAATGTTGATGTGGATGATTACATGACACCCTACAGTAGTGTACCACACAAACTAGATGGTGGCGAGTATATGAAGCTCCATTTAGACGATACAATGCAATGCCAAAAATAAAATGTATCGAAGGCTCTCTGAGAAAACTTTGGCACTTCTCTCCCATTTTTTTTCTCATTTCTCTTTCACTTGCCTCTCTTATTCTTCTCACTCTTACTGAGGTACTTCTCACTTGGACAATTGGACCTGCCTTGGATGTGGAACACAAACATGTTAGGGCTGGGAAATACTGAAGAGCATTCCTTATGAGATCTTTCTCTAGCATTAGAGAATAGATGTGCAATAATGTGGTGGAATGGAGTTGAGGTCGAATAATTGACTTCCAATACAAGCAAGGTAAAATAGCAAATTGAGGAAAAATTGAAAATGAAGAGAGGAGAAAATAAATTTGCATCATAAGTTGAGAGAAGGGAAAAAATTGGAAAAGGGAATAAATTGGATAACTTTAGCTTGATGATGCATGCCCATTTAAACTGAGAGGCATGGAACTAAGGTGGTAAGTGACTGGAACATGGCTTTTGAAGGGATGAAGTTGTCAGTTTCATGACATTTAGGCATTGGTTTTCGCATAGTGTTCAGGGCATCTAGACACCCTAGGCACCATGTACACTACTTTAAGACAAGTCGCTTCAATTTGATTTAGTTTTTCAAGGTATCTAATGCAAGGTTTTCAGGATGGAGTGGGTGTGCAAATTAGTTAGGCTACTGGTTTCCAGTTATCTAGTCAGACTGATTCAACTGATGACACCAGCAATAGCGTCAAACAATATTTCTTGGTTACTTACAATATGGTTAAAACATGAGAAATATGACGACAATTGGAAAAATTCTCCATAACTTACTACTTATCAAGAAAATGCTCTATAATATTAAATATCCAAGTCATCACTCATAAGGCACATAAATATTTATTACTTCATAATTTTTTTATAGAGTTTTTGATTAAAAATGGGTTTTTCTCCATTTATATTACATTCTCACAATTCATAACCATAGTTGGTCAGCAAGACGGATGCTACTATATGAACTGCAAACATCTTGCTTGCAAGGGTGTGGTGCGGTGGTGATCAGACCATGGTACTAAGCAGGAGGTCTCAAGTTTTATTCTGTTGTGTTTGGACATTTATGGGATTTTTTTGGGTCAATATGCGCTTCCGTCACCATTGCATTGCACTAGCCCTTAATTTACCCACCCCTCGTGTCGGGTCTTCCAAATCTACATAAACTTAAGAGAAAAACAATACTTTTATGGTGAGGGAGCAGATCAACCATTTTGGCAAAACCATGTTTGGTTTCCAATTGAACTAGTTTCACCAGCTGATTCATCTGGTCTGGTCATTAAGTTGGAACCGAGAAGATCCAGGGGTAAAAATGATTGGTCCCCTCAGCCAACCTGATTGTAGTTGTTGAATCGACTAGTTCTGCGGCCTTACAAAAACAGTGGCTTGACATGCCAAATGGAATCGCAACCCAGGTTCGAATCTGGGATGCGTTGCTCAAGTCGTAGTTGTTGAATCGACTAGTTTGGTGTGTGTTGACAACTTGATTTAATGTATTTATTTAATGTCCTGCACCATAAAAAAACTAAGAGCGAGGTACAACTAATTAGTAACAATGCATGAAAACCCTTCATATATGTTAAATATGAGAGAATGTTTCCCTAAAAAAATTGTCCCAGACCCCAGTGTGCCAGCCTAGCCAGTAATTTTTCTTTTTAGCCCTCAAAGTGAATGGCCAGGCGTCCCCTTCAACGCTTTTCCACCTAGGCATATGTCTTGTTAGCCATGGCTAGAGCGATCTAAAATGAAAATGATTCGTTGAGTTTGAATGGTTGAGCCTGATACTAGCTGAAATAAGTAGGTCACTATTGCTAAATCCAAAACTTAGGTAAAGCGAGGATGAATGCATTTTCTGGTGGCGCTAGAAGTAATTAGTACACATATGCATGCATACAATATTGCAATCGTTGTAAGGCTGAATGATAGTAGAGATTTGTGTTATACTACCCGTGGGAACTGCTTTTAGAGTGCCAAATCACCTTTGAAGTTTGTAGAGCCACCTCTAAAGCCTATATTTTGGGTTGCAAGTGTAGATGGTCCTTCAGTATCTGGAGGTAATGCTTGTGTTTGATGGTAAAGAACCTGTCCAATGCTGACCAGGTGGTTTATATCCTCCCATGCTCAAATAGTTTCCATGAATTAAGATAATAAGCAAGGATAGGAGGATCCCATATGTGTAACATTGTCCCACATGACTATTGTGCTTCATGTGGCTCTGATGTAATAACCTATCATATAGATTGCTGGAACAATGAAATGAAAGAATGCCTAAGTTTTACTTTGACATCACTTACTGGTTGTGATGATTGTCAATCAAGCTTTTCATACAGGACCAAAGAAACCCAAGGCTAATCTCCAAGTCAATTGTTAGGCCGGCATGGTTGACCCAGTGATGAAACAATGTGCCATATATGTTATGCTTAGAATTACTAAACATATTATAGCAATTACATGTTATGTTTAGAATTACTAAACATATATCTCAACCAGAATATGACCCATGATAGAGCTGAATGGAAATGAAGGATCCATGTAGCCGACCCCAACATAGTTGGGACTGAGGCTATGATGATGATGATGATGATTATAGCAATGGTTGTAAGGCCGAGTGATGGTTTCACAAAAAAAGGCTGTTTGATAGTAGAAACGTGTGTTACACTACCCGTGGGAACTGATTTTAGAGTGCCAAATCACCTTTAAAGTTTGTTGAGCTACCTCTAAAGCCTACAGTTTGGTTTGCAACTGTCGAACGCCTTCAGGATCAAGATGTAATTTTTGTGCTTGATAGTAAATAATTCGTCCAGTGCTGATCAGGTGGTTTCGCCTCTTCCATGCTCAAATAATTTCCACAAATGATAATAAGCAAGGATAGGAGGATCCTAGACATGCAACATTGTCCCAGACTATTGTGCTTCACGTGGCTCTGATCTAATAACCATTCATATAGATTGCTGGAACAATGACATGAAAGAGACCTAACTATTACATTGCTATTAGTAACGGATGCAGTATGATTTATCAATCAAGCTTTTCATACAAAACCAACCATACCCAGGGCTAGGGTTTTTCAAGTCAATTGTTTGGCTGACATGGTTGACCCAATGCCGTGTCATATATATTATGGTGAAAATTATATATATAAAGTAACATATAATCAAGATATTAGCTGAAATTTCGTTTCTAAGGAGTCTATTTAAATATTTCATATAACTATATCATTTTAATGCATAACTTTATAATGCAAAATCAAATGCAATAATCTATCCATTACTAATATTAGTTCTGTACATATAATTTGTGCCAAAAAACATTAACCAAGGGCTCCCTCTACAAATACACTTCATCATTATCGTCGCTATCACCGACACATTCACCAATCACCATCACTATCACTGTTGTTACAATACCTGTTTTATATATTCTGTTAATTGTTTTGTTATTTCCATATTACTTGTGGACCTCTCTGTAATTGTTCAATGTTATATATATGAGGGTGCACACATTGTGCAACCCTACGCTTCCCACACTTGCTTTGTTTTTCACATGGTACCAGAGCAGTAGATCCGGCCGTCACCCTCCCTTCCCTTCCCTCTCTCTCTCTCTTCCCGCCGCCCCCCCCCCCCCCCCCCCCCGCCGCCGCGCGCCACCGGCCAGCAGCCCAGCCGCCGCCGGCCCAGCAGCCGCAGCAGCAGCCGGGCGGGCCGCCGCAGCAGCAGGGCGGGCAGCCGGCAGGCTTCCAGCCGCCGGGGCCGGGCGCCCCCTTCGCCGCCGGGGCCGGTGCGCCTCTGCGGTTCCTTGCCGCCGGTCCGTTGGCTCTGTGAAACTTTCCAGCGCTCCGGTGGCTTGAAGACGTAGACCGTTCGTTTCGGTTTTTTGCCTGCCTGCCCGTGTAGGCCGGTGTGCCACCGGGTCCTGTTCTGCGCTTCGGCATAGACTGTATGTGAGAGGTCCTCTCCGTGTTTGTTGTGCCTGCTGTGCCTGTCTGACGGTGTAGACCGTCTCCTGCCTGATCGTGCCCGTTCCTGCTGTGCCTACTGCTACCATGGCGTCTTCTCATGATGACTTCCGCCGTCAAGTTACTACTGTGAAGCTTGATGGGCGCAACTACCCACACTGGGTCTGCTCCATGACGATCTATGCTAGATCCCAGGGCAAGTACTCACACCTTATCCGTACGGGTCCAGATGCACCCGCCGAGGACGCTGATGCTAAAGATGTGAAGGCGTATGACGACTGGGTTCGTGATGACTCCACCGTGATGACCTGGATTCTCAACAGCAGCATCGAGAAGATCAGTGTCACACTTCTTCACTTGCCTACGGCGAAGCAGATGTGGGATCAACTCGCCGGTACTTACTCGCATAGTCAGAACCCCAAGAAGGTGTTTGACATCACCAAGCAGCTGGGACGTCTACAGTTCACGGGGACAGATATTTCTGACTACTTCTCTGACTTCACTGGATTATGGGGGGAGCTGGAATCCTATCATCCTCTCTCCACGGACCTGGCTACTATGCAGCGTCAGCGCCAGGAGCTTCAGTTGGTTCAGTTTCTCTGTGGCTTGCCCGAGTCATATGCTGGAGTTGTGGACCAGATCCTTGCTAGTGACCCTCTGCCGTCACTACAGAGTGCCTACAAACGCCTTCAGCGTTTGCCTTTGTCGTCTGCTTCTCTGACTCCTGATGTTGGAGATTCTTCGGCCCTTGCCGCTTCTTCTGGTCGTGGTCGCGGTCGTGGCCGTGGTCGCTTTGCTGAGAGCCGTCCTCCCCTGGCTGGAGGACGAGGACGGGCTACTCCAGGTCGTGGAGCCTCTTCTACTGCCCCTACTGCTGGTGCGCGTCCTCAGTCAGGACAACGCCTTTGTACCTTCTGTGGCCGGTCCAACCATATTGAAGAAAAATGCTGGGAGAAATATGGTAAGCCGGCGTGGGCCAATGCCGCTGCGGACTCCACTACTACTGCTTCAGAGGGGACGACTCAGGCTACTGACTCTGCCTCCTCGAGTGCGACTGCTGATTACATCCGTGCTGAGGTGGAACGTCTTCTTCTTGAGCGCGCTGGTGCGTCGTCTCAAGCTTCGACTAGTGGAGCTCATGCCGCCACCTACTCTGGTTATGACACTGCCTTTCTGAGTTCTTCCTCTACGCCTGGTAATACTAAATGGGTCATAGACTCCGGTGCCTCTTCGCATATTTCTGGAAATAGATCATTGTTTCGAAAATTATTTCAACCTGCTAGACCCTCTTCTGTCATGTTGGCCGATGGTTCCAAGTCTGCAGTGGTTGGAGTAGGGGATATTTCTTCTGATTTTCTGCTGAAATCTGCCTTATATGTGCCGCGATTTCCTTTGAATCTGTTGTCTGTTAGCAAGATATTGCGCAGCTTACAGTGTAGTCTGACCTTTATTCCTGGATCTTGTATTTTTCAGGACCTTCGCACGAGGATGAAGATTGGTGGGGGGTATGAAGGTGCTGATGGACTCTTCTATCTGGATCAGTTACCTAAAGCTGCTAAAGCATCTGTGACGTCTGCTTTATCTACATCTGTTTCTGCATTACAGCGGCACTACCGGCTGGGCCATCCCTCATCTGAGAAGCTTAGATATTTGGTGTCTGATATTGGTGTTTGTCGTTTTCAGTGCGAGTCATGTCAACTTGGAAAGCAAACTCGTGCTGTTTATCCTAGACGCAGTCAAATTAGCAGTAAAAATATATTTGATATAGTGCATTCTGATGTATGGGGACCTTGTCATGTGCCTAGTTTATCTGGTCATAAGTATTTTATTCTGTTTATTGATGACTTCTCACGGACTACTTGGTTATTTATGATGAAAAGTAGGTCTGAAGTCTTGTCTGTTATCAAGTTCTTCTTTGCTGAAATAAAAACTCAATATGGCATGCCTGTTAAAGTTTTTCGTACTGATAATGCACTGGAATTTGTTAAAAAGGATGTGGATGTTTTTTGTAAATCTGTGGGTACGATACATCAGACCTCTTGTGCTTATACACCTCAGCAAAATGGTGTGGCTGAGCGTAAAAATAGACATGTGTTAGAAGTTGCTAGAACTATTATGATGCATGCACATGTTCCTCGCTCGTTTTGGCCTGAGGCCATATTGACTGCTTGTTTTCTGATAAATCGTATGCCATCATCTGTGATTGGAAACAAAATACCTATTCAGGTGCTCCAACCCGATATTCCGCTATTTACTGTGCCTCCTAGGATTTTTGGATGTACCTGTTTTGTCCGGTTAGTTGGCCCTACTTCTGATAAATTGTCTCCTCGTGCTGAGAAGTGCATTTTTTTGGGGTACTCCCGTACCCAGAAAGGATATCGGTGCTACAGTCCTACTGCAAGGAAATGGTTTACTAGCAGTGATGTGGTTTTCTTTGAAGATACTCCTTATTATTCGGCTCGTGGTGACAGTTTACAGTCTGATCTTATTGCTTCACCTCTACCTGTTGTTTCTGAATGTGTGCCTGACACTACTGACAACGTCACTACTGAGGCTGATAAGCCTCCTCTGATAGTTTATCAACGCAGGAACAGAGTGCCTTCTACTCAAGAAACCCCCCATGAAAGCCAATCTTCACCTCCAGAAGGTTCTGCTACACCTGAGGTACCTTCTGATCTTCACTTACCCATTGCTCTTAGAAAGGGTACTCGTTCCTGCACATCACACAATATTGCTCAGTTTGTTTCTACTGACCATCTGAATGTCCATTCTAGCAATTTTGTATATGCCTTATCTGCTGTGGCTGTACCAAAGAATATCCAGGATGCTCTACAGAGTACTGGTTGGGTGTCTGCTATGAAGGAGGAGATGTTAGCTCTTGCTGAACGAGATACTTGGGAGTTGGTGGATCCACCTTCTCAGTGCAAACCGGTCGGTTGCAGATGGGTGTATGCTGTGAAATATCAACCTGATGGCACTGTTGAGAGGCTCAAGGCACGCTTAGTTGCTAAAGGCTACACCCAGACGTATGGTATTGACTATTTTGAGACATTCTCTCCTGTTGCTCGCCTTAATTCTGTTAGAATTCTTCTGTCTGTTGCTGTTAATCTTGACTGGCCTTTGTTGCAACTTGATGTCAAAAATGCCTTCTTGTATGGTGATTTACAAGAAGAGGTCTATATGGAGCAACCTCCTGGGTTTGTTGCTCAGGGGGAGTCTCACAAAGTTTGCAGATTAAAGAAGTCTATTTATGGCCTTAAGCAGAGTCCCCGGGCTTGGTTTGATAAATTGAGCAAAATTATGATTGATTTTGGGTTTCTGCGGTCTCAGGTGGATCATTCTGTTTTTACCAAGAAGACTTCAGCTGGTATTATTATTCTGATTGTCTATGTTGATGATATTATCATATCTGGCAGTGATTCTCTTGGTATTCAGGCTACTAAATCTCATCTGGGCAAACATTTTGCTACTAAAGATTTGGGCAAACTTAGATACTTTCTGGGCATAGAAGTTTCTAGAAATTCTAATGCTCTTGTGTTGTCTCAGAGAAAATATGTCCTAGACATACTGCAGGAGACTGGTATGCTGGGGGCGAGACCTGCTGATATTCCTCTAGATCCCAATGTAAATTGGGATGATGATTCTTCTCCTCTGTTTGCTGATCATAAAAAGTACAGGAGGCTGATTGGTAAACTTATTTATTTGACTGTCACCAGAGCTGACATTTCTACTGCAGTGGGTCTTCTTAGCAGATATCTTGATAAGCCCAGACAGTGTCACTGGGATGCTCTTTGTCAGATTCTACGATATTTGAAAAAGTCTCCTGGCAAGGGACTTCACTACAGGAAGCATGGACACTGTTCTCTTATGGGGTACTCTGATTCTGATTATGCAGGTAGCAGAGTTGACAGAAAATCCACTTCTGGGTATTGTACATATGTTGGAGGAAATCTTGTTACCTGGCGGAGTAAAAAACAAAATGTTGTGGCTAGGTCAAGTGCTGAAGCTGAATATAGGGCCATGGCCCATACTGCCTGTGAACTGCTGTGGGTGCGCTCTCTGTTAAAAGAGTTTGGAGTTGACTCTTCTTCTTCTGCTATACCTATGCACTGTGATAATAAAGCTGCTATCTTCATTGCAAATAATCCAGTCTATCATGAGCGCACTAAACATATTGAAGTAGACTGTCATTTTATTCGGGAATCTATTCTGACTGGCAAGATCTGCACTCCCTTCACTCGTTCTGAAGACCAAGTTGCTGACATCTTCACCAAGCTGCTGGCGAAGAAGCAATTCTGCATTTTGATGGACAAGTTGGGCATGATTGATATCTATGCTCCAACTTGAGGGGGAGTGTTACAATACCTGTTTTATATATTCTGTTAATTGTTTTGTTATTTCCATATTACTTGTGGACCTCTCTGTAATTGTTCAATGTTATATATATGAGGGTGCACACATTGTGCAACCCTACGCTTCCCACACTTGCTTTGTTTTTCACAACTGTCACAGTCTCAGTCATCATAGTCGACATCATCATCCTGTTATCATCATCCGGGCTTCAATTCCAACCATGCTGGGGACAGATTTGAAGAGTATAAATTCAATTATTGTATTGAAGTGCTTACATGAAGTAATCTGTAATACTTGAAAAGATTTTGGTTTCAAAAGCAAGTTTTGCAAATAACAGGTTTGTTTAACCAATTTGGGCTGAGTCAAGAGGGAAAATTTTCAACCAGGCCGTTTTTTTTTGTAGGTTCTTCATCCAGGTTATTCATTGGGGCAGTCTTTGCTTTGATTTTCCCTTCAACAACGGATTTTGAGGTGACCTGACCCAACTTTCACTTTAGGTTCTGGGTGAACTGACTTGAGTCCGTTAAAGTTTAAAAAGCTTGTTTGTATGAATCTTCACTGCAATAAATGATTGATGAATTGGTTTTAATAAATGTACTGTTTATGTTTTTATTTTATAATGAATTCATTGAACAGAAAGCCTTTTCCAATACCATCATATATTCCTTATAAGATATGTTGATATCCCATGATGATTTAGCCTTGATATGTGCTTCCTGTGCTGAGGTGATCTCTGAAAGGATTTCCCCCTCAAATTTTGTGTCAGATGGGGTTTTGTCTTTTGTCTTTTTAAAGTGTCATTAATGAACTAAGGCTGTGATGCCAAATTTCTTCGTCCTTCATTAGTGACGAAATGTATTCTGACAACCATAAATATTTGTCCCATTTTCAATAAATGCTGTAATTTCTACTTAATGTGTTTCTGTCATATATTTCTACACTTAGGTTTTTTCTATGTTTTTCTTTTGCAGATACTGGCTATTGCCTGTCATTGTAGTTTGTGATGCAAAATGATACCCCGTCCTAGCTCTGCATTAGTCTCCCAGACAAACCTCAATTGTTTCTTACTACCTTTCTTGTCAATTCCTTCAGTTTCTTTTTCTGTATCCCAGCCCCGTGTTCATACAGTCCCGTCTGGTACTTCCTGCCTATTATTCTCACTCTCTAAAGCCAGAAAAAGAGATAGAAGAAGCACTAAAGTAAACGTTAATGGATATGGAGACACGGAAGTCCAAAAGGGAGAAGCAAGTGGACACAGTGAGGATGATCTAGAAAAGGGTCAGGTAAAAGAGGAGGATTTCACGTATAGTAGTGCATACCGCGGAAGGCAGGATGAGAAGGACTATGACAGGGACCCTGAGCTTGCTGATATCCTCGGAAATTGCTTTGAGGACCCACAAAAGGCCCAAAAACGAGTACTCTTATCTAGTTCTTTCCCTGACTTTTTTGAGTCAGTTTTGTATGATGCTATTTATTACTATTTGTCCTTACATTGCTCAGTTTGATTCTTAGGTGGAGGATCGGATTAAGAGTAAGAAGAACAGAATATTGCATGCCAAATCTGGTTCAGCACAGCCTGTGAAGGTTGTTTTTAACAAGTAAGACAAATTTTTCTCTTTGCTGATAAATAAAAAGACTTACGAATAATAATCTTCATCTTGAACAACAAATTGTACTAATTCTGCAGGACTATATACTTGCACTTTTAAATTTTGAACTCTCCACCAGCAAAAGAGGATACGTTTTGCTGTTGAGAGTGCTCTAGTCAATAAGGCTCAACACTCACCATAACAAAAACTATGCATAAAAAAATGTAGGAATAAATGAACAAATAATAAATCAATAATCAAATGAAAATAAAGAATTAATATACAGTATTTTTTAAATAGCCTTTCCTGCTATTAGATAAAAGAGTAAAATAATTGTTTTAACCAAGGACCCAAAGCTCTGGGAAGTGAGAGCAGGAAGCGGAACGTACAAGCTCTCCCTAAGTCCCAACTGCTTAACTGTTAAGTGAGCACTTAAGTAGCCACATTATGAAAAACACGTGGCATAGAATTTTGTTACTCTAGGGAATTTTCAACTAATTTACCAATATTTACAACTGCCAAGGTAAAACCAAATTGTTTTAAACTATAAAGTGTTTTCTCCAAATATTACTAATCTAACAAGTACCAAGTTCTATGCTTATGAATAATAGATGAAATAATTTGAAATATTAGAATCAAGTTTAAAAAAGGCTGACAACTGGGAAGTAGTGATACCCACATAATCACACATAGTAGAAATAGTTGCTCGGAAAACCTGCTGAAACGAATATCAATGAGCATTATAGTTTGTCATATGATCTAAATCTGAATAAAATAAATAATATAGTAGCAGGTACCTGTTTGTTGTACCCTTAAATTCCACTCTATGAATTTACAAAAGAAAGGAAAGTAAACCAAACGAAAAAAAAATATAAAAGCTTACCCAAACAGTTAGAATCCTGCAAAGTTGAACAGTATAGCATAGCAAGCATTTTTTGCTAAACAACTCAGCAATAAAATGAATGTCAAAAAAGCAAATAATTTTTTCAAAAAACAGGGCTAGTGGCAGTTACAAAAAAACCAAAGGTAATTCCATAGGCAACATGAGTCATGACATTACAGTTTATGAGCTGAAGCATATTAGCTGTTGATACTCATGGCTATGTTGCAGAACTTTTGTTAGCATTAACTGTAATCTAAAATTACTAATCTTATGTTATGATTAATGTTATCTGTTACTATAAATCACATAAAAAAATGGTTTAGTTTCTATCTAAACAAGTTCTTGATTGTCAATTTATGTTTCATTTAAATTACCTATCTATTTACCATTTGGTGTCGTGTTGGTTTTTTGACTGACCTACTTATGATTTGTGCCAGATTTGATTTCTCAAATTCTTACATATGGTTTGAATTCTGTCGTAATCCTTCTCCAAATGATGTCTCTTTAGTTTGTGATGTAAGCCTTTGCTATTTTATGCTCAACTGTAGTTGCTTACTATTGTTGTTTTTGCATGTATATTAATCCTCCTCGAATATGCAGGCAATTAGATCTTGGCACATCATTGGCAGACTTGGTGGATGCAACTCTATGAACATGCAGGTAACTAATTGCAATAAGAGTCAGCTGTTCCAACAATTTCTATCTGAAAATAACCTTCAAATTTTTAAATTTGTCATTGTCTGATTAGTAAAAGCCTTTTTTTCCTCCAAATTTTGACCTTAATTATTTTGGGATGACGGAAGAAATGTATACATTTGCAAACATAATCTGGTTGGATTAGGAACATTAATTAGTACAACTGAACTACAAAGCAGTAATAAAATGTTGTAATCCAGAGTTGGGACGTGATTATCTTAAGTCTTTGATTTATTAGCAGTCAAGAATGTGAATGCATTACCTATCATGATTAATCAGCTAGGAAACACGGACACAGACATGGACACGACACAAACACATGATATGACAATTTTAACAATTAATAGGACAGTGACACAACGATGGGTACAAAAATTGTTTTTACAATTAAAATTAAGCAATATATATATATAGACACACACACACACACATATGTATATATAATGCGAAACAAGAAAATCTCATTTCATTCAAGATTAACTCTAAAAAATTTGGCAATTGTATAACTCAAGGAAGAAATGCCCGACTTCGACGCCGTTTCAGTGGCCACAAAATAGAAATTTCGACAAATTTCGACAATTTTTTTGGCAGATGCGTTCCTGATCTTTTGACAGCCAAATGAACAAACTATTTAATGAAAATTTACCAGACATATTTACTAATGTAGAACTACTCAAAGATGCTAAAATATTTCTTATTGGATATGTGGGGGTGGGGCTCCCCATCTCTGTAACAAAAGTCTCCAACTTTTACAAAAAAATTGACGATTTTCACAATTTTATAGGCGCCCGAATATTTAACACAATTAATATTCGCCAAATTTTCACGACTTATCATGATTTTCCAGCTTTTTTGTGATATATATGATTTTCATACTTCTACATGACTTTCATGAATTTTCACAAATTTTCTCTTTTAAGTTGCTTGCTCTTTTTTACAAAACCATGTACAAAGAACTTCGGAAATACACTAAACCCCAACCCAACTCTCTTAGCTATCCATGTTGCTGCATCATCCTTTCCTCCTTCCTCCCCTTCTTAGATGTTGTGTCCGCATACTTGAGTTAACATCCTTCTCTTCAACCATCAAACGTGCAACCCTCTTAATTTTCATATTATTTATATATTTGCATGTTATCACATATTATTCATTACTTTTACCAGGAATGCTCAATGTTTCATTAACCAATACTGTTGTTTTAACATATATCTCTCAAAATTGTTATATACATTTGCCTTGTTCAACTTTTCTTTCATTCTTTCCCTCCTTTTTTCACTCAATAAGATTGTATGTAAGATTGTATGTCTAGTGAGTAGTGATATGTATGTGCACACACACACACACACACACACACTAACACACACGCACGCACACACACGCAGGCACACACATATATATAGCCAAATTACTCCCAATGATTTCCATAGTAGTTGACTGGACTTGGACCGGAAATTATGAATCTTTCCTTAACTTTTCTCAATTTTTCCCAAATTCCAATTTTTTTCTCACCAACTAAAAAATTATTGAATCCCAGATTTGCCACTATGTGAGGGAGAGAAGCTGAATTGTTTCGATGGGGATTTTGATGTCAAACTCAATGGTGAAATGAATGAATTAACTCAATATAGTTTGCAAGCACAATAGACTTAAAGACACAAATTTATGGTCTAAAATACAAAAGATGGTTTGTATTAGTTGAGTGAAACAATTACAAGAGACTCTCTTATATAGGAGAGAGTAAGAATAATCTAGAAACATGAATATTCTAGAATAAGAAAAAGGCTAATGGGTTAATAAACAAAGGCCCATAACACAATAATAAAGGTAAAATAAAGCCTGGAAAATATATATACCAATACTCCCCCTCAAGCTGGAGCGTAGATGCCAATCATGCCCAACTTGGCCATCAGCGTAGTGAATATGGTCTTTGGAAGAATTTTGGTGAAATTATCTGCAACTTGATCCGGAATTGGTGTATAAGGTGTAGAAATCTGACCTGATAAGATAGCCTCCCGAACGAAATGGCAATCAACTTCAATGTGTTTGGTGCGTTAATGGAAGGTGGGGTTGCTGGCAATGAAGATAGCAACTTTGTTGTTACAATGCAATGGAATGGATGTCGAAGAAGACTGCGTACCCAGACTAGTTCACAGGTGGTGTGAGCCATGGCTCGATACTCTGCTTCAACACTTGGGTGAGCGACTACAGTTTGCTTCTTGCTTCACCAAGTTACCAAGTTACCACCTACAAAAGTGCAGTATCCAGAGGTAGATCTCCGATCTATCTTGCTTCTAGCATAATCAGAATCAAAGTAGCCAATAAGATTACAGTTTCCATGCTTCGTATATAGCATGCCTTTGCCAGGAGAACTTTTCAAATACTTCAGAATATGGTAGACAACATCCCAATGGCATTGACATGGCTTATCCAAATATCTACTTATGAGACCAACAACTAAAGTGATATCATCCCTAGTGACAGTAAGGTAGATGAGTTTTCCAACCATTCTGCGATATTGATGATGATCAGGATAAGGACGACAAGTGTCGTCATCCCAGTTAGTGTTGGGATCCAAGGGTGTATTAGTTGGCTTAGACCAAGCATTTCTGTCTCTGATAGGAGATCTAAAACACACTTGTGTTGAGACAAACAAAGACCCGAGGATGAATAAGAGACTTCAATTCCCAGAAAATACCTTAGTTTGCCTAAGTGTTTGGTAATAAAGTGCTTTTCCAAGTATGTCTTAGTAGCCTGGATGCCTGCATAGTCGCTTCTAAATAAGATAATGTCATCAACATAGACAATGAGTACTACCAGACTAGAGGTAGTTTTCTTAACAAACATTGAGTGATCAGACTGAGAGCGACGAAAGTCGAATTTCTGAAGAATAGAGCTGAGCTTGTCAAACCAGGCTCGAGGACTTTGCTTAAGGCCATAAATTGCTTTGCGAAGGCGATAGACTTTGGAAGACTCCCCCTGATTCTCAAAGCCGAGAGGTTGCTCCATGTAAACCTCCTCATGCAGATCTCCATACAAAAATGCAAATTTTGAAATCTAGTTGAAATAAAGGCCAATCAGAATTTACGACCACAGGAAAAAGGATACAAACATAATTTAACTGAGACACAGGAGAGAAAGTCTCAAAGTAATCAACTCCATATGTCTGAGTGTAGCCCTTGACTACCTGGCGAGCTTTGAGTCGTTCAATGGTACCATCTGGTTGATATTTGACTGTGAAAATCCACCTGCAACCAACTGGTGAACAACTAGGGGGTGCATCAACCAAATCCCAAGTATGTCTATCAGTGAGGGCCTGCATTTCAGTTTCCATGGCTTGACGCCATGCGGGATGCTGGAGAGCTTGAGCAACATTCTTAGAAATAGTAACAACACATAAAGCAGAAGTGAAATTTGCAAAAGTATTTCCCAGATTATCAGTAGTACAAGAATTCCCAATAGGATGTTGCGCGCAAGAGTGAGTGCCTTTGCGTAAACTGATAGGAATGCCCAAGTTAGAAAATACCTGAGATGTTGGCTAATCTGCTGACGAGGTTGGAAGACCTGGTTGTGCCATAGAGGGATTCGCTGCCTTTGGTCTTCTTTGGTAGACTTTTAAAGGAGGAGCAGGTGCAACAATGTTATCTGAAGAGGCAGTATCAACAGGCAGAGGTAAAGGTGTTTCTGACAGTAAGTCAGACATCAAGGCAGATCCAACAGAAGAGTAGAACGGCATATGTTCAAAAAAGACAACATCAGCCGAAACCATCCATTTCTTAGTAAGCGGGTCAAAGCAGCGATACCCTTTTTGTGTCCGAGAGTACCCCAAGAAAATACACTTGGTAGCACGAGGGTCCAATTTAGTAAGGCCGGGATGCAAATTTTTCACTAAACACATACTCCCAAAAATATGAGGAAGTACGGTGAACAAAGGAGCATCAGGGTATAGAATCTGAAAAGGCACTTGATTGCTAAGAACTGAAGATGACATGCGGTTAATAAGATAACAAGCAGTGGAAACAACTTCTGGCCAAAAACCATGGGGAACATGATAGTGAAAGAGAAGAGTACGCACAACCTCAAAAAGGTGTCGATTCTTGCATTTAGCAATGCCATTATGTTGGGGTGTATATGCACAAGAGGTTTGGTGAATAGTACCCATTTTGGTGCAAAATAGATTGACTGACCTTTGCATGAATTCAAGGGCATTATCAGTTCGAAAGATTTTAATTGGTTTACCAAACTGGGTAGGTATCTCAGCAAAGAAAGTTGTAATAGTGTCAAGTATATGAGATATGTCTTTTAACAAAAACAACCAGGTGGTTCTAGAAAAATCGTCAATAAAACTCATAAAGTACCGAAATCCAGAAATACTAGCAACAGAGCACGGGCCCCAAATATCAGCATGCACAATATCAAATGATGCTTTTGAGCTAATACAGTTTGTCTTAGTAAAAGTAGACCGGGTTTGTTTCCCTAACTGACATGTTTCACAATGAAAAATTGACTCTAAGATGTCAGGTAATAAACACTTCAATTTTGCTGGTGAAGGGCGCCCCAAGCGGTTGTGCCACTGAATGCCGGTCACAGAAGCAGTCAGGTAAGACTTCGTCTTTGGTGCATCCTAATAGTAGAGTCCATCTGGTCCGTCATGGCACGAACCAATCTTCATCCTCGTGCGCAGATCCTGAAAAATAACGCCATATGGGTCAATGGTAATTGAGCACTATAGGCTCTTAACAGTTCTACTTACAGATAACAAGTTGATAGGGAATTTAGGAACAAAAAGTGCTGAGTTCAAAATAAGACAACCAGTAGTATAGATATTCCCTATTATGGAAACAGGTGTTTGAGAACCATCGGCTAAGGTGACAGGCGGAATGGAAGCAGTTTTATGCAAGGTAGAAAATAAAGACTGATTGTCAGTAATGTGAGAAGTGGCACCAGAGTCAATAGCCCATTTATGTTTACCAGGCTGTGCTAGAGGAGCAGATTGTGTCAGAGGAGTAGAACTGCCAACAGTGGAAGTCTCAGCTGAAGAGGCTAGGTGTGCTTAAAGTAATTTCTCAACCTCAGATTGGATCCAATCAATAGATGGCGGGGCATACGTAGAGGCAGAGGTGTCAGGATGGTCTGAAGAAACCTGATTTGCCCAAACATGTTTGCCGTGTTTGATCCAACAACGGTCTTCAGTATGATTGTTGCGCTTGCAAAAGTTACAGAAACGTGGTTTAGAAGAGGAGTCAGCGCATGAGGAGTACGAACCACGACTATCACCTGGAGTTGAGCGGCCTCGACCATGGCCACGACCGCGACCACGTCTACGGAAAGAATCACCAGATCGAACAACAAGAGCAACATTGTCAGAAAGTTCAGGAGTTGCCTGAGATATAGAAGGCTAGCACTGCACACGTTTCAGAATATCGCGTAAGGTGGGCAACATATCATTGGAGAGAATCTAATCAACTACACCCGCAAAGGAAGGTGGTAGGCCAGCTAGGAATTGAGCGAGTTGTAGTTCATTCCGTTGTCTTTGTGCTTCCTTAATATCGGAGGATAGTGGATGCTAAACCTCAAACTCTTCGCAGAGGGCATAACACTGATTGTAGTAATCTTCAATAGCATCTGAGGTAGAATACTCCTTGGCCAGGTGTTTGAAAATATCAAACACCTTGGGATTCTGTTGATGAGAATAGACATGGAAGAGTTGATCCCACATATCCTTAGCCGTGTGCAGGCGCAGAAGGGATTGGCTGATTTTGGGCTCAACACTATTGACCATCCAAGTCATAACCCCAGAGTCATCCTTGGACCACAGGTCATACGCCTGTTTAGTCTTGTCATCAGCATTAGCAGTCGGTTCCTCCGGACCTGTAGTAGAAAGATGGGAATAGCTCCCCTGAGCTTTGACATACAGTTCAAAGGCGGCTGCCTAGGTGTGATAGTTGGAGCCGTCAAACTTGATAGTCGTCACGCAGAGATTGCGAAGCGGATCTGAGGACGCCATGGGAGGTCACAGAATGCAAGACGATACAACAGACAGAAGTGGCAGGCCAGAGCAAGAATCACGTAGTAGTTAGTAGGCAATTCAGCAGGCACGTAGCAGCAGTAGGCACATAGCAGACAAAAGCAGTAGAAACCCAACACAGGGGCAGATCTGAAAATACCCGTACACGGGAAGAAGATAGAAGAAGGAGATCTGATGCATCAGATCCTAGAAACCCACGTCGGGGCAACAATAGGTATAGAAAGAATATGCCAACATGAAGGAAAAGCTTACTCCACCATGAGGCGTAGGCAGAGAAAGAGAGAGATCCGGTTACACCTTAAACGTGCTATGATTGGAAGGTTACCGAAGAGGTACAAATGCGAGCCGGAAAAGAAGAGTGGTGGTGGTGGTTAGACGGAGGAAAGGATGGTGGGAGAGGGGACAACAACAAATGGCTGTGTGGGGGGGGGGTCGGCGGTGGGAGGGGTGGTCGGCGGCGGCCGTGGGAGGGGTGGTCGACAACGGCTGTGGGAGAGGGACCAGGGGCGGCGGGTGGTTGAAGAGAGCGGTGACGAGGAGTGGGAAGGGAGCAGGAGACGGCGGTTGCAGTGGGAGGGAGAAGGGGAGGAGGGGTGGGGTGTGGTGGCGGGAAAATAAGGGGGGGGCTGCGGCGGCAGTAGAAGAGGGGGAATGTGACGACATGAGGGAGGAAGATGGAGGGGAAGAAAGGAAAGGCGTCTACGGTTTATGGGGGCATAGATTAGGGTTGGGGATCAAGGAGGATCAGGTGGCTCTGATACCATCTAAAATACAAAAGATGGTTTGTATTAGTTGAGTGAAACAATTACAGGAGACTCTCTTATATAGGAGAGAGTAAGAATAATCTAGAAACATGAATATTCTAGAATAAGGAAAAAGGCTAATGGGCTAATAGACAAAGGCCCATATCACAATAATAACGGTAATAAAGCCAGATTGCCAGAAAAATATATATACCAATATATGGAAACATAATATGGCCTAGGATGGTAGGACCTCTAGGTAGGACGACATGACGTAGTATATAAGCAATGTTACAATAGTCTGTGAGTGAGTATTGAAGCTTGTGACAAGTATGGTTTATATACCTAGTTGAAGCTGGAGAGTCATGATGGTTGTTGTCCTCCTTGTTGGTTATACATGAGTTGCGTGATCTGATCAACATATTGGCTCTAGTTTATTTTGTTTTATACAAGTATAGATGTGTCTCAGTGTGTTCTCTATATGTCTACTGGTGACAAACATACTCCATGGAATTACTCAATCATTGTTCTTGGTTGTGTGCTTTTGTAGCTAGAGCCTAGGGAAGGCTACCATGTAGTTAGAGGTGTGATTGCTAACGACATACATACACAATATCACGGTGGTCATGCTAATTTTGCGTGCTATTATTACAAATCATATGACCATAAAAATGAAAGCTAGCGGGCCATTGTAGCCATAGATGCAACTCCCAAACCCATTTTTAAATATTTTGTTCGTAGATCTTTATAGAAGCCGGAGAAATAGGAGCGAGAGATAGAATTAGGCTAGAAAAAAAAGACACATAACTTGGATTTCCCTAAAAAGGTCAAGGAATCACATAGTAAAATCTTCAAACATGGTACCCTGTTTCTCGAAACATAAATTATGTTTCTGTAGTGTTTCCTCAAAATGGGGACGAAATGGGCTTTTTTTCATCGAAATTTAGCTAATTTTGGTCGAAACGTCAAAATTTGGTTGAAATGCCATTGAAATTTCTCATAATCCCATACCATGTATGATCTACCTGTGTTTTGATATCCGATAGTCATCAGTAGCAAAATTTCGAGCAAATTTTTGACAATTTCATTGAAATTTCAAACTATGGTATAACTACAACATTGAAAAATAATATCATAGAAGATGCCGTTTAAATTGTTCAAAGAAATCGCAAAAAAGATGTACATTGTACTCCATCCATTTTAAGGCATAATGCTCAATCATGTAATAGGAGTATTGGGTACTGATGCTACCTTTTGCCATGTATTGTATAGAGTAGACAATATCGTCAGGCTTCATCCTAGTCTCATACATGACCTCAAGATCTATTAAATGGAAGTTTAGTGAGCAAATAGCAGGTTCAATTGGAATACCAAATTGGGTTTACGATATTTGCACATGTATCAGTAAATAATGAACATTCAGTTTGATTTTGATACACTTTTAGAACGAGTTATTTAGGTAGCAACAACCATTGAAGAAAGTTAGGTATAGTGTGAAACATTAGAAGAACAAGCTGAATGTAATCACTGATAAAAATTGAGATATTAGGGTACTAAGCACATTTTTCATAATAGATAGGGATTATAGGTTGATTATTACCTTTACTGCCTTTGATCAGTAGGGGACATATAAATGAAGGCCCCTAGCCCAATAGTAGATGCAAGAGTCAAGATTGGGAAAATGTATGTATGATATCTAGCGTGCTTTATTTTTGATGAGGGCTTTAAATGTATTGGGTCGTGTCCAACAAGCGACCAGCCAGTGTCCAGGAACTGGAAGTGTCCAACTATAAAAAAAGAAAAAAATGTTGGACACGGTTGGAGAAGTGTCTGATATGCTTTTAGGCGTGTCCACAGAGTACGCATGTCCAATATGTATCCAGTACAGGTATACCACCTATTTTGAAGTGGCTGTGCTTACTAGATGATGCGTTTATGCTAGATTCAAATTATAGATGGTGCTTGGCAATTACATCAAACACACCTATATAATGGAGGGATGTAGACAAGTTTGTTTGGATAGGTTCAATTTTTCCTGACTAGTCCTGCAGCCACCCCCTTTCTGTATACTTCACATTTTCTTGTCTTAAGCTTTTCCTAGCACACCAAGGAGTGTACTGAGGCGAGATGTGGGGTTGGGGGTTGGGCATGCGTCTATCTCTTCCTTCACTACTCAGTAATCTCCATATATGCTGTAGGGGATTGCTTGTCTCTTGGCCCATGTACATAGGGACCCATACGAGAATGTGGCTGCTTGGGTTTCTTGTTTGGCGTGGACTTGCTGCAAGCCTGCAATTTACATTCTCATTGGATCAAAAGGCGATTTGACAGCTTCACACGCTTCAAGAGACAAATGTTATGATGTCTAGAGATCTAATGTTATGATGTGTAGAAATTCAATTGAGTATGACATGTGTGGACGCCTCTAATCTGAATTTTTAAGCTTTAGAAATCTTTTATATAAGTTTAAAGAATTATTCAAAGCTCGTAGTCTACTACTAGGCTAGAGAATCTCATCATTGTATCAAAGATTTTCTACTGTGTAGTTTTTTTAGCTTTAGCTTTAGGTATTGAACTTGTTAGAAAATAGTTTCTTTATTTATGTTCTTTCCTATTTCCTTTATCTGTTGTGTCTATTGTGTAAATGTTTTCACCTAATATAATAAAAGAGAACCCGCTCCAGCCGGGTATCGCTTTGACCCAAATATTTTCACATGGTATCAAAGCAAGTCCTGCTGCTGTAATCCTAGCTGCCGACCTCACCCTCCTTCTCTCTCTCTCTCTCTCTCTCTCTCTCTCTCTCTCTCTCTCTCTTTCTCTCTGTCACCGCCGCCGCAGCCGGTTTCGGTTCTTTCTGGGCCGGTCTTCCTCCATCTCCACTAGAGCACTGTGGCCGCTTGAAAGAGAGGAGAAATCCCTTGTTCGATCCCGTAGAGAGGAGAAACTCCCTTCTCGTCGTCTTTCCTCTCTATGTGGTCCCCATATGTGGATGAGTGCCTATTTAAGTCATTTAGGGGCTGTTAATGCGTCAGATTCACATCATCAATTGATACAAGTGACAGTGCTAATTCCTGTTACCCATGATGCGTCTTCCTGGGGTTATCTTCCTCCCCGGCTTGAATCTTGTCTAGCAACAACAAGATGATAAGATGAAAGATAGAGATGATCTAGTAACAACAAGGTTTTTATCCTGCTTAAATCCTGTCTATGCTTCAACCAGGAGTGTTATTCTAGCCACAAACAAACTGCCAAGCCTTGAAGAACCCTTTGTGAGAATTCAACAGTTTTCTTTTGAGTCTATTTCTGCTACTCTAGGAGAACAACACTCTGAGAAATATGCCTCTCTCACTGCTGCCGCAAAAGGAACTGGGCGAGGTGCTGGTCGGGGACGAGGCAATCATCCTAGAGACAAATGTACATTCCGTGGGAAACTTGGACATACAAAAGAAAAATGCTATTCTAAGCATGGTTGACCCCCTATTGGTGTGCACATTATACAACTACTTCGTCGAGAGCATCTACATCTATAGCCTCTAAACAAGTGCAATCAGATGTTACAATCTCCAAGGAGTATGACCGTTTTCTTCAGGCTACCCAACAAGCTTCCTTTGGCTCCTTTGTCAATCTCGTTTCAGATACAGGTAACCAGGGGACTTCACTTGTTGCCTCTCATCCATCTTCTACATGGGCGGTGGTTTTTGGGGCCTCAACATATGACAAATATACGATCTATGCTTCTCTCTTTTGACTCGTATATCCCACATTATTCTGTGACACTTGCTGATGGTTCTATCAGGCAAGTCTAGGCATGTGGCATTGTACAAGCATCATCTGATTTGATTTTACAGTCTGTACATTATGTACCGGACATTCCATTTAACTTAATGTCTGTTGCTAAGCTGGTTGATTCTTTGAAATACTTGGTAATATTTGGGACTCTTTCTCTGTGTTACAGGATCCCAGGAGTTGGAAGACGATTGGTGGGGGATCTAGGAAAGGTGATCTCTACTTCTTTGAAGGTGATCTCCAACTCGCTAGATTCCATCTACCGCATCTACTATTTTCAACTGCTCTCCCTTACAATGACATCGTCGCTATGGGCATCTGTCTTTGCAGAATCTTCAAAAGCTTGTTTCAGGCTTAGTGTCAATAAAGTCGTTAGTGTCAGTCATTCCAACTAGGCAATCATCATCTCATTTCTTTTCCGAGTCGTACTATAAAACACTCTAAACGTCCTTTTGATCTTATTCATAGTGATGTTTGGGGTCCTGTTAAAGAGCCAAGTTATAATGGCTTTTGATATTTTCAGTCTTTCATATATGATTTCTCCCGTATGACTTGGGTATACTTAAGTCTCGGGATGAAGTTTTGTCTGTCATTCAAACTTTTCATCAATTAATAAAAAATCATTTTGGTGCTCATATAAAGATTATCCGTATTGATAATGCCCTAGAATACGTTCAAAAGACTGTTTCTACTTTTTGTAATTTTGTTGGCATGATTTACCAAACGACTTGTCCTCGTATACCTTGCTGAATTCAAAATTACCATTTACTTGATGTAGCACGTACACTATTTTTTCATATGTCTGCGCCAAAGAAATATTGGTCTAATGCTCTTTTCACTGCATGTTTTTTGATTAACTGTCAGCCATCTTTTGTCTTACATGGGGCTACCCCCTTATCTGTTTTATGACCTGACGAGCAGCCTTTTCATGTTCCTCTTCCTCTTCATGTGTTTGGTTGCATTGTGTTTGTTCATGTGTTTGATCTACATGCTGACAAGCTGTCTCCTCGCGCAGTTCACACCGTCCTTTTGGGATACTCTCCCACACAGAAGGGATACAAATGTTATTTCCTTCGTCTTTGTCGTCTTTTTTGTGTTGCCTTCATGAGTTTACTCCGTTCTTTAGTGACTCTATTCAGTGTGAGGGGGAGCACAATCCTGAGAGTGACTATATATTTGAGCGTAGGAGAGAGCCACCACTTCCTGTACCGTGTGATGAGAGTTTTTAAGATACCACCCACACTTTCCATCAATTCAACCTTTTCTATTGGTTTACACCAGGCGAACAAGGCATCACTGAGAGGATGTAGTGCCACCATTCCAGCAGATTGACTCCTCATCGTCAAACACTCCCGAGGTAATTGTTCCTACTGAAAGTTGACTTGATGCTTTTGTTTCAGACTTACACCTTTCAGTTGCATCTTGTAAAGGTGTTCACTCTTGCACTATACATCATCCACTGTCAAGTGTTTGTTGCTTGTCTCATATGTCACTAGCAGCCCATACGTTTGCTCTTCAGCTTGATTCTACGACCGTTCCTCGCTTCTATACAGAAGCAACCCTACATGATGAATGGATCCAAGCTAAGGATATTGAGATGCAACTCTTCATGAGAACTCCACCTAGGACTTAGTAGATCTTCATCCTGGCTAGTCTGTTGTATGCTGTCACTGGGTTTGTACTGTGAAACAGAAACCATATGGTTCTGTTGATTGCTTGAAGACTCGTTTGATGGCAAAGGGGTACACCCAGACACATGGCGTAGACTTCTTTGAAACTTTCTCCCCATTTGCTTGGTTCAATTCTGTGCAGATCCTTATCTCTGTTCCTACTCATTCCGACTTCCCTCTTCTTCAGTTGGACGTCAAAAATGATTCTCTTCATGGTGATCTTCTTGAGGAGGTATACTTGGAGCAACCTCCTAGGTATGTTGTTCAGGGGGAGTGTCAGAAGGTATGCATGTTGAAGAAATACTTGTATGGTATGAAACAGTTACCACGTACATGGTTTGATAAATTTAGTGCTTCACTTATACAGTTTGGGTTCACTTGGTCCTCTTTTGATCATACTTTATTTGTGTGTAAGTCTTCAAATGGCACCATTATTCTGGCTGTCTATGTAGATGATATTGTCATCACATGTGATGACTCTACTGGCATTTTACAGCTCAAGAAGTGGCTGCAAACACAATTTCAGACAAAAGATTTGGGCAATCTCCGCTATATTCTTGGAATAGAAGTTCCAAGTTCCAAGAAGGGTATAAATCTCTCTCAACGGAAATATGTTTTGGACCTTCTTGTAGAAACAGGCATGGCATAATGCAAACCAGTCTCCACGCCTATGAATTATCATACCAAGACATCCATTTCTAATGACACTGAGTTTTTTTTTGATAAAAAAAAGTATAGAAGGATTGTAGGGAAACTGATTTACTTGACAGTTACTCATCCTAATATCTCATATGCTGAGCGAGTTGTTAGCAGTTCATGAGTGCGCCCAAGATGTCACACTGGATGGCAGTCACCTGGATCTATGTTACGTTACATGATCGCCAGAGAAGGGCCTTACTTTATAAATAAAGATCTCTCACACACACCTTGAAGCTATTACTGATGCTGATTGGGCAGGTGATGTTTGAGATAGACAATCTACTTCTGGCTATTGTGTGTTCCTTGGGTCGCACTTGGTGACCTGGAGGAGCAAGAAACAAAGTGTTGTAGCACGGTCCTGCACAGAGGCTAAATATCGAGCAATGACACATGGTTGTTATGAGCTATAGTGGGTCATGCCTATATTGTCTAAAATGGGAGTGTCTATTAAGACACCAATCCCTCTCATGTGTGATAACCAGGAAACCATTCATATTGCCAGAAATCTGGTGTTCCATGAGCGGACCAAGCATATTGAAGTGGACTGCCACTTTGTTCGTGATTTAATGCTTTCCAAGAAGATTCAAACTCCTCATGTTCGGACTGGACAACAAGTGGCTGATATCTTCACCAAGCCACTTCCATCCTCAACTTTCAAATATATGAATTCTAAGCTGGGCATGCATGGTGTGTATGCTCAAGCTTGAGGGGGAGTTTTAGAAAATAATTTCTTTATTTATATATCTCTTTCCCATTTCCTTTTTCTAGTTGGGTCTATTATGTAAATGTTATCACCTTATAAAATAAAGGAGAACCCGCTCCAGTCGGGTATTGCTTTGAACCAAATATTTTCAAAAAACTTTTTCAAGTTTCTCTAAAGTGTATCCTACACTATTTTGTTATGGTATGTAGTATGTACTTGTGGTTGGGATTGATAATATGGATATCACATCCATATTATATGCTTAAGATGTATTCTTCATTTCTTTATGTTGATGTCCGTTCAAATTGTATTGTAATGAGCCTATTCTGGGCCTGCTTATAAATACTCATGTTCTTTTGTGCCTTGGAACATTGTAGCAACAATGAATATCCTTTAGAGTATTCCATCTCTAGATCCTTGCAACCTTTTTTATATAAAGGGTCTTGTGATCACTTTGATAATCAAGCAATTACTACTATGCAATTAAGTCACATGCTATCCGATCTAATATTCCCTTTTTATAACCCCCATCCTTCACTACCCTTCTTTTTCTTGCGCTATAATATAACATTGTAGTAGAGCCTCCAAACCTACATGAGGTGCCACTGCCACATGTCACCCTCCCCTTCTCATTCACTTGCAAATTTAGGGCCCACCCTAGATCCTAGCGGCTCCTACCTCTCCTCGTGGCTGGATTGTGGTCAAAATGCCCTTCTCTCCGTGCGGCTTCCAGATCAGCCTGGAGAGAGTTTCACTGGCTGCAGCTCATCAAAATAATTTTCCTCTACATGAACCACATCTCATGGTTGCTTTAAGTCTCTTCCTCTTCAAGCTTAGTTTCATTCTGACGAGGAGATTCTAATAGATATAGTAGCCATTGCATACTTTTGCAACCGTGAGTATTGTAGCTTGCTATAATAGTCACCCCAACTAATATAAAGTTGTCCTCGATTCAATCTCACTTTCCAAAAGAAATTCCTCTACCAAGGGTTATCCATTAGTGCTCCCACTTCATTCTTTTCACATAGATACCCTATGTGTGTGTGAGTGCTTCCTCTTTTCAGAGCTTATACATCTTCCTCTTGCTATGCTATGTCCTTCCTATAGCAGTGAGTGCTGCTTTCTTTCGACTACCTACTCAGTCCGGTAGTTGCACCTTTTCAACTTCATCCAACATGGCAGAAAAATATATCGTTCAATCTACAACCATCTATAATGACTACTGCACACAACAAGTCGAATGGATTTTGTTTAAAATCAATATTGCATATACATTTCTTAAATCTAGAGATAAAGCAATGCATGGTGAGTTTGGACCCCCACTGAAGGCAAGGAATGAAATATCGTCGAAACAGGCAAAATTTTGCTCAAAATTTTGTTTTTTCCACCATCGGTTATGATATTCTGCGAATGTATCTATAGGATCACAAATATCGATACACCGATGGGTATACTGCCAAATATCGCCCGATTTTGCCAAATACCGCCAATATCGTCAAATACCGTCAAATTTTGATGAAATTTACAAGTATACCGACAGAAATACCAATTTTTGTGTGCTTGGGTCTGTTTTTGTTGTTTGAGAGTAGAAAATGTCAAAGCAAGGGCCATTTTGATAACTAAGATTCAAATAAGCCTAATCCAAGGCATGCCTTTATATTTTGTATCACATTTTTCATTTACACCCCATCTATCTCAATTAAAATATAAATTCATCCTAAAAAGCCTGAAATTGGGAAAGATCCCCCAATCGGCTTCTTTATATGTCTTTCTACTTGTATGTGATCATAAATCTACAACACAGTCTCATAATATACATTATAATTATAATAATATACCCAAAATAATCCACTAAATATAAGTATTTGCAACCATTTTAGTAGTAAGCTAATTAGTATACATATGTTCTTATTACTAGTACTTTAAGCATACAAAGGAAGAAAATGTACTAGTGTGCAACACAACAAAAACAAATATTGTAAAAAGTATTGCTTTTGTAATTTGTAGTCTTATATTTGTTTAATATGACACTTGCTACATATATCCCACAACTTGGACATGGTTGACATGGTAACTCTGCTTTTATATTATCATATCCCCACAACATGCATACAGTGGACATGGTAATAAGAATTTTATTTTTATCCCACTATTGTGACTAATCTGTGGAGAAATTCACTACCGCATATCAAGATCATGTGGTAACAAACGATGGTGGAGAAAAGGTGTCACAATAGTGATGGTGGCTAACCTCCTTCACAGTCATGAAGTCAATTGCCAAAGTCGCATATTGAAGAAGAGCAATAGAAAGCCCTGGAGTATAGCTTCTTTCAGAATCTAATATGATGCATAATTGCATATAGAAACATAGGCCTAGGTTTAGAGAATATGACGTTATCACATAAGTATGTGCATTTCAGTTTATGGATCTGTTAGTAACATTTCACAACACGATTCCTACATTTCATTGAAATCCTTCATCGAAATCCCCAAGAAACATGCCTGGTTCCTTATCTCCCACCTGCAGGACCCCCACATACCCAACATAGAATTTCATTGCATAAAACGATGCATTTAGATGTGAAGGTTACACCTATAAAATTTCACCAATTTAATTTGTCCATTTTGGCATCGAAACGACCAGGATTACATCTGTCAAAATTTCCGTCAGTATACCGGTAAATACCTATTTTCACACTATCGAAATGGCATTGGTATCAGATACCTCGTTCCTTGACTGAAGGAGATCATAAACATGTAGAATGGTGCAAGAACAATAGTCTGGCTAGGTTGTGCAATAGCATGAAACCATAGATCAATGTGAAGTTTATATTTTATTAACACAACCAAAGAAATATAGGACACTCCTAAACATTTTTTGACTCTAGAAAAGAATGCCCTACATGCCTATAATGTCAGACATAAGTTGTTTTCAGAAAAATGGAGTGATAGGACCATAAATAAATTCTTTGATGCGATTTGGTCGTAACAACTCAACTTCTATTAGCTTTTAAAATATGGAGATCAAGTCCAGGAAGACTTGATCGCAACAAAATTCTTATCTGGTCTTTATCTCAAATTTGCTGCACCTAGAGTGTTTTTTGGGCAATTGACAAGCTTCCCAGTCTACACAAGGCATATGCACATATTCTAGAAGCAACTATCAAACCAACCCTTCCTATGCCTAATACCGACAGAATCTGTGGATTCTCGTGCTTCACAGTCGTTGCATTCAAAAGATGGACAAGGTTGGGGCACTGGTCATGGCATAGTGGTAGAGATTCAAGATACAAATGCAAATTCACAAGGGCATTCTGACACTCAAACCATGAAAAATCTTAATAATCATGCCTCGTGATTGGGGCCACACATGGTAAAACTAAAACCTCCCAAGATAAACCCACAAAACATTGCGACTCGAAATCAACTTAATCATATCAAATACCATGCTAAATGTTTTCCTACATAAATGACGTTATAACGTAACAGTTGTTCATACATAATGCGGAGAAAGCTACCTGTCATACATACAAGGATATAACAATATTTCACTGTTTAGAGTACATATACATTCCTTATCTGATATTTACAAACTACATTTACTATATAAAACTTGAGACATAAGAGAAAAAGTGGTAGACCTCCGTTCCCAAAATCTGAATGAACAAGGATGACGCTAGACATGCTATATTATCCATACATCTTGTTGTTTAGTGAGGCAGGCATTGCTGTGATGGCTCCTCCTAAAGGTTCTGTGACTTCTTCGGCTGAGATCCTAATTTTTTTGAAGTGACCCTGGTGAAACGCAAGACCCTAGTAAGTGGCTCAATGCCGAACAAGATCTAGAGGTATGCAAGACATATTTTGTAATGAAAGATATATAATCAAAACAATACAACATGGCAAAGAATAGAACTAATTAAACCAGATGAAGAACCTAATGATTATTATAATGTGTAGTTCTATCAGCTAATTCATATATTTTACGTTTAGCCGTGATCATTTTGATTGCACTTCCCAGGTTGCCATTATAAGGAATAGAGTTCCAAATAACCTACCTTGTGTCTTAGGGTGTCTGGCTGCTCTAAGACCACTTACATAACATATACGAGATAACTTACTTGTAGGGGACATATTCCTATGACCTTTTGAACTTGAGGATTTCGTAATCTGGGTACTCAAAATCGAGTCATACCTAATACTGAAAGCTTAGAGTTTGTGTTGTTGAACATCATACTTCTCGATGTATTAATATATGGAAGAACTAGTCCAACTTCAAGAACCCTTTTCATTACGATGGAATATTTCATCTTGAGATACGAGTTATCTCTTTTTGAAGAAGCACCCAAAGTCTACTTATATTCGAGTAGGACTCACCTAATGAGGCATCATTAACTTCCACATATGTCAGAGATATATGATTCTAGGATAACTTTTCGTAACTTTCTGGACTGCTACAAGTGCACCTGTTTCACTTCCCTGCTGTAGGCCTTAAGGGAAGAGCTCCAATACTCATGGCAAATTTAACTAAATGAATAAGTGTTTTACTTTATTATAATCGGATACTCATCTTAAGGAAAACTTGTAAGGAAACCCTACTTTAAGATTTTCGATCTAAAATTTGAGTATGAGATTTACAATTATCTTGTTTTCTATCTATACAAACTAATCATATTCAAAATCTATAACTAGGCCATGACATGATTCAAGCATTCTTTTACTAATAAATCTAAATATCTTGTGTGAAATATGGTGCCGCAATGCAGCGTGCAATGCAGCGTTGAGAGAGGCCATAGGCCTTCTTCCTTTTTATTAATAAGAGAAACTGGATAATTTACATAGAGGTCCAGCAGGATATAGAAATTACAAAATCGAATAAATATGAAATATATTAACACTCCCTCTCAAGCTGGAGTGTACACATCGTGTGGACCCAGCTTGTTGCAAAAACTTTGGAAAGCTGCTTCTTCCTTTTTATTAATAAGAGAAACTGGATAATTTACATAGAGGTCCAGCAGGATATAGAAATTACAAAATATAATAAATATGAAATATATTAACACTCCCTCTCAAGCTGGAGTGTACACATCGTGTGGACCCAGCTTGTTGCAAAAACTTTGGAAAGCTGCTGGACTCAATGGCTTCGTAAGAACATCTGCAAGTTGATCTTCAGACTTGACATGTGGAGTCACAACAGTTCCATTCTTGATCTGGTATCTGATAAAGTGGCAGTCAACTTCAATGTGCTTAGTACGTTTATGGAAGACTTGATTCTTAGCAATGTATATGGCCGCTTGATTGTGACATCTGAGTTCTATAGGAGACAAAACATGAATCTTTAATTCAGAAAGTACAGATTGAACCCACTGCAACTCACAACATGCATGTGCCATTGCTCTATACTCAACTTCAGTGCTAGATCTTGCCACAACATTTTGCTTTTTGCTTTTCCAGGTAATAAGATGATTCCCCAAAAATGTGCAATATCCAGACGTAGACCTCCTGTCATTCAGATTACCAGCCCACTCTGCATCTGCATAACCAGTAAGAGACAGTGTGGATACAGGAGTCTTCGGCCTATAATAGGTGATTCCCTTACCAGGTGCACCTTTCAGATATCTCAGAATACGATAGACAAATGTCCAATGAGACTGTTTTGGAGAGCTCATATGCCGACTCACCACTCCTACAACAAAAGAAATGTTAGGACGTGTGACTGTCAAATATATCAATTTTCCCACAATTTTCCTATAATATCCTGGATCTGGATAATCAACATCATCAGTCATCTCCTTCACATGATAGTCCATAGGAGTAGACACAGGCTTGGACTCACTCATATTAGTTTCCTGAAGTAAATCAAGCACATATTTTCTCTGAGACAAATTGGTACCTGCACGAGATCTAAGTACTTCAATGCCCAGAAAATATCTCAGTTTTCCCAGATCCTTTGTGTGAAAGTGCCCCTGCAAGCCCGCTTTCACACGAGATATGCTTGTGGAATCACTACCAGTGATAACAATATCATCAACATACACAACAATAATAATAGATCCACCAGAAGAAGTAGAATAAAATAAAGAGTGATCAGTAACAGAATGAGAAAAACCCATCTTTAGCACAACATCACTGAACTTGTCAAACCAAGCTCTAGGAGATTGTTTCAATCCATAGATGGCTTTCTTCAACCTACACACCTTCTGACACTCCCCCTGAGCAACAAAACCAGGTGGTTGCTCCATGTATACCTCCTTTTGTAGATCACTATGAAGGAAGGCATTCTTTACATCGAGCTGAAATAGAGGCCAGTCAAATGCAGTAGCCAAAGAAATAAGGATACACACAGAATTTAGATGAGCCACTGGTGAGAAGGTCTCAAAGAAATCAACCCCATATGTCTGAGTGTACCCCTTTGCAACCAATCTAGCTTTCAATCTCTCCACAGAACCATCTGGATTATGTTTTACTGTAAATACCCATTTGCATCCCACAACATTTTTATCTGGAGGTAAGTCAAAAGTTCCCAGGTGTTGTTCTGTAACAGAGCAGATATCTCAACATGCATAGCATGTTTCCAGCCAATATCCTTCATAGCATCAAGATGATTTCTTGGAATGACCACAGAATCAATCCCAAGAGCAAAAGAGCAAGCCTGCTGAGATAACTTGGAAAAACAACATACATTTGTAATAGGATGCCGAATAGTACATGAACGGGTACCTTTACGAACAACAATGGGAACATCAAGGTCGGATGGTTCTTCAAGAATCCCTTGAGTAGAGGAAGATGGGGAGGGCTCAGAGACTGGAGTCGCTACCTCCTCTGGATCTTGTCTGCCTCGTCTGCTATAAACATGTAAATATTGCTGAATTTGTGGACCATCTGCTAGCTGCTCTTCCTGAATGATAGTATAGTAAGGAATGATAGGTGGCACTCTCTCACTTTGATGTGGTGGTGGCACTCTCTCACTAGCATCTGATGGTGGCACTCTCTCACACAATTGCTCCCCCTTACTGGGAACACTAGAGAAATATGGAGTGGATTCATGAAAAGTCACATCTCTAGACACAAACATACGACGAAGACTTGGACAATAACACTTGTACCCTTTGCTAGTGTTGGAGTACCTAAGAAAGAGAGTCCTAATTGACCTAGGAGATAACTTATCAGCCTTAGGATCAAAATTGTGGACAAAAGAAGTACAACCAAACACTCTAAGAGGAACAAGGAAGGGTTGATCCTTGGGACGTAAGACAGAGAAAGGAGTACGTCCTTGAAGCACAGAAGAAGGTTGCCTGTTGATAAGAAAACATGCAGTAAGGAGAGCGTCATACCAGAACCGCTTAGGAACATTAGATTGAAACATGATTGTCCTGGTAATATCAAGAAGATGACGATTTTTCCTCTCTGCTACCCCATTCTACTGAGGGGTGTGAGGACAGAATGTACGATGTATCATCCCAATAGAACTACAAAAATCAGCCATGGCATTTTGAACATACTCCAAAGCATTATCAGATTGAAAAACTTTAATATTGCAATCAAATTGAACTTTAAAATCTTGATGAAAATGTTTGACAATAGATAGCACATACTCTCGAATTTTCTACAAATAAATCCAAGTCATACACGAAAAGTCATCCACAAAGGAGATAAAATAACAAAAACCATTATAACTATGGTCTTTTACAGGACCCAAACATCACTATGGACCAACTCAAAAGGACATGACGCCCGTTTATTGACACGACCGGGATAAGACATTCTATGATGTTTCCCCAGTTGACAGGACTGACACTGTAAAGACGATACTTGAGACAATTTTGGTTCTAACTTTCTCAGGCTCTCTAATGAAGGATGTCCATATCTGTAGTGCCACAGTAAGGGAGAGCCACTCAACAAGACAGTTGGAGCAGGAGCAGAAACTTGGCGAGACAAATTGTCACCGTGGAAAAGGTAGAGATCACCTTTCCTAGGCCCCCCACCAATCGTCCTCATACTCTTGAGATCTTGTAACACAAAACAAGAAGGACAAAAGGTTTTCCGTACATTTCACAGTATCAATCAACTTAGCAACAGACAGAAGATTAAAAGGAAAAGCAGGCACATAATGTACGGATTTAAGATCAATTCCAAGAGTTAGAGAAACAGATCCACTGGCTAACACTCTCCTCACTGAACCATCTGCTATTGTTACAGATTTGTGAGGGATATGTGAGTCAATGGAGTGAAGAAGTCTCCTCATACCAGTCAAATGCTGTGACACTCCAAAATCAACGACCTATGATGAAGTAGAACCAGAAGCCAATAAAGAGGTAGCCTGATTACCAGTGGTGGACGCCAAGTTGGCTGAAGATGATGATCCCAAGCTCAGATGCTGAGTAGCCAGGATAAATCTATCATATTCCTCCTTGGTGAGTGTGATGCCAGAAGGACCAGAACTCGAAGCAGGAGGCTTAATAGACTCAGTAGTGGTAGCATAGTTTGCTGCTCCCACAGGTGGTGCAATAGGTCGACCATGCTTCTTCTAACATTTCTCAACTGTGTGTCCAGGTTTGTCACAGAAAGTGCACTTAGGGCGAGTTCCACGTCCTCGGCCCATACTTGTCCGTCCTCCTCTCACTGCAGCAGCTATAGAAGCATGAGAATCTCCCTGAGACGAGACTACGGTAGGATCAACAGGTTCAAAATTTGCCTGTAAAATCCTTTAATAGCCCTCTTCAAGCTGGGAAGTTTATTAGAAGCTAAGATAACACTGCGGGCTGAACTGCACGAAGAACTCAGACCAGACAAGAATTTTGTTGTAATCAAGTCATTTCTGTCTTTGACTTGCTCCTGGACAGTTACTGGATGGTAGAAACTCAGCTCTTGTGCAATACCTTAAATCACTCCAAAGTATTCTTCTAAAGGTCTGTCTCCCTGTCGTTCTGCAAACAGGCGATCATATATTATGAACTGACGAAGCGAATTCTTCTCTTGAGAATAATGTTTCTTCACTGCATCCCAGATCACTTTGGCGGTAGTGTAGAACATGAACCTCGAGGCAATCCCAGGTTCCATGCTCCCCTACAACCAAATCTTCACCAGACTGTTATGACGCTTCCATTCATCATAGCCTTTGTCAATAAGTGCATGAGGATCAAAATCAACGTGTCTCGCCTTGTCGCGTGACTCCATTACAGTATGGACAACATTCATCCATAAGAGATAATTCTTCCCGTTCAACTTGATGGAGGGGATAGGAGACATCTCACTGTAGATGGTAGATGCCTTGGTGTCCTCCATGATTTGTCGAGAAGAAGAGTGACAGATTGATACACGTCATAAGAAAATATGGGTGACGGGGAGATACACGTCACGTCACAAGATCAAATGCGTATCTGACGCATCCACAACCCCCAACTGAAATTCCCTAATCACACATGGAGGAGATGTGATTAGGAATTTCTTACGTACCGACGGACCCTCCGGTTTGGGATTTAGAAATCCGTTGGATCAACCGAAGGACCCGACGATCCGGAGATAGAAGAGAAGGGGGACGGAGGCTACGACGCCTGGCCCGGGAGACGGTTGCTCTTCCTACTCTGGGCCGGCGACGCAGCGGCCGGGGAAGGCTGGCGACGTGCTTTGCTCACGCAGGAATTAATGTTCACTCCGCCGTACTGTTCACCGTCAGAAGTACTGTTCACTGACGGAGTTATTGTTCACCGCTGGAGTTACTGTTCACGCTGGCGACCGGCGGCGGCGCTGGGTTGTGACGACTGGGTAGGGTTAGGTTAGGAACCTTGCTTTGATACCATGTGAAATGTGGTGCCGCAATGCAACGTGTAATGCAACGTTGAGAGAGGCCATAGGCCTTCTCCCTTTTTATTAATAAGAGAAACTGGATAATTTACATAGAGGTCCAACATGATATAGAAATTACAAAATAGAATAAATATGAAATATATTAACATCTTGGAGCACGTTCCTTCCAAATTTTCCCTAAATTACGAAAATCGTGAATTCCATGTAATTTGCTCCATCTGATTATTTAGCTTAATGAACTCATGTCAGTAAGAACCATAAGGAATAGCAAAATTTTCATATTTCATTTCAATATCTGCCAACTATCTCATTATCCCTCAAAACAAGTTCACTTAGGGTTGTTTTGCTTAGATTCAACTTATTTGTTTATGAATCTCATATAAAACCTGTAAATCAGCTCAATTGATCCACTCACTTGTAGCTAAGCAGGTGAACAAGGTCTAAAAACGTCCACCTCCAACAAAGCTCTTCCAAGTTGGATTTTCACCGCAAAATCCAACACCTAGATCCCAACTAGGCTAAGAGAAAAGAAATTAGGGTTTGTAAATGAGAATTAGGATTTCTATATAGGATTATGTGGAATTTTGTCTAGAAGCATAGAGAATAGGAGAAGAGACAGGAAAGAACAAGAATCTAGCTACTAACCCAATTATCTTGTTTGATTTGATAACATAACATGATTTCTCTACTTGATTCAACTAGGTCCTTCAAGAATGTCCTTAGAACTTTTGCTCCGAATTTGTTAGTCCAGCTTTAGAAAGGTGTTTAGGTAGCTTTAGGGTCATAAGATTTATATACCCTAGCATCTTATTGGGTAAAATGCATACAACCCCTTTTTGTATTTTTTTCCAGTCAGTGGGGTTTAGTTGGCGGTTTAGCCCTTTTGTCAGTCGGCTAATAGGGTCTAATCCATCATCGACTGAGTTAGTATTGACACCCTGGCTTTGCTAGAGTTTGTTAGCAACCTTTCATTTGTCAGACTAACTTGCTTTTAGTTGATCGACTAATGCCTCTAGTCAGGCACTAGGTTGATTGACTTTAATTGGCCATTTCTTGCAACAGACTCAACCCAAATTTGTGAGTTGACTATCACCTTACTCGGCCGACTAAGGTTGGCGTTGACAACGACCTTGAGAATGCTCTCTATCAAAGGCTTAAACCTACTACAAAGTTGGTTGACTGTTAGGCAAGTCGGCCGATTAAAGCCTGCACTTGGCCAAAAAATATTCAACTTCCTCTGTCAACCTACATGATCTTGGTAGCGACCTAGGGTATACAACATCTATACTAAGTATCAAAACACTACCAAGCTGATTACGATGGAAAAGTATGTAGAATATATGTCATTTCTCTTTTGTTTTTCATTTATTTGACTATTTTACCTTGAAACCTCTCTTTTACCAAAATTAGGGTTTATCCCTCCAAACCCTGAATTAAACAAATTACAATCAATCCACTTGCATCTTAAACATCCTAAGTAGAGATGATATCAAGCAAATTATCTTAAGTAATTAAACACTAATCACACACATTTTACATATTACGGCTTAAACTGAGATTGGGGTCTTACAATGATATTGTAGAAAGATGCTATTATAAGCTTGATCATCCTACTTTTGCAACAACTCATTGTTCTTCTAACAATTCAACCACTCAAGAGACTCCGTTTGAAGTCACCATCACTAAGGAGGAATATGATAGAGTCATTCAAGCTTACTTAGAACATGAATACTACAACACATTCTACAAGATCCATAACACACACAGTTACTAGGTCTTAGGAACATTATGATTGCATTTTATGGCCTATTTTTCGCAATGCTTGACTTACGTGCAACACAACGCATGTTTGGTATAAACTAGTGATCCACACATCCCTCGTACATGCGATGGGTCTATTAGGTAAGTGCATGCTTGTGGTTTTGTGTAACCGTGCATGTTTATCAATTTACAATGTGTTCACTATATACATTCTTTTCAATCTTATTTTTTCATAAAGCTTGTTGAATCCTTGAAACAGCCAATAGTTTTATTTTATAAGATCTCAAGAGTTTGAATATGATTGGTGGGAGGCCTAGATGTGGAGACCTCTACTATTTTTTCTCTACTAGTCTACCCAGACATACTATGCTCCAATATTCCTTGATTGATCTTCTTTACAATTTCATTACAAATATGGACAATCTCCACTGAGAAAGATGGAAACCAACTTGTCAAGACTTGAAGCCCTTGAATGTCAATCCTATTACTTGGATAAGCATTACAAGTTGTCTTATCTGAGTTTGTTCAATAGACACTCCCTAGACATTTTGTATTGTTCATATATGTCTAGGGTTGGTGTCAAAATCAACGTTAGAATCCATTTGGTTATTTTATTCAGTTTTTGGATGATCATTCATGCATGACCTGAATCTAAATGATGAAGTCTAGAAGATGTCCTTTCTATTAAACATTTGCATCAATTCATCTCTGTTCAATTTGGTTGCCCCACATGCTCTAAAGGCTGTATATGATTTCTATGCTTTTGTGATGATGGTTCATTAGTAGTCTTGCTCCCACACACCTCAGCAAAATGGTGTTCCTAAGTGCAAGAATCACCATTTACTTGATACTACCAACATAAATATTGCCTTATAGTAATGTCTTAGACTGCCAAGATTTATGATAAGTTAAGGATGTGCTTAAATTTCATGCCACAATTAACATGATAAATTCCAACTAGTCATTAGATCTCAATTATCAAAGGTGCTTAGCAACCAAAGGGATTAGTTGACATTGTTGGAAATGGTTCAATTCTCCGACTTCTGAAAGAGTGAGGCAAGATGCCAGATTTTGAGTTGGAAGTGGCACAACCCTTGATTCCCATGATGTGACCAAAAGTCCCACTGAAAAATACCAAAGATAATCCTATTTGGCATTAATGATACCTACAAGTACATTTATAAAAAATGAGGAATGAGTAACAACTTTGTAAGAACCAATACTATGGGTTCGGTGTGACTCCTTATTTTATAGCCAACCTCATTATGTTTCCATCACCTTTTATTGTTTTGGACGTCTTTCGACATCATGAAGAGTATATTGAGGTTTTTGATCTTGCATCCATCTCTTCGCCACCACCTTGTGCTCTCTAATATGTTTAGCGGATTTATCTCCTTTTTGCCCTAGGAAGTAGGGCCCTTCAGCGGAGATTCCTTGAACCACATAAATCAGGCATTTTATTTAGTGCTTGTTTGGTGTGTGTGGCCTGAATCTCTGCTTCTCATTGGATTACCTATTGGATTAATCACTTTTGGATTTTGGGCACCTAGAGGAGGCACACACAAGTTGTATTGCGGGGGCTTCTATCAGTTACACAATATACAAGAAAAATGTGATCTCCTTATTTGATCAATGAGATATTGTTTCTCCTTGAGTGTGGCAAATGGATTGTGCTAAGATGGCGATGCTCTAACACGTTTTCCATTTTTCAAAATGAAAATGTAGAATTTCGCATGTTGTCAATAGGCTGTTTGGCATCAAAAGAATGAAAAGGACTCTTTGAGTCTATTGATGATTTATATATAATGTGTTTTGATTGCTTGCTGCATATGCAATCTTGCAAATGTTATTGGTTTTATTACAACCTTCCGCATGTATGTTTTTTTAACCATACATTTCGTTTTTCTAGCTCTCACAAGCACCCTTGAACAGTAAGTTGCCTATATATGATGCCATTCAAGGAGCAAATGTGACACCTACTACTTTTTATAACATCGGCGACTTTGAAGTTCAGGATAATTTGGCGCGTCTATGGTATGCTTTACTTTCGATATTTGACTTAATCTTGTCTACTGTTACTCTTTAGTTTATAATGAAACAAAAAAGGATATTGCTCTACTGAAGGTGATTTTCAAGTGACTATAGTTTGAAATCTCTTCATTGTTATTCCGCTGTTGGCCCCCTTTATCCAAATACAATGAGAATGTCATATGATACATCCTTGAAACTAGGAAAAATTTCAAAAGACACTGAAAGCAACTTCGTGGAAAATTGTGAATGCTCCATATCACACTGTATTAGAAAGCTGGTTTAGTGCACACTTGTTAAGGTTGCAAGCCCTTGGCACTTTGACGCCTTGGCGCGCCTAGGGAGAATTTCGTATTTTTAAATCCCAATATATTCTTACCATATAATCTATTGCTATAATGATTTTTTCCCATGCATACATATAATTTTATTGTTAGACACAATTATAAAACGTTATGCATATATGTTTTATTCATATAATTGGATATACATAATTTTATCCCTTTATATAGACATGTAATTGGATACACGCACACACACACACACACTCATATATATACATGTGAAAGACAATGAGATTTGGAGAGCTTAGGGTTGCACAATGTGTGCACCCTTATGTTTATAGTAATGTGACAATTACAAAGAAGTCCAAATATAATGTAAAATAACAAAATAAAAATAACAACACATATATATTAACACTCCTCCTCAAGTTGGAGCATATATGTCAATCATGCCCAACTTGTCCACAAGTGTGCAGAACTGTTTCTTAGCCAGCAACTTGGTGAAGATATCAGCAACTTGGTCTTCAGAGCGAGTAAAAGGAGTGTAAATTTTTCCAGTCAGGATAGATTCCCGAATGAAATGACAGTCAACCTCAATATGCTTGGTGCGCTCATGATAAACAGGATTGTTTGCAATGAAGATAGCAGCTTTATTATCGCAGTGCATGGGTATAGCAGAAGAGGACTCAACCCCAAAGTCTTTTAGGAGAGAACACACCCACAAGAGCTCACAGGCAGTATGGGCCATGGCCCTATATTCAGCTTCAGCACTAGATCTGGCAACCACATTTTGTTTCTTGCTTCTCCATGTGACCAGGTTACCTCCAACATAGGTACAATAGCCAGAAGTTGATTTCCTGTCAATTTTTCTCCCTGCATAGTCAACATCAGAATAACCCTCAAGAGAACAATGTCCATTTTTCCTGTAGTGAAGTCCCTTGCCAGGAGACTTTTTTAGATATCGCAGAATATGACAGAGTTTGTCCCAGTGACACTGTCTGGGTTTATCTAAATACCTGCTAAGAAGACCCACAACAGTAGCTATGTCGGCTCTAGTCACAGTCAGATATATCATTTTATCGATCAGCCTCCTGTCTTTTTTATTATCAGCAAAGAGTGGAGAAGACTCATCATCCCAATTGACATTGGGATCCAGAGGAGTATCAGCAAGTCTAGCTCCAAGCATACCAGTCTCCTGCAGAAGATCTAAGACATATATTCTCTGAGATAGCACAAGAGCATTAGAAGTTCTAGATACCTCTATGTCCAGAAAATACCGCAGTTTACCCAAATCTTTAGTAGCAAAGTGTTTGCAGAGATGAGCTTTAGTAGCCTGAATAGCAATAGAGTCACTGCCAGAAAGTATAACTTCATCCACATACACAATCAGAATCACAATACCAGTAGAAGTCTTCTTAGTAAAGACAGAATGATCCACCTGAGATCTTAGAAAACCAAAGTCAATCAGAATATTGCTCAATTTATCAAACCAGGCATGAGGACTCTGTTTGAGCCCATAAATTGACTTCTTTAGCTTGCAGACTTTGTGTGACCCCCTGAGCAACAAATCCAGGAGGTTGCTCCATATAGACCTCCTCTTGCAGATCACCATATAAGAAAGCATTTTTAACATCTAGTTGTACTAGAGGCCAACCAAGATTAACAACATATTAGAGAACTCTGACAGAATTAAGACGGGCAACAGGTGAAAAAGTTTCAAAGTAGTCAATACCATAGGTCCGTGTATAACCTTTAGCAACAAGACGTGCCTTCAGACGTTCTACAATACCATCTGGTTGATACTTGACAGCATACACCCATCTGCAGCCTACATGCTTACACTGAGGAGGTGGATCCACCAACTCCCAAGTTTGTCTGTCAGAAAGAGCAAGCATTTCTTCCTTCATAGCAGTCGTCCAAGCTGTACTTTGCAAGGCATCCTGTACAGTCTTTGGGATGGCAGCAACAGATAAAGCAGTGACAAAGTTGCTAACATGAACACTTAAATGATCAGTTGATACATAGTTAGCAATATTGTGAATAGTGCAGGAACGAGTGCCCTTCCTAAGAGCAATAGTCACATCAAGGTCAGATATTACCTCAGGTGATGCAGAACCTTCTGGAGGAGAAGATTGGCTTGGTTGGGGGGGATCTTGTGTAGGTTGAGCTCTGTTTCTGCGCTGATAAACAATAAGAGGAGGTGTCAGAGTAGTGGCATCAGAAACACAGTCACTAGTAATAGGTAGTGGAGAAGTAATAAGCTCAGACTGAAGACTATCTCCTTAAGTAGAGTAGTATGGTGTACCCTCAAAAAAGACAACATCACTGCTAGTGAACCATCTCTTGGTAGTTGGGCTATAGCATCTGTACCCTTTCTGTGTACGAGAGTACCCCAAAAAAATACATTTTTCAGCACGTGGAGATAGTTTATCATGCATTGGGCCAAACAACTTTACAAAGCATGTAGAGCCAAAAATGCGAGGGGGTACAGTAAATAAAGGTTTATCAGGATTCAGAATTTGCACAAGTATTTTATTTCCAATTACCGAAGAAGGCATCCGATTTATTAGAAAACAAGCAGTCAAGATGGCTTCTGGCCAGAATCCCCGAGGTACATTAGCATGCAACATAATAGTTCTGGCAACCTCTAGTAAGTGTCTATTCTTTCTTTCTGCAATGCCATTCTGCTGAGGTGTGTATGCACACGAAGTCTGGTGGATAGTGCCAATGGATTTACAAAACAACTCAACATCTTTTTGAAAAAATTCAAGTGGATTATTCGTTCTAAAAATTTTAACAGGCATAGAATATTGTGTTTTCATCTCAGCAAAAAAGAATTTAATAGTGGACAATACTTCAGATCTACTGTTCAAAAGAAATAACCATGTGGCTCGAGAAAAATCATCAATGAATAGAATAAAATATTTGTTTCCAGATAGACTAGGGACATGACAAGGGCCCCATACATCAACATGAACAAGATCAAAAACATTTTTATTGCTAATCTGAGAACGTTTAGGATAAACAACCCTAGTCTGTTTGCCTAACTGACACGATTCACATTGAAACACATTTGTTCCTACATCAGGTACAATATGGTGCAATTTCTCAGATGATGGGTGCCCAAGTCTGTAATGCCACTGTAGAGCCGATACTGACGAAGATACTGCAGAAGCCAGAGCCACATTGTCCACTTTTTTTAGATAGTCCAGGTAGTACAAGCCATCAGAGCCTTCATGCCCCCCCACCAATCTTCATCCTCGTGCGAAGGTCCTGAAAAACACATGAACCAGGTACTAAAGTCAGGCTACAATTCAAGTTCCGCAAAGTTTTGCTAATAGATAATAAATTCAACGGAAAACGAGGCACATATAGAGCAGATTTCAGCACAATATGAGACACAATGTCTCCAATTCCGGAAACGGTAGACTTGGAGCCATCAGCAAGCATAATAGAGGAATTAGTAGTCGGTCTAGATAATTTTATGAACAATGACCGATTCCCAGAAATATGAGAAGATGCGCCCGAATCTATGACCCATTTCGTATTACCAGTAGTAGAGGATGGTGCAAAAAGGAAGGCAGTGTCACAACCAGAGTATGTCGCAGCATGTGCTCCCGTGGTGGTGGCAGTAGACGAAGAGCCAGTACGCTCCAGTAACAGGCGCTCGACCTCGGCACGAATGAAGTCAGCATTAGAAGTATCCGAAGCATCAGGCTGGGTAGACGTCTCAGAAGATGTAGCAGTATCAATGGCCGCATTGGCCCACGCTGGTTTGCCGTATTTTTCCCAGCACTTGTCTTCAACATGATTAGACCGGCCACAGAAGTTGTAGAAGCGTTGGCCAGTCTGAGGACGAGCAGTAGCAGTAGTAGGTCCAGAGGATGCTCCACGACCTGAAGAATTTCTCCCCCGGCCAGCACCAAGAGGAGGACGAGCATCATATGAGCGACCGCGTCCACAGCTACGGCCACGACCAGACATTGCAGCAAAAGCAGTCGAATCCCCTGTATCAGTAGGAGTCTCAGATGACGATGCAGGCAAGCGCTGTAGTCTCTGAAAGACAGTCTGTAGAGTAGGCAGCGGATCACTAGCGAGAATCTGATCGACCACCCCTGCATAGGAATCAGGTAGTCCACAAAGGAACTGGACTACTTGCAACTCCTGTCGCTGTCGTTGCATAGTAGCCAAATCAGTAGACAAGGGATGGTAGGCTTCCAATTCCCCCTACAGTCCCTTGAAAGCAGAAAAGTAATCCGTCAGATCGGATCCAGAGAAACGCAAGCGGCTAAGCTGCTTGTTGATGTCAAACACCTTCTTGGGATTCTGACTGTGTGAATAAGTGGTGGCAAGTTGATCCCACATCTGCTTCGCCGTTTGCAGGTATAATAAGGTGACGCTAATCTTGGTCTCACTACTATTCAGAATCCTTGTCATGACTGTGGAGTCGTCCTTCACCCAATCATCATAGGCTTTCACATCCTTCGAATCGGCTGTTGCAGGAGGCATGGGTGGTGGATCTCGCGTCAGGTGCGACATTTTTCCTTGTGATTTAACATATATCTGCATAGAGCACACCCAATGCTGGTAGTTTCGCCCATCCAGCTTCACAGTTGTCACCTGACGTCGCAGATCTTCATGAGTAGACGCCATCAGGAAGAAACAGATGCAGACGTAGAGTTATAGGCAGGCAGTAGAAGGCTGCCTACGGATCCAGGTAGGCAGCAGCAGGCACAGAGCAGGCACAACAGTAGTAGTCAGCAGTCCGAGGCAGAAGTCCAACACATGGACTAGTAGTAGAGAGTAGAAGATCCACACATGGATCTTAAAAAAAAACCCACGTAGGGGCAACAGATGAAGAGAAAAAACCTACGCCAACATGGAGGATTAGTCACTCCACCATGAGGCGCAGGCAGACAGAGAGGATGAAGCCCGTTACGCCGTCAACGTGCATGAACTGGAAAGTTACTGAGGCTGTCCGGAGATTTCGGAAAGAGAAACGGAGCTAGACGGAGGGGGCTGTGGTGGATTGGGCCACAAGGATAGAGGTTATTAGGGGATTAGAGGTGGATGGAGGGCTGTGGAGGGGTGGACGACGTTACTGTAGCGGCTACGCTACTGTAGCAGTACTGTAGCGGCGGAAAAAAAGAGATTTCGGAGTGTGGCGGCGGCTAGGGTTGGTGGAGAGAGAGAGGGATTAGGTTTAAGGTGGATCGGCCCGCTCTGATACCATGTGAAAGACAATGAGATTTGGAGAGCTTAGGGTTGCACAATGTGTGCACCCTTATATTTATAGTAATGTGACAATTACAAAGAAGTCCAAGTATAATGTAAAATAACAAAATAAAAATAACAGAACATATATTTGAACAATACATATATACACATATAGGTACATACCGACGTTTAAAAAAACGTTAAGCGGTCCAGTGCATTTCTCCTTCCGATTCAGAATATTCTATTATATACCTTTTAGATTAAGCGTGTGGACGACACCTTGTAACTGGTTAAGCGGTAAGCGGGCGATTTTTGAAAAAATGGGTTTTAGTTTCCTATATAATTTATACAAAATTACACATATATGTATATAAATACTATACTCTTTGGAACTGTTATATATATGTAAACACTCTACCCAACAATACAAAACACCCAAATAGTTTATGAGATAGCTATAAGACAATAATTATAGCCATAATTTGGTGAACAATACCTGACATGGATAAAACACCCTACATACATGATACAAAAAAAATTTGCATCACATGTTTACATAGTTAAGCAGTAAACAATAGACTACTTATTGGATACCTTACTAACTTATTGTTATAATGTTATATGTGCATATCATCAATCAGTCATACATTACAGCAGTACATTTGATTAAAGTATGCATTCTAAATTAGATAATAGTTACATGTAATTTACTTGTATAAATTACACTTTACAGCAGTACCCTATTGTCCTGACTTGCATACAAAGTATGCATTCTACATTAGAACTAGGGCTTATCATAGGATATTTAATGTATATAAGTTTAATATATTATTGTCAATAATACTAGGAACCATATAGCTTACTTAATGTTACAGGTGTACAACAAAATAAAAAAAAAGGACAAAGCGGCCGAAAAACAGGAAAAAAGGGGCAAAAAAAAGAAAAGAAAAAAGAAAAACGGGCGATTAAGTGCAAACTGATTAACTGGCGATTTTGGCCAATTTAAACGGCTTGGTGCTGGGCCGATTAATCGGCCGCTCAGGCCGTTTTTCAATACCTTGGTACATACATATAGCTAGCAAGGGTGTAGCTCACTAGTGACGAAACCGTGGTCACAAACAGAGGTCTCAAGTTCTAATCCAAAATGGAGACATAAAATTGGGATCTGACATGGTTTGCGCTGGAATTAATGGGTTGTAGACTTTATTTACCAAAATCCCGTGTTGGGTCTCTACAAGTTATGAGGGATCAGGGAGAGGAAGTCTCCATGATGACTCTGTTGGAAAGTCTATTTACTTAAGTTGTTAGTCTATTTATTTAAGTTGCTTCCGTCTATTTGTAATATGGGCCCAAGTGTGTCTTGGTCCATTAGGGTTTGTCTTGTGTCTGTATGCTTCCCCATTATCCTATTTATAGGAAAGGGTGGCTGTCTCCTATCAATAAGAAAAGTCTACACGTAAGTGGATTCTCCCATCATCTCTCTTATTCCATAGACTATATATATATATATATATATATATATATATATATATATAGAGAGAGAGAGAGAGAGAGAGAGAGAGAGGCAAGGTGGTGTATATTTGCCACTACATGTACATGCCATGAAACAACACATGTAGAAACCCTTAACTAATTCTATGCATATGGATTGAATAAACACTATAGATCAGATATGTTTACAAAACACAATCATATCTCGTGTATTTCATGAGATATAGTTAGGTATCATCCAATTATTTCTTCAATTTTTGGAACTTACTCTTGATCAGAGAATATACATATTCTCTTGTTAGATGATCCATGAATGTCATATTGATATTGTTAAAGAGTCTATATTAGCCTATTTAGTTAATAGGCTAATTAGTTAGTGGGCCTTTAGTGTCTCGGCCCGTTTAGATTACTTGGGACACAATTCTCAGGGTTTCTCCCTTGCTCCTATATATAGGACAGGGGTGTCTAGTCTTGTACTCATCTAATCTCATTCAATTCAATACTATCTTATTCTTCACATGGTATCAGAGCACGTTCACTCTTGAGGGAACCCTAGCCGCCGCCCCTCTTCCCTCTCTTCCTCGACGCACTACAACAACCCTAGAGCCGCCGCCGCCTCTCTTCCAGAGAGCAACCGCGGGCTCTCCCCGCCTGTGGGTGGCCGTCGCCATGGCTTAGGCCGGCTGCCCGCTAGGCAAATCCGGCTTACATGGCTCTTTCTTCCCTTTCATAGCTACTCTCTAGCCGCCATATCCGGCGGTAATATCCAACGCCAGTATCACCTCCTCCTTATGCCGCCAACCACTGCAACCAGTAGCAATAGCTACTGCCGTCGGCCAGCAGCCGCCGCCGGCCCAAGGCAGCCGTAGCTATCCACGCTACCACTAGCAAAATGCAGTGTTCTCGCCAACATTTGCGCCGCCCATCTGCAAAGAGCAGTACCATCATCAGCCGCCATCCACAACAACCCGCCGCCGTATGCAACAACAATAGCTGCTGCGCCCAGCCGTCGGCCTCCAGAAACCATCACCGCCGCGGGCAACAGCAGCAGCCGACGCTGTCGTCGGCCTAGCCGCAACCACCCGCCGCTGCTGTAGCCACAACTAGCCAGTCCAAGCGCCGCCGGCCCTCTTCCGCCGGCTGTCTCCAACAGCCGCCATCTGCCGCAGTGGGAATACTAGTTGTTGCACAACAACCGTCTATCAGCAGACATCCCCGCCGTCACCGTCATTATCGCCACCGCCATGTCCGTCTGCTGCAGAGTTGCTGCCTCTTCATCCAGCAACCATATCCCCAACCGACAATCACACTCTTCAACCGACGTCTCATCATCCTGGCCCCCAGGTTAATTGTTGCTGTCTACTGAGAGCGGTCACCCATCACTCTCCACTGCTACCAAACAACCATGTTTACGGCCCCAATATGCATTATCCCTGTCTCTATTCGGATCCTTAATCGATCTTATCTTTTGCTAATCGAATCCCATTTTGACCCTAATCGGATTTTTCGCAGGGGCTCCGTCCCCGCACCCCTGGATTTGTTGCCATAACGGGCCAAACAAATCCCTTTTTGGGTCGCGATCAGATCCATTTAATTTTCTACCAGGATCTTACATTGACCCATTTAGTATACTCTCTCCAGTTATCGGTTTCCATTCTCCACGTTTTTTATACATCTCCATATCACAAAATCCATTAATTCCTTTCCCACCCATATCTTGTGTGTATCCCTTTCCACAGTGCGGGGGGTCATGTATCCATTTCTCCACACCAAACACTCACTCTTGTCGTATTTGGTGTGCGGGGGGGATAGAGATGAGAGGAAAAGATGAGAAGAGAGAGTGAGCATGAGAGAGAATGTATGAGATGAGATGATGATATATGTATTCAGGTTATATATGTTTCAGGCTATTATCTTCATGGAGCTTCACGTTCTTTAGCACGTTTGTTCTCCACCTCCAGCCAGCTTCATTCAGCGTCGACACCGTATCCACGTTCGTACCACGTTATGTACGTTAGGTGTTGATGGTGTATTTCATCAGCTGCATTCATATGAGACAGATGGGTGCTTCAGATTTTTAGAAGCTCAAAGTTTATCTTCACCGAGCTGCTTCATCACGTCTTCTCCGAGCTGCATCTGCTATTTTGACATCACATGTTGCTGATCTACTTGGGACTTTCCTTGATGGATGATATCTCCTTTCCTATCAAGCCCCCAAGGTTCATGCGACAGAGTTATGGTGCCTGCATCGTATCACCAGCATATCGTCTGTCCGTGTTCGTGCCACGTTATGCACATCTTCTCAGACGCTTTGAAGACACCACTACTGCTACATCGTCATTGGAGATCCGCATTCGTGTCACGTTAAGTATGTATTCCAGTGAAGTTACCGTAGTCGTGGTATTGATGATCGTCTGCTCCAAGTGGCGAATTACTGCTGCAGTATTCAGGTTCCATTTCAGATGCTCTTCATTCCAGATGCACTCCAAAAAGACCTTCATCAGAGCTCGAGGATCTCCAACCTGCAGAATACAATTTCAAAGAAAAGATGCGCCATCATATGATTCAGGGGGAGTATTAATTAATGGGGAGTATCAAATTTTGTATGGGGAGTGATATTTATCTTTCATTATCATTTCTTTTATCGTTTTATCGAGTCTTGTAACCTCCAAGCTTTGGACATGTGTTTCACCCATGCTCCAGCTTGAGGGGGAGTGTTAAAGAGTCTATATTAGCCTATTTAGTTAATAGGTTAATTAGTTAGTGGGCCTTTAGTGTCTCGGCCTGTTTAGATTACTTGGGACACAAGTCTGAGGGTTTCTCCCTTGCTCCTATATATAGGACAGGGGTGTCCCGTCTTGTACTCATCTAATCCCATTCAATTCAATACAATCTTATTCTTCATAGATATTATTTGCAAAGTACATATAATCTAAAGAGTATACATCAAATCGATACAATGTGTCATTCTTTGGAATATTTCAAACATGTTCAATTAAGATGGTTCCATATAAGCTATATGTACTCATCTACACAATTCTCTTATCAAGGTTGAAAAAGGCGTGAGGCGTAACGAGGTGTTTTTGTCTTGGCGAGGCGAGGTGTAAGCCTCAAAATGTACCGAGGCGTTCCTATATTTATATATATAAGAAAAATATATACTATGTAATTTATACAATTTGACAACTACATAACAAAATCACATTACACTACCTGTTTATAATCTAAATTTGACCAACTGGAAAATAAAAATAGTAAAATTCGTACCCAAACAGTAGTATTTTAACCTCAGTTTGTTTATTTTTTCGTTTGCATCAAAGGGGCTAGTAAAACCCATTGAGCCAGGCCCATATGTAGTCAAAATGGACCAGGAAACCTCAATTTTGGGTTGCAGGTTGAGGCTAGCGCTTCACTTGCGCCTTTTTACGCCTTGCAAAAAAATGAGGTATCCGCCTCTTGGATCACATGTGAGGCTTACGCCTTAGGGCGCCCTTGAGTGCGCTTCGCCTCAAGGTGTACGCCTCTAGCGCCTCAGGTCGTGCCTTTTTTCCCCCATGTCTCTTAGCCTACATATACTACTCATACTAAAAAGTATGTTTTATAGAACACTTAGAGGACTATCCATGCAATATGGGAGTGAACAATGGTTGGAAAAGCGGTATGCTGTATGTGTTTGGCTACAATGCTGCATAGAGTATGTGCGAAATGCCGGCACATATGTGGTTTTGGGTTTTTTTGAAATAAATTATACGTGAATATAAAATTATATATTTAAAATGTAAAATATTACACCTATATATATTAATATGTAAACACACACACATACTATATATACATGTATTGTATATTAGATATGTATATATATGTGAACATATATGTATATGTGGGTATGTGTTTTTGTGTACAAGTCTTTCAAAGATAATTATACAATATAATTGATAATAAAATACACAACCTTTGAATAAAAAGCGGATGCATATGCAGTTAGGACCGCATAATGGATTACATAGACATATGCGGTTCAGAGAGGTGGTCAAACAACGTATGCGGCTGCATAAGCAGCTTCATGTGGGGCATATGAAAATATTGGGGGTGAATGTTGGGCATTGAAGAAACAATGTCTCTACAAGATGATTGTGGCCAAAATGCGTATGATGAGATGGATGTGGGTTGGGGAAGACATAAGGCTCGCTTAAAAAATGACCATATACGGAATAAAGTGAGGGTTGCCAGTATTAAGGACAAGTTATGTTAGGGTCTTCTGAGATGGTATGGAGACGTGCAACACAAACCGACTGAGGTACCGATTCGAAACAATGCTATTGAGTCGAACACTATTGAAAGAAGTACTATGCCTAAATTAACTCGTGACAAGCTTATAAGGAGAGATTTGAAATCTTTACATCTTGATGGAGAATACGATCCATAATAGAGCTGATTGGAAAAGAATGATGCATGTAACAACCCATGTGTTGTTTGTTTATTGGTTTTGATCCTTCACCCACTTAATCATCCTCCCATTTCTATATGTTTCTATATATGCAAAAAGTGTAGATACAATTTAATGAACTAATTCCTTTTCAATTTTTTATCCATCAATTTTTTTTGTATTATGTTCATGTCTGGGGCATTGAAACGGTGTCAAAATCAAATATTTTATTCTATACCTAGATACTCATGCTGTCTCATCCTTTAGCCCCAAGGTGTTTGATACAATTAGATGAATGCAGTGCCCTTTCTAATCCCTTAAAAAAGAAAGAGTAGAATGGAGTCATCATCAAGATTATCATATTGCAGCTTGTAGCTTTGAGAAGTTTGATTCAATACAGTGAACAAATTAAGACTATATTATATAGATAACGAATACAAGCATAGGTACCCTCCTTATTTAGGATAGGAGTCAATATAGAGTTTACCAATATGGGACAAAAAACAAGAGACTAAAGAGAGCACAAAATAAATAAATAAAAATAAACATATTAACACCCCCCTAGAGGATAGATATCATGCATGCCCAGCTTGTCCACCATAGAATGGAAACTTGTCTTTGGAAGTGATTTTGTAAAGATGTCAGCAAGTTGATCCTCAGTCTTGATGTATGGAGGGACTACGCACCTTGATAAAATGGACTTGCTGACGAAGTGACATTCTACCTCAATATGTTCGCTCATGGAATGTGGAATTACTTGCAATGAAGGACAAAATCAAAGACTCCAAATTCTTTTAACAATCATTGAACCCACATCAGTTCACAAGTGGTATGTGCCATGGCGTGATACCCAACTTCAACACTGGATCTAGCCACAACTACTTGCTTTTTGCTTCTCCAAGTGACAAGGTTACCACCTACAAAGGTGTACTATCCTGAACTAGATTAACAATCAGCCCTACTGCCAGCATAGTCTGAGTTAGAGAAGCCAAAGATCTTGCAGTGTTCTTATTCCTATATAGAAGATCCTTTCTAGGTGAGCTTTTTCAGTATTTGAGAATGTGGTACATAGCATACTAATGGCATTGTCGAGGTTTATCAAGATACCTACTGACAAGTCCAACGACAGAGTGATATCTGCTCGTGTAATTGTCAGATAAATGAGTTTGCTCACGAGTCTTACATATTGCTTGCCGTCAGGGTAAGTAGGAAAATAATCATCATCCCAGTTGGTATTGGGATCTAGAGGTGTGTTGACTGGCTTGGCACCCAACATGCCAGTCTCTTGTAGAAGATCAAGTACATACTTGCGCTGAGATATACAAACTTTAGAAGAAGCACAAGATACTTCAATCCCCAAAAAATAGTGTAGTTTTCCTAGATCTTTAGTAATGAAGTGTTTTTGTAAATATTCCTTGGTATCCTGAATACCATGAAGGTCACTCCCAGAAAGGATAATATCATCCACATACACTATGAGGATAATGTTGGATCAAGGGCTCTAGAGGGGGGGTGAATAGAGCTTCACAATTCTCACAAAAAGGATTAGACCACCAAATTATATTAAGTACAAAAACTTAAACAAACAACAAATTTGATGTCTTAGCTAGCAAGCACAGTAAGGATGAGAGACAAGGAAGAGCAATCACTTGGACAAGTGGTTTAGAGTGGTTCCACATCCTAACTAGGAGCAATGTCAGTCCACTACCTAGAGGTGGTTAATCTCTAGGACTTGCAATCTTGGTACTCTTATATTCCATCATAAGATTACAAGACACAACAACCACACATCCAAGGGCTTAGTACCTCAAGTAAAGATCTTCAACCTATAGAAGGAGCTTACCCACTTGAACCATGGAGTCTTCAGCCATCAACATGGACTTACCCACTCCTTCAAGTCTTCTGCCTTCAAGGGATTACCTATCTTTCTTGAGCGCTTGCCTTGACTATCTCCTTCACTTGGAGATCTGGAACACCTTGCCTTCTTCAACCTTGAAGAACAACAACCTCTTCTCCTTCACTCGGAGAAGATCTTCAACCTTTTCTTTGATAGGAAAGAGGGTAGGAAGATGGTGGAGGAGAGCTTTACATCAATACATGTAGCAGCTCTCTTACAAAGGAACCTATCTCACTCATACTCACGAATTTGACTTGAAGGTAGAGAGAGAAAGGGGCTCAAAGGGTTAGAACACTCTCAACTAGGCTAGGACCAAGCATGTAGTGAATGAACAACCTTGGAATGAACTCCAAGAGGTCCTATTTATAGCTGAGGGTGCCCCTTTAAGTTGTGGGACACTTAGATACGAAATATAGCCGTTTTTGCTCAAAGCAACGACTATTTTCGCTCAAAACACACACCAATGGTCACAATCACTTTTTCTGCAAATTCCGTACAATGCAATCAGTCGAGTTTCAATAAAGGTAACTTGATCGATAGAGTAAAAGACAAAGTCGATATTCAAATCATCGGTCGAGTTTATCCTGGGGAAACTCAACCGACCAATGAAGATCGAATTGGTCAGGTACTCGATCGGTCGAGTTCTGTGAAACCACAACTCGACCGATGCTATCTTCAGAAACTTGATCTAGGAGGATCGGTCGAGTTTGCAACTCGATCGATTGAATGCCTGTGGTCAATTTCTAAAGTGCATCTAAAGTGATTAAAACTTGGTGTTTAGTGTCCCAATCAATTTTCTCAACTAAGTTACAAGTCAATTCATCATCACAAGTGATTACAAAAATTTCTAAGGTCGTTTACCTAGATTTCCAAAATTGCACACTTGTAGCTTTTTTGACTTGAACTTGAGCCAATCTAGGGCTTTTGATTTTTGATCCTTTTCTTGTGCCTAACATCTGAAATCAATCTTTAATACACATATTAGATACATATGAATGGAATGGTTAAGTCATTATCAAAATATGGACAATGTATAACCTCTAGGTTAACATTCTTCCCCTTTTTGACCATGACAAACCATTCCTCAAACATATATAGAAGTTATACCTTTGCCTTGTGAATTAAGTGGATTCATGATGTGAACAATGTGAATTGCTCCCCCTCAATCTATGCTTCTTCTAACCTGCATGGTTAGTCTATCTACACATAGCAGTCATAGCATATATGCACTATGTGGTCCTTTTGCAAGTCACATGATAAAACAGTAAATGAACAAGAAAAGGATCTCATAAGCAATAAGCAATAGTATAACAATTGTTAATGTATAGGGACTTGTATGTAAATGACATGGTCTTATATATTAAGGTCAGGGGTCTATTTGTAAATGTTGTAATACTTTCTTCATATATACATGATACATGAGACAGACCGTAAGCCTTCAGGTCGTCTCCTTCTCCCACATTACAAGTTACATGGTATCAGAGCATAAGGTTTTCATCCCTACTTGGTCCAGGAAGCATGCTGTCCCCTTGTTTCCTCTTCTTTCACGTTTTCTGTTGTACTGCTACAGTGTGGTACTGTAGCTGCGCGACCACGGAAAGAGCTGCTGTGTCTCCATCTGCTGGATTTTGACCAAGCTGCTTATTGCGTTGGCTGTCCCCCAACTCCAGCAACCTCAAGGATCAAGCCGTTCGTTGATTAATCTTTGTCTGGGCCTTCTGAAGCTGTTGTTCTTCTTGGAAAAAAACTGCTGTAGCTCCAGCTCTTCTTTTCCTGTCCCTGAAGGGTGCCCCTACGTCTGCTACCTTGCCCCAGAAGGTTAAGGGCACAGGAGCACCGAGGAGGGAGCAGTCCTCCTCCTCTTCCGGTCTATATCCCGCCGTTACTGTAGCTACACAGTGCAACCTTATTACAAAGTCTGTTTTTTGGGTTATCTTGAAGGATCTTTTGGGGCATTTGAAGAAGTATATTTTTTTACAAAGTTCTTCCTTCCTACAAGGGCATCCAAACTAAAATAGTCCTGCTACAAAGTTTGATTCAAGTTTACAAAGTTTGAAATTAAGCCTACAGAGTCTGATTTCAAGTTGCTAAGTCTGATTTTAAGGTCCTTTACAATTGATTCAGTCTGATATCAAGTCCCTAAAGTGCTGATTTAGTATATGCTAGTCGACATGGATGATAAGAAGAATACTCAAGAGGAGGCTCCATATCTTATTTCATTGGCTGAAGAAGAATATGTTCATTTGATGCGTTTCCGAGCTTCACATCAAGCCACATCTTCAGTTGTCTACGTTGCACAAATTGCCAGCCCTTCAACATGTACTCTCAGGCTTCCAAGGAATCAGGGTCCAAGTCAGATTGGGTTCTTGATTCAGGTGCAACTGATCATATCACGGGGGAACCTAAGATGTTTACCACCTATACTAGTAAGCCGGACCTACCCGGTGTTACCCTTGCAGATGGTTCTACTGTATCTGTCATGAGAACTGGAGTAGTGTCACCGACTCCACATATCTCCCTTCCTTCCACCTTGTTCATCCCACAATTCCCTTTTAATTTATTATCTATTAGCAAATTAACCCGTTGTCTTCAAGCCTCAGTCACTTTCTTACCTGATACTTGTGTTATACAGGACTTGAAGACGAGGAAGACAATTGGTGAAGGGTATGAACTGGCTGGACTTTACTACTTGAGTAGGTCTCCCACAACTTGTATCGCAACTTCCCCTTTGGTGGTACACAGTCGTCTTGGTCATGCATCATTGGATAAGCTCAAAGTTTTGGTCCCAAGTCTGTCCCACCTAGTTGTGTTGCAGTGTGAGTCATGTTAGTTAGGGAAGCATACAAGGTTTATTTTTCGGTCCAAAAAGAGTCAAAGAGCAGAGTCTTTGTTTGAGTTAGTTCACTCAGATGTATGGGGTCCGAGTCGTGTAACCTCTAAGCTTGGTTATAAGTATTTTGTTATCTTTGTTGATGATTATTCACGTGCTACATGGCTTTATTTGATGAAGGAAAGATCTGAACTTTTGTCCATCTTTAAATCTTTTTGTGCAGAAGTGGAAACCCAATTCAAAAAGAAAGTTTGTACTCTCCGTTCTGATAATGCCAGAGAATACTTCAGCCATGATTTCAGCCATTTCACCTCCACCCATGGCATCATCCACCAATCCTCTTGCCCACACACACCACAATAGAACGGAGTGGCTGAAAGAAAGATTCGACATATTGTGGAGACCGCACGTACCTTTCTTCTTCACATGCATGCCCCAAGAGAATTCTGGGGTGATGCAGTTCTCACCGCCACTTACCTCGTAAACCGTATGCCATCATCTTTAATCCAAAATCGTATACCTGTTCAGATTCTTCATCCTATGAAGCCATTGTACCATGTCCCACCAAAGGTGTTTGGATGTGTTTCTTTTGTTCATTGCCTAGGTCCTGGCAAAGACAAGTTGAGTCCAATGTCAACCAAGTGTGTTTTCTTAGGTTATTCTCGAGCTCAGAAGGGGTACAAGTGCTATAGTCCTACCTTGCATCGCTTTTTGTCTCCGCCGATGTCACCTTTTTTGAAGACACATTATTCTTTGACGACAGTTCGTCAATGACACCAGTAGTTGTGGAAGAGCTCTTGCCTCTTCCAATTGTTGTTGAGTCTATTCCCACTTGTTCGGGTAATGATGGTCCTCATGATAGTGTACCACCCATTTCTACTAGACCTCCTATCACGCAATTGTATACTCGTCGTCCAAGTACAAGTAGATGTATCACAGGGAATCCTGCCAGTTCAACTCCTCTAGTTGCTCCCTTGTCTGAAAGTCAAGTAGATACAAGTATTGATAACCTTCCTATTGCTTTAAGGAAAGGCACTCGGTCTTGCACTCTTCATCCCATTTCTAATTTTGTTTCATATAGCAATGTATCGCCTTCATTTCATGCCTTCTTATCCTCCACGTCCTCTGTCTCCATACCCTCTTCTCCTGCAGTTGCCTTGGATCACCCTGGCTGGCGTCATGCAATGGAAGAAGAGATGGCAGCACTAGTCCAGAACCATACATGGTCTATTGTTCAACGCCCATCGAGTAAGTCTGTGGTTGGATGTCGTTGGGTTTTTACTGTTAAAGTTGGTGCGAATGGATTAGTTGATCGGCTTAAGGCACGGTTAGTAGCCAAAGGATACACTCAAATTTATGGTGAGGATTATTTAGAGACCTCCTCTCCAGTTGCGAAGATGGCATCTATTCATATCTTCTTGTCTCTTGCTGCCATACATTCATGGACTCTACATCAGCTTGATATCAAGAATGCATTCTTACACGGTGACTTGGATGAGGAAATTTATATGGAGCAACCACCGGGGTTTGTTGCTCAGGGGGAGTGTGATCTAGTGTGTCGTCTGCACAAGTCTCTGGGTCTAAAACAATCACCTCGTGCTTGGTTTGGTAAACTCAGCAGTTCTCTTACTGAGTTTGGGCTCCAAAGATGTACTATGGATCATTCTATTTTCTACAGGCGACAAAGTTCGGGATGTATATTTCTTGTGGTATATGTTGACGACATTGTGATTACTGGTGATGATAGTCAGGGCATTGCACAATTGAAGGCTTTTCTGCATGGACAATTTCATACAAAGGACCTAGGAAATCTTTAATATTTTCTGGGAATTGAAGTTGCCAAGTCAAAATCTGGGATAGTAATTTCACAACGGAAGTATGTCCTTGATTTGCTCGCAGAGACAGGGATGCTTGGGACCAGACCCAGTGACACTCCAATGGACCCTAAGGTCAAATTGTCCATGGAGCAGGGGGAGTTGCTTGATGATCCTTGGAGATATAGACGACCCGTAGGAAAGTTGAATTATTTGACAGTCACTAGACCTGACATTGCTTTTGCTACTAGTGTTGGGAGCCAGTTTATGGAGAAGCCATGTACATGTCACTTGGAGGCTGTAATGCACATCTTGAGGTATTTGAAAAAGTCCCCTGGAAGGGGAATCTTATATCAAAATCATGGTCACCTGAAAGTACAAGGGTATTCTGATGCTGATTGGGCAGGATGTAGCATCGATAGAAGATCTATTTCTGGCTATTGTGTGTTTGTGGGAGGAAATCTAGTATCATGGAGGAGCAAGAAGCAGACAGTTGTAGCCAGATCGAGTGCAGAGTCTGAATATAGAGCTATGGCCTTAGCAACATGTGAGTTGCTATGGATTCGACATTTGTTAGAGGAACTTGGATTTGCCCAAGATGCTCCTATGGATATGAAATGCGATAACCAAGCTGCTGTCCACATTGCTCATAACCCAATTTTTCATGAAAGAACTAAACACATTGAGGTTGATTGTCATTTTCTGAGAGAGAAAATCCAGAAGGGATTGATTCAGTTGTCACCTGTCAAGTCTGAAGACCAATTAGCTGATCTATTCACAAAGTCCCTGAATGGTTGTCGGGTTCGCTTCTTATCTACCAAGCTGGGCATGTATGATATGTATGCTCCAGCTTGAGGGGGAGTGTTAATGTATAGGGACTTGTATGTAAATGACATGGTCTTATATATTAAGGTCAGGGGTCTATTTGTAAATGTTGTAATACTTTCTTCTTATATATATGATACGTGAGGCAGACCATAAGCCTTCAGGTCGTCTCCTTTTCCCACATTACAAGTTACAACAACGAATAACAATATGATTGAGTTTCAAACCAGTGAAATATCTCTCCCCCTTTTGACATTATCAAAAAGTAGGGGGGTAGAAGAGCATAAATCCAGGTCTTCTCCAAAACCCAATCAACCAGATATACATACAAGCAATCTCATATCATATGGCAAACAGAGACGAAAGCAACATACAATCTCAGTCATAATCAAAATATGGTGAAAGATGGCACCAAAGCATAAGATATATCAGAGTAAATAGCAAGAGTGCACATCACATATATTACAACTCAGATGCATGTTCTCATAAAAACAACTACAAGCAAGAATCGATGAAAACAGAAGATAAAATAGTACAACTCAGATAAATGTGCCCAAATGTTTCTTATACAAAATAGCCTAGAAAGATGTATATGATAAGCATGCTAGACTAAAAACTAAGAAACAAGCTAGACATCTAAACTATCTATATCACCGACGTCATCATCATCAGCTCCTGGCTCGTAGTCCTCGTCTCCATCAGAAGGTGCAGCAGTAGTGCCTTCATCACCTGATCCAGCACCATCATCTGAAGCATCCTCGCCATCACCGTCGTCATCATCATCAGCCTCGGCAACGTCACCCTGGTCAGGCATCTCCTCATCAGCAGGAGGACCGAACAGGCGACCTGGCCAACGAGCATTTTTCTCAGCCCACGACATACCAAGAGCGTAGAGCTCATTGACCAAGGCTGGCAAGCAAGGTGGCCAGGGAGCCAGCAGGCAACGGGAGGTAGGCAGGGGCAGAGCTACCCGCAACAAAGGGTGGAGGTGGAGGAGCAACATCGAAAGGTTCGGGAGCAGGGTAGTAATGATTGTATGCATATGAAGCATAATCACGACCTGGGTATGGCTGGTAGGTGGGGTAGGGGTGAGCATAGGATAGGTTCATGGTAGACATGATAGAACACAAATACTGATGCAGGTGGTCCTGAACCTATTGGTTGTATACTTGTTGGTGCATCATGTAGCCCATAAGGGTTTCATTTGATACACAGAACGAAGCATGGTTAGGTCTAGGAGGCTGAGGAGGTGGAGCTCGGGCTGAGGAGGCAGGGGCTGCAGAGGCTGAGGCAGAGGGAGAAGCACCAGGGGTAGAGGAGGCAAACACATGCACAAACTTTTGAATTGTGGTCTCTCTAATACAAACACCCTTTCTGGCTACTTTGTAATGGAAGTCAGAAAAGAGGGATTTCTCTGTGGCGAACTGGAATAAACCACAAATCAGGGCCGGGTAGGGAGGGTGGGTGCCTTTGGTGTTCTTTCCAGTGTCAAAGCAGGTCATGTGGTATAGAATGTATCTGGCCCACTTGACACCGATGTTCTCTAAGATGCAATACATAATGACAACAATGTTCTCTGCAATATCCGTTTGATTTTCTTCGGATGAATATTACAGTTGATCACTAGTGTCAGAATGCGCTTCCTAAGGTCAAGGGAGGATGAAGGTAGGGTTGACTTCTTCTTATATGGAACGTCAGGTTTCTTCAAGTAACGATGAATATCAGGTAAAGTCAATTCATTTTGCTTGTAGAAACCTTCCGGGTCCAGAAGATCGAAATACTCTCCATAATCCTTGCGCCAAGTATCATTTTCCTCATCTTCGGAAAAGAAGACATTTAATATATCCTCGGAGATTTGGAATCACTTACTTGACGATCATCGATGTGAGGATTACTTGAGGATTCGGCGGGGGAACGAGAGAGTCGTAGTTCCAACGCAAATTAGCGTAGAATTCGTGAACTGCTTTAGTGCTTGACATGGAATTATTAAAGCAATCACGTTCGACGGCCAGGGCGGAAAGATGGTGGATGGCTAGCAACCTAGCAACCTGGTCTATGACCGCTTGACGCCTAGGACTAGGCTCAAACAAGGCGCGAAAAGGAAAAGGACTCTTAGGAAGAAGATCCTTATACCTATTAACAGCCTCAATCGAGATAAACGAGGTATCGTCGAAGGGAATCAAGTAATTAAACGAGGAAGACAGAGGTGCATTGCTTGGAGCAGGTCGTTTTCTCCTTTGGGATGCCATGAAGGTGAAAAAAGAGAAAGAAAACGAACAAACACATAAAGCAAACCTCAAAAACCGCCTAAAAGCCACCAAGGAGCGCCCAGGAAGGTCTAGATCGAGCTATCAAGGTCGAGATAGGGCTAGGATAGGGAGGTTTAGGGCTGGGGGTGAGAGCTTAGGGCTAGAAGAAGAGGATTCAATCGTCTATTCTCTAGTTGAGAGGGAGAATAGTCGGCCGAACCTAACTTAAATTTGCTTCAGCCCGCGGATCGGTCGAGTTCTGAGAGTCGGAAACTCGACCGATTGGTCCTCAGAAGAACAACTCTCGGCCACTGATCGGTCGAGTTTGTCCTAGGGGAAACTCGACCGATGGTCAACCTGACCTAAAACCATCAAACTTAATTTCTAGCCATATACATGCTAATTAAATTCATTTTTCGAGTCTATTATGTACATTGAACATACTTAGGCACATATCACTCATCATTGGGTACTATTTTGCGATAAAACCAAGTAAAGAAAACCCAAAAACAAGTGAAACTAAGCATGTCAACAAGCAAGTTAAGCACATTTTAAGCATATATAGGCAAGCAAGGTGAGGAAAGCATGAGCACAACATATAGGATAGAAACAACTAGCTAGATCACATCTCAATATCATCCAAAGCAACAATGAGCAATTTAGATCTAATAAAGTTAAATTTCTCTCTAGCTAGAGGTTTAGTGAAAATGTCCGCCAACTGATTTTCCGTGTCCACATGCGTGATATAGACATCCTTCTTGGCAATGTGATCACGAAGAAAATGATGGCGAACCTCTATATGTTTAGCTCTACTATGCAATATAGGATTATAAGAGAGATTGATTGCACTAGTATTATCACAATAGATAGGAGAAGCATCAAAATGTATGTTAAAGTCTTGGAGCATTTGCTTCATCCATAGGACCTGGGCACAAAACTCCCGGCTGCAATGTATTCAGCCTTGGTAGTTGATAATGCCACGGTGCTCTGTTTCTTGGAAAACCAAGACACCAAGCATGGTCCTAGAAGGAAGCAAGTGCCACTTGTACACTTTCTATCAACCAAACAACCAGTGTAATCCGCATCACTATATTCCACAAGAGTAAAGTCCCTTGACTTAGGATGCCATAGTCCAAAATTTTAAGTTTTGGCTAAGTACCTCAAAATCCTCTTAACGGCAATAAGATGCGATTTCCTAGGGCTAGATTGAAAGCGAGCACACAAGCAAACACTAAACATAATATCAGGTATAGAGGCAGTTAAATAAAGTAAACTTCCAATCATACTTCTATAGAGCTTCTCATCTACCTTCTCACCTCTTTCATCTCTATCAAGTTTGACGGTATTGGACATGGGTGTATCCATCGACTTCCATGTTCTCCATCCCAAAGCGTTTGAGTAGTTCATTGGTGTACTTGCCTTGGTTGATGAAGTTTCCTTCTTTTGTTTGCTTGATTTGAAAGCCTAGGAAGAAAGTCAACTCACCCATCATGCTCATCTCGAACTCACTCTGCATAAGAGAACTAAACTCCTTGCAAAGATCAAGATCAGTCCCGCCAAAAATGATATCATCAACATAAATTTGAATTATAAGAAAATTGCTAGAAGTGTGTTTTAGAAATAAGGTAGAATCAACTTTGCCCATGACATACCCATTATCTAACAAAAAGTTCTTTAGTTTCTCATACCAAGCTCGAGGTGCTTGTTTGAGTCCATAGAGAGCTTTTTGCAACAAATAAACATGATTGGGTAACTTGTCATTTTCAAAGCCCGGAGGTTGAGCAACAAATACTTCCTCCTCGATTGTACCATTCAAAAACGCACTTTTAACATCCATTTGATATAACAAGAAATTTTTGTGACTAGCAAAAGCAAGTAGCATTCTAATAGATTCAAGTCTAACAACAGAAGCATAAGTTTCATCAAAGTCAATACCTTCCTGTTGATTGTAACCTTGTGCCACTAACCTTGCTTTTTTCCTTACCACTTTGCCTTGTTCATCAAGCTTGTTGCGGTAGACCCACTTGGTGCCAATGATTTTTCTATCACTTGGTCTTGGCACTAGAGTCCACACACGATTCTTCTCGAATTGCTCTAATTCCTTTTGCATGGCTAGGATCCACTCGTCATCACTAAGAGCTTCTTTGATGTTCTTTGGCTCCAGTTGTGAGATGAAGGCGCTGCCTGCTTGTTCTTTGTTGTAGGCAACTCGTGTCTTCACTCTCTCAATTGGGTTGCCAATGATCAACTCTTTAGGATGATTCTTTGCAAAGCGAGGAGTGGGATCCTTCTTTTCTTCATCTTCTGCTTCTATCACCTGCTTACATTTGTTGTCGATGTTGAGGTCTTTCAAGATAGGAATCAAGTCATCTGCAACATCATTATCAACAACATGCTTTCCAACAACAGGTTTAGTTTCAATAAACTTAACATTAATAGATTCTTCAATTTTAGACAATTCAATATTGAAAACTCTATAAGCCCTGCTTGTAGTGCTATAGCCTAGGAAGAAAGCCTTGTAAGATTTCAGATCAAACTTGTCGAGAGAATCTTTTGTGTTTAAAACAAAACAAGGACATCCGAAAACATGAAAGAAATCAATGGATGACTTTCTACCACGCCATAGCTCATAGGGGGTTTTCTTCAAAGAAGGATGTGTAAAAACTCGGTTATGCACAAAACAGGCGGTACTAACAGCTTCGGCCCAACACTTCTTAGGAATGTCATATTCAAGAAACATTGTCCTCGCCATCTCTTGAAGCGACATGTTCTTCCTCTCTACTACCCCATTTTGTTGAGGCGTACGAGGAGAAGAGAAATTGTGCGAGTATCCAGATTTTTCACAAAAACGCTCAAAAAGATCATTTTCAAATTCTCCCCCATGGTCACTGCGGATAGAAACAATCCGGCAAGAAGCTTCGTTTTCAACCTGTTTGCAAAAGCTCGAGAAAACATCAAGAGTCACTTTTCGAAACGAGAAAGAAGGTCCAAATATATCGAGAGAAATCATCAACAATAACAAGACAATACTTGGAACCACGAAGCGTTTGCGCTCTCATTGGTCCGAATAGATCAATATGAAGAAGCTCAAGTGCTCTTTTGGTACTCATGACTCCTTTGGATTTGAAGGAGGATTTGGTTTGTTTGCCTTGTGTACAAGGTTGGCATTCCTCATCCTTTTCAAAATCCAATTTGGGAAGTCCTCAAACCAAATCCTTTTTGCTCAACTTCTTCATTTGATGCATATTCACATGACCCAAACGACGATGCCAAAGAGAAATATCATTTTTATCCACTACCAAGCATCTATCAGGTACACACTTAAGAGCATCAAGAACAATAACATAAAGATTACCATTTCTAGTTCCCTTATATATGACATTGTAAGTGAGGGAATTTAGAAGCAAACATTCTAAAGATGTAAACAACACAAGATATCCATTATCACACAGTTGGCTTACACTAATCAAATTGTGATGTAGGCCATCAACAAGCAAAACATTCTTGATACATAGCTCATTGCCTACATCACCCTCACCTATGACCTTACCCTTCATGTTGTCCTCGAAGGTCACCGATCCTCTTTTCTTTTTCATGAATTTGTTGAAATGGCTGAATTCACCTGTCATATGTTTTGAGCAGCCACTATCAACAATCCATCTCTTTTTAATTTGCAAGAAAGAAGGATGTCGGTACCCAACTCAAACTTTGGGATCCGGGGTTAGCTTAGGGACCCATTTCATCTTTGGGTTGGTCCCCTTGGGCTTGTAAGGATAATAAGTAGAGTAATGATCATCACATTTACAATGAATACATACCATAGGGTTCTTAGAGCCGAAAGTCTCTCCATGGAAGATGGGAGGTTCCACACTCTTCTTCTTACCCTTGTTCTTGCTCTTGCTCTTACCTTTGGGAGCAGTCCCATCATATCCTAAACCACTAGTACCAATTTGTTTGGTAGAGTGTTCTAGGACATCATTGGGGGATTTCTTTCCCGTAAGAAACTTTTGCAAAGATGATCTTAACTTGGCATTATCATCACTAAGGTTAATAACAGTAGTAGATAGACTAGCAAGATCATCTCTAGCGTGCAATAGATCGGCCTCTAAACAGAGGGCTTTAGTATGAAAGGAATCACGTTCTAAAACTATGCTAGCAACTTCATTACTTTGCAAAATAGGTCTAGAAGATAGATCATTAACTCGAGCAAGTAACTTGACATTTTCAGATTTAAGCAACACAATTTTCTTTTGATAAACATGAATCTCTTGCTTCCTAGCATCATCAATGAGAGTTAGTTCTACATTTTCAGTTTTAAGAATATCTAACTCATCTTGGCATCTTTGGTTGTCTTCCTTAAGATCTGTAATAGTCTTAAGATAGACCCCATTCTCAACCTCTACTTCATTATGTTGAAGCTTAAGGTCAAGAAGTTGCCCTTGCAAAGAATCTATGCTACCAAGGAGCAGTTTTTCATTTTTATCAAGAATCTCAATTTTAGCGTAAAGATCATCTACTATCTTGCCTAATCTTTTCCTTTTAGATTTGCATTTAGTAAAGGATGACCGACAATCATTTAGCATATCAATAAGAATTTCCTTATATAGCTCATGCAAATTGACATTACTTACCTCACCTACATCTTCACTAGTAGAGGCCATGAGGGCAACGTGGCATTCTCCATCTTCGGAGCTTGAGGAGCTTGATGAAGACTCCTCCCAAGCTGCATGAGCTGCATCTTTGGATCTTCTTTCTTTCTTTTCTTTCCTCTTGTACTTGCCTTCTCTCTTGTACTCCTTGTTTTTCTTGTGGCTGCTCTTGTGATGGCTCTTCTTGGCCTTTGGGCAGTCACTCTTGTAATGACCTTTTTGGCCACACTCATAGCATCTCAGAGTTGATGAAGAAGGCTTGCCCTTGAAGTGCTTGCCCTTGGAGTAGTTTGCTTCATGCTCATTTGGGCCTTCATCTTCACTTGAGGAGGGAATAGGGGACTTGAGAGCAAGTTGTTGCTGCCGAACCATCTCTTCAATTTGAGCTTTGAAGGCTGTGTCCTTGATCTTCTTGGACTCCTCTTCTCTCTTTTCTTCTTCTTGCTTATCAAGCCTAGGTTCATGGGCTTGAAGGTTACCAACCAGCTCCTCGGTTGACAACTCACTTAGCTTGTACACCTCTTTAATGGATGTAACCTTGGGCTCCCATCTCTTAGGAAGAGATCTCAAGATCTTGGAGTTGATAGTGCCTTTGTCCATCACACTCCCAAGGGCTGCCAATTCATTGATGATCACATTGAGCCTAGTGTACATATCAGCCACTCTCTCAGTCTTACCCATCTTGAAGTTCTCAAGTAGCCCACCAAGCATGTAGATCTTGGCTTCCTTTACTTGCTTCGTACCTTCATAGGTGACACATAGCTTATTCCAAATTTCATGTGCGGTGTCCCAAGAAGATATTTGGTTGAACCCGGATGGAGTGAGGGCTGCGTAGATGATGCTCACTGCCTTTGCATTGAGTTAAGCTTGCTTCATTTGTGCTTCAGTCCATGTGGAGATTTCCCCCTTTGGGTCTTCATACTTGAGGTGCACCACCTTCCACATCTCATAACTCACACTTTGAAGGTAGAACTGCATTCTTCTCTTCCAATAGAGGAAGTTGATGCCGTCGAAGACCGGAGGTCTCATGGAGAAGCTCTCTTCTAGGTTGAGGGATCCAAGAGACAAATCATCCATGTTCTCCTACTTGTTGAAGTAGCTTGGAGAAGACCTGCTCTGATATCACTTGTTGGATCAAGGGCTCTAGAGGGGGGTGAATAGAGCTTCACAATTCTCACAAAAAGGATTAGACCACCAAATTATATTAAGTACAGAAACATAAACAAACAACAAATTTACTGTCTTAGCTAGCAAGCACAGCAAGGATGAGATACAAGGAAGAGCAAGCACTTGGACAGGTGGTTTAGAGTGGTTCCACGTCCTAACTAGGAACAATGTCAGTCCACTACCTAGAGGTGGTTAATCTCTAGGATTTGCAATCTTGGTACTCTTATATTCCATCATAAGATTACAAGACACAACAACCACACATCCAAGGGCTTAGTACCTCAAGCAAAGATCTTCAACCTATAGAAGGAGCTTACCCACTTGAACTATGGAGTCTTCAGCCATCAACATGGACTTACCCACTCCTTCAAGTCTTCAGCCTTCAAAGGATTACCTATCTTTCTTGAGCGCTTTCCTTGACTATCTCCTTCACTTGGAGATCTGGAACACCTTGTCTTCGTCAACCTTGAAGAACAACAACCTCTTCTCCTTCTCTCGGAGAAGATCTTCAACCTTTTCTTTGATAGGAAAGAGGGTGGGAAGATGGTGGAGGAGAGCTTTACATCAATACATGGAGCAGCTCTCTTACAAAGGAACCTATCTCACTCATACTCACGAATTTGAATTGAAGGTCGAGAGAGAAAGGGGCTCAAAGGGTTAGAATACTCTCAACTAGGCTAGGACCAATCATGTAGTGAATGAACAACCTTGGAATGAACTCTAAGATGTCCTATTTATAGCTGAGGGTGCCCCTTTAAGTTGTGGGACACTTAGATATGAAATGTAGCCTTTTTGCTCAAAGCAACGACTTTATTTTTGCTCAAAACACACACCAACAGTCACAATCACTTTTTCTGCAAATTCTGTACAGTGCAATCGGTCGAGTTTCAATAAAGGTAACTCGGCCGATAGAGTAAAAGACAAAGCCGATATTCAAATCATCGGTCAAGTTTATCCCGGGGAAACTCGACGGACCAATGAAGATCGAATTGGTCAGGTACTCGATCGGTCGAGTTCTGTGAAACCACAACTCGACCGACGCTATCTTCAGAAACTTGATCCAGGAGGATCGATCGAGTTTGCAGCTCGACCGATTGACTTCCTGTGGTCAATTTTCTAAAGTGCATCTAAAGTGATTACAATTTGGTGTTTAGTGTCCCAATCAATTTTCTCAACTAAGTTACAAGTCAATTCGTCATTACAAGTGATTACAAAAATGTTCTAAGGTCGTTTACATAGATTTCCAAAATTGCACACTTGTAGCTCTTTTGACTTGAACTTGAGCCAATCTAGGGCTTTTGATTTTTGATCCTTTTCTTGTACCTAACATCTGAAATCAATCTTTAATACACATATTAGATACATATGAATTGAATGTGAGACGAACGATGAAGAAAAAAGAGTGCTTAGGGTTGCACTATGAGTGCACCCTTCTATTATAGACAGAACAATCCCGTCACTGTACCGGTGTCGATACTATCGACAGTATGTCGATAGTATCGACACTATGTCGATAGTATCGACACTAGGTCAGGTAGCGAGACAAAAACAATGTTGTATCTGCACCAGTGTCGATAGTATCGACAAACATGATAGTATTGACACTGGGTCAATATTCAAATAAAGGAAAAACATAACAGAAGTATATTATCTAACACTCCCCCTCAAGTTGGAGCATAGATGTCAATCATGCCCAACTTGTCCACAAGAACGCAGAAGTGCTTCTTAGCCAGTAGCTTGGTGAAGATGTCAACAACTTGGTCTTCAGATCGAGTGAAGGGAGTACAGATGCGTCCAGACATGATGGCCTCACGGATAAAGTGACAATCAACTTCAATATGTTTAGTCCGCTCATGAAAAATAGGATTACTAGCAATAAAGATAGCTGCCTTGTTATCACAGTGAATGGGAATAGGATCAGAAAAAGGCACATGAAATTCCTTCAGAAGAGATTGCACCCACATAAGTTCACAAGCAGTATGAGCCATAGCACGATATTCAGCCTCAGCACTGGATCGAGCCACTACATTTTGCTTTTTGCTCCTCCAGGTGACTAAATTTCCCCCAACATAGGTGCAATAGCCAGAAGTTGACTTCCTGTCTGTCTTGCTACCAGCATAGTCAGAATCAGAGTAGCCCTCAAGAGAACAGTGACCACGCCTTTTATAGTGTAAGCCTTTACCAGGAGAATTCTTCAAATATCTTAGAATATGACATAAAGCTTCCCAATGACATTGTTAGGCTTATCAAGATAGCTGCTAACTAGACCAACTGCCGTAGAAATGTCAGCTCTAGTAATGGTGAGATAAATCAGCTTCCCAACCAGACGTCTATATCTTTTACTGTCTGGGTACAAAGGTGAATCAACATCATCCCAATTCACATTGGGGTCAAGCGGTGTGTCAGCAGGTCGAGCTCCAAGCATACCTGTTTCCTGTAGAAGATCAAGGACATACTTCCGCTGTGACAGAACAAGAGCATTAGAGGTCCTTGAAACCTCAATTCCCAGAAAATACCGCAGTTTTCCCAGATCTTTAGTAACAAAATGTTTACAGAGATAGGCTTTGGTTGCATTAATTTCAGAAAAATCACTGCCGGACAGAATAATGTCATCAACATATACAATAAGAACCACAATACCAGCAGATGTCTTCTTAACAAAAACAGAATGATCAACATGAGATCTGAGAAACCCACAAGTAGACAAAGTGGTGCTCAGTTTATCAAACCAGGCACGAGGGCTTTGCTTCAGTCCATAGATAAATTTCTTGAGGCGACAGACTTTATGTGACTCCCCCTGAGCAACAAACCCAGGTGGTTGCTCCATATACACTTCCTCCTGAAGATCACCATACAGAAATGCATTCTTGACATCAAGTTGAATGAGAGGCCAGTCCAGATTAACAACCAGAGGCAGAAGAATTCACACGGAATTCAGCCGAGCAACATGAGAGAAGGTTTCAAAATAATCAAAGCCATAAGTCTGAGTGTAACCTTTCGCCACAAGACGAGCTTTCAAGCGTTCTACAGTTCCATCTGGATAATATTTAACAGTGTAAACCCAGCGGCAGCCAACTGGTTTATAGTCAGAAGGAGGATCAACAAGATCCCAGGTACCCCTGTCAGTGAGAGCGCCCATCTCCTCTGTCATGGCTTAAGTCCATGCCTGACTTTGTAGAGCATCCCCAACATTTTTGGGTACAGAAATGGCAGATAAAGCAGTAACAAAATTGCTAACATGAATACTCAGATGGTCAGTAGAAACATGATTAGCTATATTATGAGATGTACAAGATCTAGTGCATTTTCGGAGAGCAACAGGTAAATCTAGATCAGAAAATACCTCTGTGGGCGCAGGACCTTCAGAAGGAGAAGATGGGTGTGTGTGGGGGGTCTTCAACAGGAGTAGGTTGTGCAGCACGATTTCTGCGTTGATATACATTTAAAGGAGTAGTATTTGTCTCAGGTTGTTCAGTATTGTTATCAGAGTCACAAGTCATAGGCAGAGGTGCAAAAATCAAATCCGAGCTCAGATGTGTCCCGTTAGAGGAATAGTATGGAGTATCTTCAAAAAACACCACATCACTACTCAGAAACCATTTTTTTGTCTCCAGATGATAACAACGATATCCCTTCTGAGTCCGTGAGTACCCCAGAAAAAACATTTCGCAGCTCTAGGGGACAGTTTATTTTGATTAGGACCAAGCAACCACACAAAACACGTAGACCCAAAAATCCGTGGAGGAACAGAGAAAAGTGGAAGACTTGGTTGAAGAACCTATATAGGTATTTTATCACCAATGACAGAAGACGACATGCGGTTTATTAAGAAACATGCAGTAAGAATAGCTTCCGGCCAGAAATGTTTGGGAACATTAGAATGAAGCATAATAGTCCTGGCAACCTCAAGAAGATGCCTATTTTTCCTTTTAGCCACACCATTCTGTTGGGGGGTATACGCACAAGAGGTTTGATGAATCGTCCCCACAGATTTACAAAACACCTTAACAGAGCTTTGAACAAATTCTAATGCATTATCAGTTCTGAAAATTTTAATAAGCATCGAGTACTGTGTTTTAATTTCAGCAAAGAAGAATTTAATTGTAGGCACTACTTCAGATCGGTTTTTTAACAGAAATAACCATGTAGCCCGAGAATAGTCATCAATAAACAGAATAAAATATTTATAGCCAGATAAACTAGGAATGTGACATGGTCCCCACACATCAGCATGTACTAAATCAAACACAACAGTACTAGCAATCTGAGATTTTTTAGGGAAAACAGATCTAGTTTGCTTGCCCAATTGACAAGCTTCACAATTTAATACAGGCATACGACCACCAGGTAACACATGTTTTAACTTTGCTACTGACGGGTGTCCAAGTGGAAAATGCCACTATAATGCAGAAACGGATGCTGATAAAGCCAAAGCAGAAACAGAATTGCTGAGCAGTCGCAGATCATCCAGGTAATAGAGTCCATCTGGTCCTTCATGCCCCCCACCAATCTTCGTCCTCGTGCGAAGGTCCTGAAAAACACATTCACCCGGAGCAAATGTCAGACTGCAGTTAAGGCCACGAACAAGTTTGCTAACAGATAACAGATTTAAAGGTAAATTTGGCACATATAAAGCAGAATGTAGAAGGATGCGGGCAAAGACATCCCCAATGCTAGAGACCGCAGTCTTGGACCCATCAGCAAGCATCACAATAGACTTAGAGCGGGGTTTAAGCAGATTAGAAAAAAGAGAACGGTTGCCAGAAATATGAGACGAGGCGCCAGAGTCGATCACCCATTTTGTATTACCAGCAGAAGAAGAAGAGACACTCAGAAAGGCAGAGTCACAACCAGAGTATGTGGCTGCGTGAGCACCAGACGTCCCAACCGATGAAGATGAAGCAGTCCGCTCTTGTAGTAACCGCTCCACCTCGGAGCGAATAAAGTCAGTAGTGGCTTCAGTCGAGGAGGTAGTAGGAGCAGTCGGAGTAGTACCCTGCGTAGCAGCGTTGGCCCATGCAGGAGTGCCGTGTTTCTTCCAACATTTGTCTTCAGTATGATTGTTACGACTACAGAGCGGCTCCAGCAGATGAATCAGTAGACGAGCCACGGTCAAAAGTACCACGACCAGAAGATCCTCAACCCCGACCAGGAGCAGTAGGAGGGTGGCCGCGACCGCGACCACGACCCCTGCCACCCATGGCAGCAAGAGCAGTGGGGTCAGCTGTATCAGTAGATAAGTCAGTAGAAGAGGCCGACAGACGTTGAAGGCGCTGAAATGCACTCTCCAACGTGGGTAGTGGGTCATCGACAAGGATCTGGTCGACCACTCCAGCATAGGAGTCAGGAAGACCACAAAGGAACTGGACCACCTGAAGTTCCTGTCTCTGGCGCTGCATGGTGGCCAAGTCCGTGGACAAAGGATGTAATGTCTCAAGTTCAGCCCAAACGCCTTTAAATGTGGAAAAATAGTCTGCAATGTCCGATCCAGTAAACTGCAGGCGTGCGAGCTGTTTGTTTAGATCAAACACCTTCTTCGGATTCTTGCTGTGAGAGTAGGTGCTCACAAGCTGGTCCCACATCTCTTTCGCCGTCGGAAGGCGCATGAGAGTAACACAAATGCGAGTCTCGCTGCTGTTCAGAATCCAGGTCATCACAGTAGAGTCATCCTTGACCCAATCATCAGAGATCTTTTTATCTTTGGACTCGGCAGTGGCAGGCGGAGCAGGTGGCGGATTCTCGGTCAGATGGGAGTGCTTTCCCTGGGATTTTGCAAAAATCTCCATGGAGCACACCCAGTGTTGATAGTTGCGGCCGTCGAGTTTCACGGTGGTCACCTGACGGCGGTAGTCCTCATGCGAAGAAGCCATCCGAGCAGCAAAGAGTCGGGTCCAAACAAGAAGCAGAAAACAGTAGCAGCAGGAGACCGTCTAGATCCGCCAATTAGTCGGTAGCAGACAGAGCAGAGATCCACAGAAGGATCAACCTACATAAGAGCTACGCCTAGACGCAACAAAGAACCCGGCGGCTCAAGAGCCGACACGGGCAGATAGAAAGGTATAAGCACGAAAGCCCGTCAACTCCCCAGACAAAAGTAAATCAACGATCCGCCGAAGACAATCAACCGGCCGGTACATGCACGAAAGAAGAGATCAAACAGATCTGGCCACGATCAACCAAAGATACGTCACCGTTGCCCGGAGAGGAGCACGACTGCGGTAGCTAGTCGAATAGCCGACGGCTGCAGCAGCAACCTGTCGTGACACGGAGGGAAATGGCTGGCGGCGGCCGACGCTGGGGGGGGGGGAAGGTGGGGGAGAAGGAGGGAGGGAGGGGAAAAGAAGGCGGCTAACGTGCCTGCCCTGATACCATGAGAAGAACGATGAAGAAACAAGAGTGCTTAGGGTTGCACTATGAGTGCACCCTTCTATTATAGACAGAACAATCCCGTCACTGTACCGGTGTCGATACTATCGACAATATGTCGATAGTATCGACAATATGTCGATAGTATCGACACTAGGTCAGGTAGCGAGACAAAAACAATGCTGTATCTGCACCAGTGTCGATAGTATCGACGGACATGTCGATAGTATCGACACTGGGTCAGTATTCAAATAAAGGAAAAACATAACAGAAGTATATTATCTAACAAAATGGTTAAGTCATTATCAAAATATGGACAATGTATAACCTCTAGGTCAACAAATAAGTCCCTCAGTAGGTTTTTCAACAAACACAGAGTGACCAGAATGCGAGCGTCGAATGTCAAATTTTACAAGAATATGACTTAATCTATCAAACCATGCTCGCGGACTCTATTTTAGTCCATAAATTGCTTTCTTAAGACCACATACTTTTGGACACTCCCCTGAACAAAAAATCTGGGTGGTTGCTCCATATACACTTCCTCATGCAAATCACCATACAAGAAAGCATTTTAACATCCAGCTGAAACAAAGGCCATCTTTTATTGGAAGCAATAGAAATAAGAACCCGAATAGAGTTAATTCGTGCAACATATTAACATCCAACTGAAACAAAGGCCACCTTTTGTTGGAAGCTACAAAAATTAGAATTTGGATAGAGTCGAGTTGCACAACGGGTGAGGAAGTCTCAGAGTAATCGATACCATAAGTTTGAGTGTAGCATTTAGCAACTAGACGAGCTGTAAGGCATTCAACCGTGCCGTCAGGGTGATACTTCACAGTGAAGATCTAGCGACAATTTACAAGTGAAACATGTGCGAGAGCATCTACTAAGTCCCTAGTCTATGGAGTATGTAGAGCTTCCATCCCTACGTCAATGGCACGAACCGATGCAGGATGCGTGAGGGTCTCAACCACAGTTTCAGGAACACAGATAGTTGAAAGTGGCAGCAGTAAAGTTTTCAAAACTTGAACCAAGAGTAGCATCAGAACAAAAATTGTTGATAAGATGGAAAGTACAAGACTACACCCCTTTTCTTATGCTAATTGGAGTATCCAAGTCAGAGTATACTTGACTAGTATCGCGATCTGTCGACGATGATGACAGATTGGTTGAAGGAGGGACCATAGAGGGAGTTGTAGTCTTGTGGCATCTTTGATACAACTTGAGAGGTACCTCAGGAACAACAGATTCGGAAGATTCTGGTTCCACGGGAATAAGAAGGGGAATGACAACAAGAAGATCCCTCGACATGGTCAAATCCATAGTAGAAAAATACAGAGTATCTTCAAAAAGGACGACATCCGCACTAACAAACCATTTCTTGCTATTCGGATCATAACATCTGTACCCTTTCTGAGTGCGTGAGTACCCCAAGAAGATGCACTTTGTAGATTGGGAATCAAGTTTACTTAAACCAATCTGAAAATTTTGAATAGAACATGTGTTACTGAAAATTCTAGGTGACACGGAAAACATGGGAGCTCCGGGGTATATAACATCGAAAGGGGCTTAGAAAAAAAACCAATCTATGTATCTTTCCATTTATGTATTGTGAAGCAACCTGCATCCCGGTCGGTACTATCGACATTCTGTCGATAGTATCGAGATCAGTTCAGGTTCAAGTTGAAGCAAGCTGCATCCCGGTCGATACTATCGACACACATGTCGATAGTATCGAGATTGGTTAAGGCGCAAGACAATATTCCGTCGATACCATCGACACTCAAGTCGATGGTATCGACACCGGCACAGCGGCGGAACGGCAAGCCAGCGGTAGATCTATTTTGCTTATGAAATTTAGTTTTTATTCTTTTTCTCTCTGTGTACCTCATGTACTTAGCCTAATATATATATACAAGTGTGTAGGCTCAAGCCGTACACACGTTTGCTGCATCTTGCAGCCGACATGTGATCGGTGTTCCTGCCTTCTTCCTTCTTCATTTCTTCTTACATGGTATCAGAGTGGAGATCGATCTAGGGCTTCTCCTTTCTCTCTCCGGAGGAACTCTCCAGGTCTCTCTCTCCTTGACGGCCGGCTGCTTCCCACCCGTCGTCTTGGCATAATCCACCTGCTGCGAAGAACCACCGTTGGCTACTCTGGGTCTGCGGTAGATATCTAACTCTACTGTAGCCACTATCACAAAGAGGTTGAGGATCTCCAGGTGATCCAACGATCATCTAAAACACCACCGGAGGACTAGTTTCGTCTCAATCATCATCCTAGTCAAACCTCCTCCATGTGTGATTAGGAATATCTTTTGGAGGCTGTGAATGCGTCAGTAACACATTTCTTCTTGTGTTTCTTCTGTGTGTGACGTGTATCTCTCCGTCACCACATCTTCTTTGACGTGTATCGGTCCGTCATATATTCCGTTCTACCATGGAGGATATCAAGACACCTATGATCTACAACGAGGTGTCACCTATCGCCTCCATCAAACTCAACGGGAAAAATTATCTCCTATGGATGAACGCCATCCACACCGTCTTGGAGGCTCGTGACAGAGCAAGGCATGTTGACTCGGGTCCCAAGGCATCTACTGACGAAGGGTATGCTGAATGGAAGCGACATGACAGTCTTGTGAAGACTTGGCTGTGGAATAGTATGAAATCTGCAATCGCCGCAAGGTTCATGTTCTACTCTACGGCCAAGGAAATATGGGACGCAGTGAAGCAACATTACTCTCAAGAGAAGAATGCTCTCAGTTTATGATTTATGATTGTCTGTTTGCTGAAAAACAGGGTGACCGATCTCTTGAGGAGTATTTTGGGGCGATTCAGGCTCTTGCTCAGGAGCTAAGTTATTATCACCCTGTGACTGTTGCATAACAGATAAAGGATAGAGATGATCTGGTTACAACCAAATTCTTATCTGGGCTTAACTCGACGTGTAGCTCCGCTCGGAGTGTTATCTTGGCCACTGATAAATTACCCAGTCTTGTGGAGGCTCATTCAAGGATCCAACAATCACTGTTTGAGTCTGCTTCCTTTGTTCCTGATATACCTTCTGGAGAATCTCATGCGTCTGTTGCTGCTGCGGTGCGAGGAGGACGCCCCGGTATGGGTAGAGGGCGTGGGACACGTCCGAAATGTACCTTCTATGACAAACCGGGACATACAGTGGAGAAATGTTGGAAGAAACATGGAAGACCTACTGCACCACCTGTGGGGGCAGCACATTGTGCCACTACCACATGATCCTCATCCTCTACAACTGTGGGTACTACCTCTGGCACTGACATCACTTTCACTCAAGAAGAATATGATCGGTTCATTCAGGCGACACAACACATGAGTATGGGGTCATCATCATCTTCTTCATCGGCAAATCTGGCATCTACAGCTGGTAATCAGGCTACATCTCTCATAGCATCTGGCTCATCCTCATCTTGGGTGGTTGACTCTGGCGCCTCACAACATATGACTGGTATGAGGAGATTGCTCCACACTATTGACTCATCTATTCCTAATCAATCTGTTACACTGGCAGATGGTTCAGTGAAAAGAGTTTTAGCTAGTGGATCAGTCTCCCTAACACCCAAGATTGATCTTACATCAATTCATTTTGTGCCTGAATTTCCTTTTAATCTTCTTTCTGTTGCAAAACTGATTGACACTCTAAAATGCTGGGTAATATTTGGACCTTCTTGTTTTATATTACAGGATCTCAAGAGTATGAAGACAATTGGTGGGGGGCCTAGGAAAGGTGATCTCTACCTTTTCAATGGTGCCAGTCTACCTCGCCAAATGCCTGCTCCTGCTTCATCTATCCTGTTGAGTGGTTCCCCCTTACTATGGCATTGCAGATATGGACATCCTTCTTTGGAGAACCTGCGGAAGTTGGAATCAGATTTGTCCCAATTATCTTCCTTAGAGTGTCAGTCATGTCAACTGGGAAAGCACCATAGGTTATCCTATCCCAGTCGAGTCAATAAGCGGGCTTCTTGTCCCTTTGAGTTAGTGCATAGTGATGTGTGGGGTCCTGTAAAAGACCAGAGTTATAATGGTTTTCGTTATTTTATCTCCTTTATCGATGATTTCTCACGCATGACATGGATCTACCTTCTTAAAAGTAGAGAGTCCGTGTTGTCTGTTGTGAAACATTTTCATACTGAAATTAAAGTCCAGTTTGATTGCAATATAAAAATTCTTCAGTCTGATAATGCTTTGGAGTATGTTCAAAAGGCTATGTCTGATTTTTGTAGCTCGGCTGGTATGATTCACCACACATCTTGTCCTCACACTCAGCAAAATGGGGTGGCAGAGAGGAAGAATCGCCATCTTCTTGATATTGCTCGGTCTATTATGTTTCAATCTAATGTGCCCAAGAAGTTTTGGTCTGAAGCTCTTTTAACTGCTTGTTTCTTGATTAATAGGCAACCTTCATCCGTTCTTCACGGACAGACTCCTTTTTCTGTATTGCGTCCCAAGGACTCTCCCTATCCTATTCCTCTTAGAGTGTTTGGCTGCACTTCCTTTGTCCATAATTTTGACCCTAAGACCGACAAGCTATCTCCTAGGTCCATTAAAACACTGTTCCTGGGTTACTCTACTACGAGCGAAGGATACAAGTGTTACTGTCCTAGTCTTCGCCGCATGTTTGTGTCTAGGGACGTCACTTTCCATGAGACCACTCCATATTTCTCCAATGCTATGAGCAAGGGGGAGCAGTTGAGAGAGGGAGAGCCACCAAAAATACAAAATGAGAGACTGGCACCATCGGTGCAGAGTGAGGGAGTGCCACCTATCTTCCAGGGTTTTACTCCTATTCCAGATGAACAAGCAGGAGATAGACCTACCATTGAGCATTACCCACATGTATACCATAGGCGAGGCAGACAGGATCCAGAAGAAGTAGCGGCACCTGTCCCTGAGCCCTCATCATCGCCTTCTACTCAAGAGAATCCTACAGAGACATCAGATCTCAACCTTCCTATTGCTGTTCGGAAAGGTACTAGGTCCTGTACTATTAAACACCCTATTACAAATGTATGTTGCCTGTCTCATCTGTCTAAGCAGGCACGTGCATTCGCTATTGGGATTGATTCTGTGTCTATTCCAAGAAACCATTATGATGCTATGAAGAACAGTGGCTGGACATAGGCTATGCAACTTGAAATGTCAGCTCTCTTAAATAATGGTACTTGGGATCTGGTTGATCTTCCTGCAGGAAAGAAAGTAGTAGGCTGTAGATGAGTTTTCACTATTAAACACAATCCGGATGGATCAGTTGAACGGTTGAAAGCCCGATTGGTTGCAAAGGGCTACACCCAAACTTATGGTGTTGACTTCTTTGAAACATTTTCTCCTGTTGCTCGCCTGAATTCTGTGCGGATCATTATTTCTCTTGCTACTACCTTTGATTGGCCACTATTTCAGCTAGATGTAAAGAATGCTTTTCTCCATGGTGATCTACAGGAAGAAGTATATATGGAGCAACCTCCTGGGTTTGTTGCTCAGGGGGCGTGTCAGAAAGTATGCAAATAAAAAAAGGCTATTTATGGGTTGAAACAATCACCTAGAGCTTGGTTTGACAAGTTCAGTGAAGTTATTCTTCAGATGGGTTTTTCTCGCTCCAAGACTGATCATTCCTTATTTTACTCCAGCTCTTCCCGTGGATCCATTATTCTTCTTGTCTATGTTGATGACATAGTAATTACTGGCAGTGACACCATGGGAATATCTCGTGTCAAAGAGGGTTTGCAAAAACACTTCCATACAAAGGATCTGGGCAAACTATGATACTTTCTAGGCATTGAAGTGCTTAGATCTCATGCATGTGTCAATTTATCTCAGAGAAAATATGTGCTTGATTTGTTACAGGAGACAGGCATGGCTGAATCTAAACCGGTATCTACACCAATGGATCATCACATCAAAGAGGTGGTTGATGATGCTGAGTATAAAGATCCAGAATATTACAGGAGAATAGTGGGTAAGTTAATATATCTAACAGTCACCCAACCTGATATTTCATTTGCTGTGGGCGTGGTCAGCCAATATATGCATTCTCCGCGACAATCACACTGGACAACAGTCTGCAGAATTCTGAGGTATCTGAAAAATGCTCCCGGTAAGGGTATCACATATTCTAGACCAAAGGCACCTCCATCTACTCTGTCTCTCACAGGATATTCAGATGCTGACTGGGCTGGTGATCATACTGATAGGAGATCTACATCAGGCTATTGTACCTTTCTAGGTGATCATCTTGTCACATGGAAAAGTAAGAAGCAACACGTGGTTGCTAGATCTAGCACTGAGGCTGAATACCGTGCTATGGCCCATGCATGCTGTGAATTAAAATGGGTCAAATCTGTTTTATCTGAATTGCAAATTTCTCTTCTACCTTCTATGGAGCTCAAGTGTGACAATCAATCTGCTATGCACATTGCCAGAAATCCTATCTTTCATGAGCGTACAAAACACATAGAGGTTGATTGCCATTTTATTCGTGATCAAATAAAAGACGACACTATTGTGACTCCATATGTCAGGTCTGAAGATCAACTAGCAGATATTCTGACAAAGCCTTTGGGTTCAGCAATCTTTCAGAGACTCTGCGGCAAGCTGGGCATACACGATGTGTACTCTCTAGCTTGAGGGGGAGTGTGAAGCAACCTGCATCCCGGTCGATACTATCGACATTCTGTCGATAGTATCGAGATCAGTTCAGGTTCAAGTTGAAGCAAGCTGCATCCCGGTCGATACTATCGACACACATGTCGATAGTATCGAGATTGGTTCAGGCGCAAGACAATATTCCGTCGATACCATCGACACTCAAGTCGATGGTATCGACACCGGCACAGCGGCGGAACGGCAAGCCAGCGGCAGATCTATTTTGCTTATGAAATTTAGTTTTTATTCTTTTTCTCTCTTTGTACCTCATGTACTTACCCTAATATATATATACAAGTGTGTAGGCTCAAGCCCTACACACGTTTGCTGCATCTTGCAGCCGACATGTGATCGGTGTTCCTGCCTTCTTCCTTCTTCATTTCTTCTTACATGTATAATATAAGGTATCCTCTGTCTGTCCATCTCCATCAGTCTTCTTACTTTAACTGGTAAACGCAATGCTTCATGAACAAACACCATGTCAGCCTGGTGCCTAAAGCACCCGCCAAAAGCCCTTGTCATAACATTGACTTTGGAACAAGGGACCCCCTGATGAAGCTGACATGTATTGATGTTTTAACTATTTCAATCATCTATCTCATTAATCATGGGTATCTTGCTGCTCCCAAAGAGTAACCATCGCCAGCCTGCTGCTAACCTCCATCGTTATCTCATTCAAGCTGTTGTTCTCCATAGTCTTCAACACTATCACAACCGGTTGACCCCTGTCTCTAAGAACTGGTTGGCATTCATCCAAGATCTGTAGGCCATCACCAGCCTACCGCTACTATTCATGTAATAGCAACCATCCACCATCTTCTAGAAGACGAATTTGTGCCACAACGACCAACCTAAATGTTGACCTTAACATTGTGCAAGTTGGGTAGGTTCCATTTCCAAACCTTGATGTGCTTCAACTTCAAGTTTACATCCTCCAGGCCATACCCCCTTAAGTCCTCCCTAGCATGGTATGAGAGACCCTTCTTGAAACTTTTATGCTTACAGAGCCAACCCAAGACCGTCATAACTTCTCTCTACGAGCTCTCGTATGATTTTCCTCTCCCATCATATCTCAACTCAAACCTTCTCCTCCACATCACCCAAATGATAATATATGGTAGCAAGCCCTTCAACCAACCTTCAACAATCGCTCTGTTAGCACTATCCCAGAACTGTAGTAATCAAGCTCTAGTGCTTTGATACCGCCATGCATCCATCTGAAGCATTTTTCTTGACCTACCCCACAAAAAATGACTCAGTTTACTAAATAAGAAGAAATGTACCAGCAATTCCTGATCTTCGGAGGAACAACAAACATACTTAGAAGCAATGCGAATTCTACAACACATAATACCATCGTAAGTGACAAGCGCCCGGGGCAACAACTTCCACGTCGTTGCATTCGCCCCAAGGGGATTACCCATACACCATAGCCATTTGTTGACCACCTCCCGCCCTTCCTCATTCCCCTCTTGTTGTTCTGTAAGTAGTCTCGACTGAACTCAGAGAGAAAGCGCCCGATTGTTCCAGCTCCAACACTAGAAAGTAAGGATGGATTGAGGGAAAAGCCCAAGATTCAACCACCCTTTTAACCCCTTCATCATTCAAAACATTACATATCTTCTGCCAAGCCAACTATCATGTTCGATCCAGAAATCATTCAACTTTGCTTCTTTGTTCACAAGGCCCGATCTTCTTGCCAAGGGATGTAGAGGTGCCCCGCAACATTTATCAAACGGGAAGGAAATATTCCCTTGTCCTGCGACCCAAGACACATTCTTCATCATTGTTGGAAAGCGTTTCCATATGCGTCTCCAAAGAGGGGAAGAATGGTTCCCTAACATCATATTTTGTTGATAGTTGTCATCGTCAGCGCCCGAAAGCCTCTTGTACCTCTCTCTGCAAATAGATGCCCATACTGACCCTCCTGTAATAACCTCCTAGAAACCTTTAGCGATAAAAGCTTCTTGGGTTATCTCTAGATCGGGAATCCCTACCCTCCTCTTTCCTTGCTTCTAGTCATGTTCCAGGCCACCCAAACTTTTCTTTTGGATCCGTCTCTAGCACGCCAAAAGAAGCTTTTCATTATGAAGTCTAAATCTGTTCAACAATTTCTTTTGGATCGGGGTGGCCGCCAATGTGAATAGTGGGATCGATGCCAACACATTCAAGATAAGAATGCATCAACAACTAAAAGAGAGAAGATTGGACTTCCATCCGGACAACTTTCTTTGAATGAGGTCATCACAGATGTAAAGTGGTTTTCTTTTAACCTGCCTCTCGGCTCTCGCCAGTGGAGTGCCCAGGTAATCCATGGCGTCTCCTTTGCAAGGCATGTCCAATGTCTGTTCCAGCCCGTTCACCATCTCATCCTCAATTTTACCAACAATGAAACCCAATTTGCTTGGGTTCATCTTTTCCCAACAACTTGCCATACAACTCCATCGTGGTCATGAGGACCTCAAGCTGTTGCTGTTTACTCATAGCGAATAGAATCATGTCATCCGCAAAAACAAGAATAGGAGTTGAGGTCGCCAAACCTCACATGACAAACCTGTTGATGCGTCTCTTATCAGCTAAGCGCTTTAGGAGCCTGCAAACACCTCCTCCATCAGAATAAACAAGATTTAGGGGGTTGCCTTGTTTCAAACCCCTCCCCATATGAAACATACCATTAGAACGTCCTCCAATCACCACCGTGACTCAGACTTCTTCAAAGATACTCAGGCAGAGGTTGATCACATGGTTATTAAGACCCATCTTCTGTAAAACCAACCTGAGATATTTCAAGACTCTATCATACACTTTCATCATGTCCAATTTAATGATAGGATCATGATTCTCAGTCCCCACATCAATGTTGTGCTTAAGCTCTCTAGCCAATCTGATATAGCCGAGAATGTTCCTGCCTTTAACGAATGTCCCTTGCTCCAGAGAAACAACATCTGACAAGAAGGCTGCCATTCTATTGTTCATAATCTTGGCTATCAAGCGGATGGTGACATTTTCTACCGAAATGGGCCTGATATCATTTGCGAGGGAACACAATTCTTTGATCTTTGGGATGAAAACCAACCTGCTGCAAAAGAAACTCCAGTGCGGCTGATTGCCCTTAAAGAAAGATCTAATGGCCTCCACTAGGTCCTCTTTAATCACATCCCATGCTGCTATATAGAACTTTGTTGTTAATCCATCGGGGCTGGGAATGCGTAGCTGTCCATCTGCTTTAAAGTGATGTATATCTCTTCTATCGTGGGTTCAGCCCCAAAGGACAAACATCATCGATATGAAGGTCTCCGGGATAGCCTGCAAAATAGGGTCGTCACTGCCATTCTCCCCGGTCTCCTCACTTGCACAAAGGGCCCTGTAATATCTTGTGTCCTCTTGGCATATGCTTGTGTCATCATCCAACCAAACCCCATCTTTCTTGAGTTCCCTCTGCAATTTCTTTATGAATGATCTCTTTCTCCTATTTTTCATCACCACATGTTAGAAAGCAGTGTTCCTGTCCCCATCATTAAGCCAACTAATCTTCGCCTTTTCTTTCCATGTCATGTCTTCCATCTCCAAGACTTCATTTAGCTCCTCCTTTGATGACCTGAGCACCAACTCATTGTGGGCATTTGGGTTATCATCACAAGCTATTAGTAAGAGTTCAATTATCTCACTCAAATCCTTTATTCTCTGCTCCAGGTGCCCAAAGGTCTCACGAGCCCACTTCTTAAGGACTCTTATGAGATTTTGAGCCTTCAGGAGAAACTTCCTTGAGGTTTCAGTAGCCCCCTCGTAGAACCAGCCCTTCTCGATAACCATCAAGCATTCATGGTATGACAACCACACCTTTAGGAATGAAAACTGGTGTGGGTGTTTTCTCTGATTCTCGCTATCTGACATTACTAAGAGCAACATACAATGATCCGATGATCGATCCCTCATAAGGTGTTTGACAATCCATCCCTTATAGTCATAGGTCCCTAGCTTTGTATGTAAACCTTTATCTAGTCTCTCCCACTTTGTTGGACTTCCTCTCGACTTGTCCACCCACAGGGATTCCTCAAGCCCCATCACATTAATCCATTCATTAAAGTCATGCGTAGCCCGAGTGTCAACTCGATTCAGCCCTCTCCTCTCCATCTTAGATTTAACGATATTGAAGTCGCCTATTAGTGTCCATTGCTGCCCCTGTACAACATCAAGCAAAACTCTCATGTTCTACAGGTTGGTACTATCCCAACCCTCTGACTGATCCCTATTGAGTGATGTCACCGGTATCGGGTGTTGTAAAGGAAGCTACGAGAAGCTGCAGAGCTTTACCAAGACTTGTCAAAACCCTTTATCCTGATCCTTGAGTGATGTCTGCTACTTTTATAAGCCAAGGGCTCTCTTGGAGATGCCATAGTAGACAACTAATTCTTGGGGGATTTCATCTAGGATGGCCTCCACTAAGAGTAGGATACCAGATGTATCTGCCAGTGATCTCTACCATCTCGATCGACCAATCAATTTCCTAAGAGTGCCCACCGATTCTTATAGGGACTTGTTATCTCTGCATACGGAAGGTTTATCCTCCAACCAACACCATACCTTACTCCAGATATGGACTCTCTCTGTCACATCTGCTGACGTGACCGTAAGGGTGTTGTTCATCATCTTCGGCGGTGAACCAACAACAATGTCATCAACTTCTCTCTCAGAATTGAAGAAGATGAGGGCTTGCTTCCTCGCCGTTCGTTCATATATGATTGCTGTAGGCCAAAGAAAGATCAGATGCTCACGAATTCTATCCCACGGGAGTTGCTCCTCCCAGGAAACATGAATTGCCACTTTAAGTACTTCCTCCACCTCTTGTCTCTCTTCGTCATTCATCTTAACCTTACACACCCTCTTCCTCTGTGCCGTTGGACTCCATGCCGTCGTAACAGGCGTCGGGCCGGGGTTCTCAGTTTTGGGAATTCTTTTATGTTGGTTATTCTCCATGGAGCAACAATTTGTTTCCTCTTGCATCTGTTCGCAAGGTGATCAGTGCCAAGACACAGGTAGCGGGCCTTTGACGCTTTACACTAAGCTTGCCTGTGGCCTTTCCTCAACCACCTGAAACACACTTCTTTAGGTACAGTGAAAATGGTTTAGTTGTCCCTTGACATTAAAGATGTCCCTTGCTTGGATTTCCTCGATGACCCTTCTGCCATCCCTCGTTGTCCTCTACCTCTGCTGCATCATTTTTTGGTTCTGCCTCCTGCTTCTCTACCCTCACAACCGATTCCCCAATCTATGCAGGAACATCCTTTGCCACGACGTGACACCCCCATGGGTTCCTACTGCTCCATCAAGGGAGCTATATCAGGGAGAATATGGTTCATCGACATTGTCAATATCGCATCATCAGCCCGACGCGTGGATACCACCCTCTGGGCAATCAAGCTATGCTGTCTCTTCGGGAGGCGTTTGAACCTTTGAGTCTTCGCATATGAGAGCGCCATAGAACAAGAACCAGAATTAGGAAACAATTGGGGGGGGTTGATCATTTTGGGTGTCTACCTTGTCCAACGTCCACTCAATTATCAACACCCAATCGTCACAGTCCATACTAGAGCCATGCCACCGATGTTAAGGTGTCGCCGCCAAAGTATCAACACCCTAAATCGTTGCCGTTGCTCTCCGAATGGAAACCAACCAGGCCTATCACCTCCAGGAAAGGCAGAGTTAAGAAGGAATAACGAGCGTTATCCCCTGTCGGGTAGAGCGTCGGAGTAGAGGGAAGCTCGGCAGTTGGGAGAAAGGAGTGTCCACAGCGGTGGCGGTGGCAACACAACGCCGAGGGTACAAAAAAGCCCACTCGATTTCCAAATCGCCACCCCCTTTCGTCCAACCTAAGGTACTCTAAGATTGAAAGGGATTTGGTTGTTTAAGAGTGCATTTCATTGATCGAAAAACAAGTAGTGGAGAAAATGTCAACCCAAAAAGAGACACATGACAGTGAAATATAAGGGTTCTGGAAACTTCAAGAAGATGACGATTCTTACGCTCGAGAACACCATTCTGTTGAGGAGTGTGAGAACAACATGTTTGATGAATGGTGCCAAGGCTTTTGCAGAAATGACTGATAGACTGTTGCATAAATTCAAGGGCATTGCATGTCCTAAAAAATATTATGGGCTTATTAAATTGAGTCTTAATCTCAACAAAGAATGCAATAATAGTGTCAAGAACAATTTCGAATTGCAAGAAATATGGGTAGAAGCACTAGAACCGATGACCCATTTGTTTTTACCATAAGCACCCGAGGATGCTAAAAAGGCAGAATCGCCATCCGAACTTGGAGCCGACGTTGGAGTCTAGAGTCGTTCTTTGAAAAGCTTTTCAAATTCAGCTCTAAACCAATCCTCAAAAGCAGTGGAGGGTTGGGCCGGTTCATCCTCGGTGTTGTCAGCATGAGCCTGATTGGCCCTTGTGTTGTGAGTAGCCATGTTTCACCCAACAACAATCCTCATTGTGATTATTACGCGACCAAAAAAGTTGTAGGGATGAGATCTAGCAGGAGAGGCGGTGCTTGGTCCAGCATGTGGTCCACGTCTCGGTCCAGTAGGGGGTTGGCCACGTCCAGGTCCTGACAGGCCAAAACAACCACGTCCTCTACTACGGTCACGACCTCTGCCACGTCCATAGTCGCCATATCGGACCGCAAGAGCAGAGGCCTTAGTGGACCCAACAGGAGCGGAAGAGACAAATGGCAGGCGCTGAACTCTTTTTAGGACATCACGTTGCTTAGGTAGTGGGTCATTAAACAAGATCTTATCTATGACTCCTAAAAAAGGCAGGTAATCCAACAAGGAATTGTACTAGCTGAAGTTCATTCATCTGTCTTTGAACTTCAATAATATTAGACGTCAATCAGCGTTATACTTCAAACCATCCTACAAAGCACAACATGGATTGTAATAATCCTCAATAGAGGTACCATTAGAAAATTCCTTTTTAGCTTGATTTTGAAAGATTTCAAACACCTTTTTCGGATTTTGTAGTTGAGTGTAAACATGTGATTAATTGATCCCACATGGATATTTCGTTCTAAGTCGTAAAAGAGATTGACTTATTTTTGGTTCGACACTGTTGGCCATCCAGGTCATCACTCTAGAGTCATCTGTGAAACAACCTGCATCCCTGTCGATACCATCGACATGCATCCCTGTCGATACCATCGACATGAGGTCGATGGTATCGAGATTATCACAGCGACAGAACAACAATCTGTCGATACCATCGACAGTCCTGTCGATGGTATCGACAGTAGAACAATGACGGAAATCGGCGGACTGCCTCCCGGTTCTATTTTTATTATATTATTTGTTTTATTGTTTCTCTATTATTTTCTCCTTTGTACCACAATGTATCTTACCCTAATATATAAAAAGAAGAGAGACGACTATTGCCCTCTCAAGGAAGCTGCTCCTTGCAGCCGACAAATCTCTCAGTGTTCGTCTCCTCTCCTCCTCATCTCTTCTCACATGGTATCAGAGCGGCTTTAATCCGCTGCCCCGCTTCCTCAACAAGTCGCCGCCACAACCTTCCCGCCTCCTTTCTTCTTCCCATCCGCCGCCGCCGCCCCACTTCTCTAGGCGCCGCAGTCACCTCAGTCGTCGGGCCAGCAAGAACAGCAGCCCGCCGTCGGCGCGGGTGCTGCTGGGCTAGCAACCGCTAGCCGTCTTCATCGCTGGATCGATAGCAGCTTTTCCCTCGCTGTTGTAGATCTAGCCACCAAGGACCGTAGCTGCTAGCAAGCTTCCGGTTGATTTACAACAGTTTTCGACCAGTTCTCGGGAGCCGAAACTACTGTTTGGGAGTCTCCGGGTGATTCAACGGTTATCTAAAGCCCAATCCGAGGGACTCGTCTCTTCCAGAGTGCTATCCTAATCACATATCCTCCATGTGTGATTAGGAAAATCGATTGGAGGTTGTGAATGCGTCAGTAACCCATTTATCTGCGTTTTTATGTTGTGACGTGTATCTCTCCGTCACCTCATCTCTCTCCGTGACGTGTATCTCTCCGTCACCTCAACTTTCTCTGTGACGTGTATCAATCCGTCACTAAGTTCCCGTCTACAACGGAGGACACCAAGACTCCCTACAACGAGGCGTCTCCTATCCCTTCCATCAAGCTCAACGGGAAAAACTATCTACTATGGATGAATGCTGTTCACACTATCTTGGAATCTCGTGACAAGGCGAGACATCTTGACTCGGGTCCCCTGGACACTACTGATAAAGGATACACTGAATGGAAGCGTCATGACAGTCTTGTGAAGACTTGGTTATGGAATAGTATGGAACCTGCAATTGCGGCTAGGTTTATGTTCTATACTACAGCTAAAGAGATATGGGACGCAGTGAAGCAACACTATTCCCAGGAGAAGAATGCTCTTCGACTATTCATGATATATGATCGTCTGTTTGCTGAGAGGCAGGGTGATAGATCTCTTGAGGAATACTTTGGAGCTATTCAGGCACTTGCTCAAGAGCTGAGCTACTATCATCCTGTGACAGTTGCTGCACAGATCAAAGATAGAGACGACTTGGTTACTGCTAAATTTCTATCCAAGCTTAATCCCATTTGCGGTTCTGCCCGGAGCGTCATTCTGGCTTCTGATAAATTGCCAAGTTTTGTGGAAGCCTATTCGATAATTCAACAGTCTATTTTTGAGTCTGTTAATCCTGTGTCTACTATATCTTCTAGGGAGTCTCATGCATCCGTAGCTGCTGCGGTGAGAGGAGGATGACCTGGTATGGGCAGAGGACGTGGGATACGTTCGAAGTGTACTTTCTGTGACAAACCGGGACATACAGTGGAGAAGTGTTGGAAGAAACATGGGAGACCTGCTGCACCTCCTGTGGGGGCAGCACATTGTGCCACCTCTACAGATTCCTCTCCGTCTTCAGCTGTGGGCACCAATTCTGGGACTGACATCACTCTTACTCAGGAGGAGTATGATCGGTTCATTCAGGCTACACAATACATGAGTGTGGGATCTTCATCTTCGTCATCAACAAACCTGACATCTATTGCGGGTAATCAGGCTACATCTCTCATAACTTCTGGCTCTACTTCATCTTGGGTGGTTGACTCTGGCGCGTCACAACACATGACTGGTATGAAGAGATTGCTCTAATCTATAGACTCGCATATCCCTCACCAATCTGTCACACTGGCAGATGGTTCAGTGAGGAGAGTGCTAGCTAGTGGATCTGTCTCTCTAACACCCAAGATTGATCTTAAATCTGTACACTTTGTGCCTGAGTTTCCTTTTAATCTTCTTTTTGTTGCAAAATTGATTGACACTGTAAAATGTACGGTAACATTTGGGCCTTCTTGTTTTATTTTACAAGATCTCAAGAGTATGAGGACGATTGGTGGGGGGCCTAGGAAAGGTGATCTCTACCTTTTCCACGGTGACAGTCTGCCTCGCCCAGTATCTGCTCCAGCTCCATCCATCCTGTTGAGTGGTTCCCCCTTACTATGGCATTGCAGATATGGACATCCGTCGTTAGAGAGCCTGCGGAAGTTGGAAACTGAGTTGTCCCAAGTGTCATCTTTAGAGTGTCAGTCATGTCAGCTAGTAAAACATCATAGGTTGTCTTATCCCAGTCGTGTCCATAAGCGGGCATCTTGTCCTTTTGAGTTAGTCCACAGTGATGTATGGGGTCCTGTTAAAGACCAGAGTTATAATGGTTTTCGTTATTTTATTTCCTTTGTGGATGATTTTTCCCGCATGACATGGATCTACCTTCTCAAAAGTCGAGAGTCTGTGCTATCTATTGTGAAACATTTTCATAAAGAAATAAAGGTTCAGTTTGACTGCAATATAAAAACTCTCCAATTTGATAATGCTTTAGAGTATGTTCAAAAGGCTATCTGATTTTTGCAGTTCTGTGGGCATGATCCATCGCACGTCTTGTCCTCACACCCCTCAACAAAATGGGGTGGCTGAGAGGAAAAATCACCATCTTCTTGATATTGCTCGTTCGATCATGTTTCAATCCAATGTGCCTAAGAAATTATGGTCTGAAGCTCTTTTAACCGCTTGTTTCTTAATTAATAGACAACCATCCTCTGTTCTTAAAGGACAAACTCCTTTCTCTGTGTTACGACCCACAGATCGACCCTTCTATGTTCCCCTTAGAGTGTTTGGTTGCACTTCTTTTGTCCATAATTTTGACCCTAAGGCTGACAAACTTTCTCCTAGGTCTATTAAAACCTTGTTCCTTGGTTATTCTAGCACTAGCAAATGATACAAGTGTTACTATCCTAGTCTTCGTCGCATGTTTGTGTCTAGGGATGTTACCTTCCATGAGACCACTCCATATTTCTCCGATGCTATGAGTAAGGGGGAGCAGTTGAGAGAGGGAGTGCCACCAGATTTTCAGAGTGAGAGAGTGGCACCATCTGTGCAGAGTGAGGGAGCGCCACCCATCATTCCTGATTATACTTTTATTCAGGACGAGCAGGCAGCTGACATGCCTGTTATTCAGCAGTACCCATATGTTTATAGTAGGCGCGGCAGACAAGATCCAGAAGAGGTAGCGACACCAGTCCCTGAGCCTTCCTCATCGTCTTCTACTCATGAGATTCCTGCAAAAGCATCAGATCTTGATCTTCCTATTGCTGTTCGGAAAGGTACTCGTTCTTGTACTATTAGACATCATATTACAAATGTGTGTTGTCTGTCCCACTTATCTAAGCAGGCCCGCGCATTTGCTATTGGGATTGATTCTGTTGATATACCAAGGAATCACTATGATGCTATGAAGGACAGTGGCTAGAAACAGGCAATGCAACTTGAGATGTCAGCTCTTTTGCATAATGGCACATGGGATCTTGTTGACTTACCTGTAGGGAAGAAAGCAGTGGGTTGCAGATGGGTTTTCACCATCAAACATAATCCAGATGGATCCGTTGAGAGGTTGAAGGCCAGATTGGTAGCAAAAGGCTACACAGACCTATGAAGTTGATTTCTTTGAGACCTTTTCTCCAGTAGCTCGTCTAAATTCTGTGCGGATTATTATTTCTCTGGCTACTACCTTTGATTGGCCCCTATTTCAGCTTGATATTTAGAATGCCTTTCTACATGGTGACATGAAGAGGTATATATGGAGCAACCTCTTGGGTTTGTTGTTCAGGGGGAGTGTCAGAAGGTGTGTAAATTGAAGAAAGCCATATATGGGCTGAAACAGTCTCCTCGAGGTTGGTTTGACAAGTTCAGTGAGGTTGTACTCCATATGGGTTTTTCTCGCTCCATGACTGATCACTCTTTATTCTACTCTAGCTCTTCTTGTGGCTCTATCATTATTGCTGTATATGTTGATGACATAGTGATTACTGGCAGTGATTCTACAGGCATATCTCGTGTGAAGGAAGGGTTGCAGAGACACTTCCAAACGAAGGATCTGGGTAAACTGAGATATTTTCTGGGCATTGAGGTGCTTAGATCTCATGCAGGTGTCAATCTATCTCAGAGGAAATATGTGCTTGACTTACTACAGGAAACATGCATGACTGAATCTAAACCGGTATCTACTCCTATGGATTATCACATCAAGGGGACGGTTGATGATGTTGAGTACTCAGATCCAGGATATTATAGGAGAATAGTTGGCAAGCTAATATATCTGACTGTTACACAACCTGATATTTTTTTTTGCTGTTGGCGTCGTGAGTCAGCATATGCACTCACCACGACAGTCACACTGGACAACAGTTTGCCGGATTCTGAGATGTCTGAAGAGTGCTCCTGGTAAAGGGATCACATATTCTAAACCCAAGGTGCCTCCATCTACTTTGACTCTCACAGGGTATTCAGATGCAGATTGGGCTCGTGATCATACTGATAGAAGGTCTACATCAGGCTATTATACTTTCCTAGGTGATCGTTTGATTACTTGGAAAAGCAAAAAGCAACATGTGGTAGCTAGATCCAACACTGAGGCTGAATAACGTGCTATGGCCCATGCATGTTGTGAACTACAATGGGTCAAATCTGTTCTTTCTGAGTTAAAAATCACTATTATGTCTTCTATGGAGCTCAAGTGTGACAAGTCTGCTATACACATTGCCAGGAATCCTATCTTTCATGAGCGTACAAAGCATATAGAAGTTGATTGCCATTTTATTCGTGATCAAATCAAAGATGACACTATTGTGACGCCATACGTCAAGTCTGAAGATCAACTGGCGGATATCTTGACAAAGCCTTTGGGTCCGACAACTTTTCAGAGATTATGTGGCAAGCTAGGCATACACGATGTGTACTCTCCAGCTTGAGGGGGAGTGTGAAACAACCTGCATCCCTGTCGATACCATCGACAGGAGGTCGATGGTATTGAGATTATCACAGCGACAGAACAACACTCTGTCGATACCATCGACAATCCTGTCGATGGTATTGACAGTAGAACAATGACGGAAAGCGGCAGACTGCCTCCTGATTCTATTTTTATTATATTATTTGTTTTATTGTTTCTCTATTATTTTCTCCTTTGTACCACAATGTATCTTACCCTAATATATAAAAAGAAGAGAGACGGCTATTGCCCTCTCAAGGAAGCTGCTCCTTGCAGGCGACAAATCTCTCGGTGTTCGTCTCCTCTCCTCATCTCTTCTCACATCATCTTTGACACATAGGTCATCAACATGATTAGTTTTATCGTCAGCAGTCTCAAACAGAGTAACAAGTCCTTTGGTGATAAGATGAGAGTACCAACCTTGGGCCTTGACATACATCTTGAAGAAAGCTAACCTCGTATGGTAATTAGAACCATCCAATTTTATTGTGGTCATGCAGATGGTTCTTAGGTATCATTAGAGGCCATGATGGAATTTGCTCTAGATCAGTCCACACAAGTTCTTAGTTTAGAAGGGTGTGACACATCACGCAAGTTGTCAATTGAATAGCTTAATAAACCAACATCTTTAGACCGACATGTGATGAAGGTTAATGGGAGGGAGAAAATCCCTATTGAAGACAAAGTGAACGCGAGAAGAGATTTGTACCAGGAGCAATTTGTTGATTTGATGCATCAGTGACTCAAGATTGATGCACTGGGTGTGAGGGCGGTAGGAGCAGGGGGTGTGAGGGCGGCTGGGAAGGCTGGGTAGCCTGGGTGTTTGTGGCGGGCTATAGGGAGTAGGCCGCTGGAGTGGGATTAGAGGGTAGGCTGGCAGTAGGAGGGTTGGAGGATGGAGTGCGGCTTGTGGCAGGGATGATGGTGGCGAGGTGGGTTGGCTACATGTGAATATGGGTGGAGGGGTTGCGGAATACAGGGAGGTGGCAGAAAGAGGGTGGATAGCGGCGAGATGGCGGTAGGTCATGGAGATTGGTAGGGGCTGGAGTGGGTGGGGTGATGATAGGGGCGTGGAGTATTAGTAGGGGTCGATGGGTGCTGGGTTGGCGATGGGCGGTCAGTAGCTTGCAGGGGGGTCGATGGGTGCAGAGGGGGCGGCGATGGGAGGTCGATGGCTGGGGAGGTCGATGGGTGCAGAGGGGGGGGGTCGATGCGGGGGAAGATGGGAAGGTAGATAAGCGGAAGGGCAACAACTGGTCAGGGACGGGACAGAGGATGGTCGACAAGAGGGAGATGAGACGAAAGGGTGGTGGCCATTAGAGAAGGTTGGGCGGGCTGCAGGGCACAAGCGGAAGGCTGGAGATAGGTGCGGTGGAGGTCGATGGCGAAGTGGGAACGGGTGAATCTGGGGAGAAAGAAGAACGTGAGTAGTGAATTAAAAAACGGCCTAGGCGGCCGCTTAATCGGCCATGACCCTCATCCGTCTAATTTAGCCCCTAAGCGCCCACTTAATCGTTTTGAACATAATCGCCTACTTTTTGCCCGCCTCACCCGCTTTTTCCCGTTTTTTCCCCTCTTTTTGCCCGCTTTTTTCCCGCTTTTGTTTAAAAATCCTAATGTAAGCATCTAACATTAATTAATTACATAGTCCAAGTAGTGTTGACTATAATATATGAAACTTGTATACATTAAATGTTCTATGATATAGCTAGTCCTAATTTAGAATGCATACTTTGTGTGTAAGCTGTAATAATTGGGTACTTCTGTAATGCATCCAAGTAAATATCATATTGCTGTATTCTAATGCATGATTAGTTTTACTGATTTCCTTGCTGCTTTCAGTGATTAATGATTGGTACTACTGATTAGTATTACTTTAGTGATTACTTTAATTCAATAATTCATAGTTTGTTATTTACAATTACTGATCTGCTTGCTGATTTTAGTGATTAGAGATACTGATTAATAGTAAAATATTGATGAATACTTAGTTAATTACTGATTTGCTGATTATATATGTATAGAAGTTCCTTATAAATATATTTTTTATATACACATACATGTAATTTTGTATAAAAATATATAAAATTTAGACACCCGCTTTTTCAAAATTGCCCGCTTAATCGCCCGCCTACCGCTTAATCGGTTACAGGGTGTTGTCCGTACGCCTCCCGCTTCCCGCTTTCTGATACCTTGAACGTGAGCAAGAAGGGTGGCGGCTAAGGAGAATGGAAGGGAGGAAAGAATTAGGGTGGTTCAAAAAGCTTTGATACCATGTGAACATAATAAGATTGTATTATTTAGATAACAAATACAAGCATAGGCATCCTCCAAATCTCCAATATAGCATAGGAGGTTTCACTCAATACAGAGTTTACCAGTATGGGACACAAAATAAATCAATAAAAATAAACATATTAACAAATACTAATTAAAAAGACGTAGATGTCAGACAACCTAACTATTATGCACAGATGCACGTGCATGAACACACCAACATAGAGCACATAAAGCACTAGTGTTATTAGAACTTTTAGACATACACCTGCTAACCATAATTGTTATGAGAGTTGTCAAAGAGTTTGCTTCTTCTCTACTACATATTATATAGAACTCTGTGGCACACATCATGTCTTTATTAATTTTATAATGTTTCATTTCATTGATTTCAGGGTAGATATTGGAACAAGTGAACCATTGTTGCTGGATGTTTTGATAAATGCATTGATTAACATAAGCTCCGAGTAAGTTCTCAATTTTTGTCTAGTTTTATATATCATTTTGTCAAATGAAAACATGAAGGGTTGCTGTCTGCATGATTTTATTCGGTTTAGAATTCAAACAGAATATTCTTTTGTTTATGTTTGATTTGTTCTGATACATGAAAATTTCTGATACATGAAAATAATGTTGTCTTCTGATTGATTTTGCTTTCATTTTTTTGTTTGTTTTATAAAGTAAAAGTCTCATTCTAAAGAGGGTATGCTTATTTTATCCTGTTTAGTGGAGACGCATCTCCCTTCAGAAGCATTTTTGTTGGAAAGGCTAAATATAACTTAGCATCTCATTTATAGTTTGTAACTTAGTACAACTTAGAATTTCGTTTTACTGTGAAAATGCCTTAATGATTTGTTAACATGTCTTTTATTATGTGTTATTTATTTGTTATGTTATTCTCTTATTTCTGCTGTACCTATATGTAATTTACCCATATCTATAATAGACATGAGACAGTTGTTTGCCCTCTCAAGCACGCTGCTCACGCAGCCGCCAATTCTCTTGTGCGATCGGCTTCTCCTCTCCTCCGCTTCTCCGCTCACATGGTATCAGAGCAGCGTACGACCTAGGCGCCTCTCCCTCTTCTCCTTCCGTCGCCAATCTTCCCCTCCATCTTCTCCTTCCCTTCCGCCCGCCGGCAGCGCCGCGGTGCAGCAGCAGGTGCCGCCGCCCGGCCTGCTGCCGTCGTCCGCCTCTTGGCGTGAGACGTAGGGCTAGCAGGCCCTCTCCGTCACCAAGCTGGGCCTTTGGTAGCCCTTCAACGCTGCCGTAGGCTCCGCCGCGAAGTCCCAGAGGCGTTCTTTCTTCCCCGACGATTTTCACAGCAACCACCGGTCAATTTTTCGGAAGTTGCTGTTGCTGTTTGGGGATCTTCGGCTGATCCGACGGCCGTCTAAAGCCTAAACCGGAGGACTCGTCTCTCTACGATTGTACTCTTAGTCACACCTCCACCATGTGTGATTAGGAAAATTGTTTGGAGGCTGTGAATGCGTCAGTAATGCATTTATCTCATTTTTCAGTTGTGATGTGTATCTCTCCGTCACTTCAGCCTTCATTGTGACGCGTATCGGACCATCACAAAGCCCCGTTATATCATGGGGGACACCAAGATGTCTACGATCTACAGTGAGATATTGCCTATCCCTTCCATCAAGCTAAACGGGAAGAATTATCTCCTATGGATGAATGCTGTCCATACTGTTTTGGAGTCTCAAGACAAGGCGAGATATGTTGACTCTGCTCCCCTGGCTGCTACTAATGAAGGACACACTGAGTGGAAGCGTCATGACAGTCTAGTGAAGACCTGGTTGTGGGGTAGTATGGAACCGACGATTGCTGCAAGGTTCATATTTTATTCTACAGCCAAGGAGATATGGGACGCAGTGAAGAAGCATTACTCTCAGGAGAAGAATGCTCTTCGCCAGTTCATGATCTATGATTGTCTTTTTGCAGAGAGACAGGGTGACAGGTCACAAGAGGAGTATTTTGGAGCGATTCAGGCCATTGCTCAAGAGCTGAGTTACTATCATCCTGTGACAGTTGCTGAACAGGTCAAAGACAGAGATGACTTGATTACTGCCAAGTTCTTATTTGGACTCAATTATTCTTGCAGTTCTGTCCGAAGTGTCATCCTTGCTTCTGATAGATGGCCTAGTTTTGAGGAAGCCTACTCGAGAATTCAGCAATCCAATTTTGAGTCTGCGGATCCTATTTCTGTTGTATCTTCTGGGGAGTCTCATGCATCTATAGTTGCTGCAGTGAGAGGAGGACGACCTGGTATGGGCAGAGGACGGGGGACCCGTCCTAAGTGCACCTTCTGTGACAAACCAGGACGTACAGTGGATAAATGTTGGAAGAAACATGGGAGACCACATCACCACCAGTGGGGGCAGCACATAATGCCACTACTACTGAGCCCTCTCCGTCTTCTGCTGTGGGCTCTAGCTCTTCAGGCATTACTCTTACTCAGGAGGAGTATGATCAGTTCATTCAGGCTACACAACACATGAGTATGGGATCGTCATCCTCAACAAACCTGGCATCTACTGCGGGTAATCAGGCTACATCTCTTATAGCTTCTGGCTCTACTTCATCTTGGGTGGTTGACTCTGGCGCATCACAACACATGACTGGTATGAGGAGATTGCTCCACTCTATTGACTCATATATCCCTCACCAATCTGTTACACTAGCAGATGGTTCAGTGAGGAGAGTGTTAGCTAGTGGACCTGTTTCTCTAACACCCAAGATTGATCTTAAATCTGTACATTTTGTGCCTGAGTTTCCATTTAATCTCCTTTCTATTGCAAAATCGATTGACACTGTAAAATGCACAGTAACATTTGGGCCTTCTTGTTTTGTATTACAGGATCTCAAGAGTATGAGGACGATTGGTGGGGGGCCTAGGAAAGGTGATCTGTACCTTTTCCATGGTGACAGTCTGCCTCGCCCAAAATCTGCTCCTGCTCCAGCCATCCTGTTGAGTGGTTCCCCCTTACTATGGCATTGCAGATATGGACACCCTTCTTTAGAAAGTCTGCGGAAGTTGGAACTAGAGTTGTCCCATGTGTCGTCTTTAGAATGTTAGTCATGTCAGTTGGGAAAGCATCATAGATTATCTTATCCCAGTCGTGTCAATAAAAGGGTATCTTGTCCTTTTGAGTTGGTTCATAGTGATGTATGGGGTCCTGTTAAAGACCAGAGTTATAATGGTTTTCGTTACTTTATTTCTTTTGTGGATGATTTTTCCCGTTTGACATGGATCTATTTACTCAAAAGCCGAGAGTCTGTGCTATCTATTGTTAAACATTTTCATAAAGAAATAAAGGTTCAATTTGACTGCAATATCAAAATTCTTCAATCTGATAATGCTTTAGAGTATGTTCAAAAGGCCATGTCTATTTTTGTAGTTCTGTGGGCATGATCCATCACACGTCTTGTCCTCACACCCCTCAGCAAAATGGGGTGGTTGAGAGGAAAAATCGCCATCTCCTTGTTGTTGCTCGGTCTATCATGTTTCAGTTTAATATGCCTAAGAAATTCTGGTCTGAAGCCCTTTTAACTGCCTGCTTCTTAATTAATAGAGAACCATCCTCTGTTCTTAAAGGGCAGACCCCTTTCTCTGTGCTACGTCCTACGGATCAGCCCTTCTATGTCCCTCTTAGAGTGTTTGGTTGCACTTCTTTTGTTCATAATTTTGACCCTAAGGCCGACAAACTTTCTCCTAGGTCTATTAAAACCTTGTTCCTTGGGTACTCCAGTACTAGCAAAGGATACAAGTGTTACTGCCCTAGTCTTCGTCGCATGTTTGTGTCTAGGGATGTTACCTTCCTTGAGACCACTCCATATTTTTCCGATGCTATGAGTAAGGAGAGCAGTTGAGAGAGGGAGTGCCACCAACTTTTCATAGTGAGAGAGTGGCACCATCTGTGTAGAGTGAGGGAGCGCCACCCATCATTCCTGATTATACTTTTATTCAGGAAGAGCAGGGAGCAGATGGGCATGTTATTGAGTACTACCCACATGTTTATAGTAGGCGAGGCAGGCAAGATCCAGAAGAGGTAGCAACACCAGTCTCTGAGCCTTCCTCATTGTCTTCTACTCACGAGATTCCTGCAGAAGAATCAGATCTTGATATTCCTATTGCTGTCCGGAAAGGTACTCATTCTTGTACTATTAGACATCCTATTGCAAATGTGTGTTGTCCGTCCCACTTATCTAAACAGGCTCGTACATTTGCTCTTGGGATTGATTCTGTGGTTATACCGAGAAATCACTATGATGCTATGAAGGACAGTGGCTGGAAACAGACAATGCAGGTTGAGATGTCGGCTTTATTGAATAATGGCACATGGGATCTTGTTGACTTATCTGCAGAGAAGAAAGTAGTGGGCTGCAGATGGGTTTTTACCATCAAACACAATCCAGATGGGTCGGTTGAAAGGTTGAAGGCCAGATTGGTAGCAAAAGGCTACACACAGACTTACGGTGTTGATTTCTTTGAGACTTTTTCTCCAGTTGCTCGTCTGAATTTTGTGCGGATTATTATTTCTCTGGCTACTACTTTTGATTGGCCTCTGTTTCAGCTTGATGTTAAGAATGCATTTCTTCATGGTGACCTACATGAAGAGGTATATATGGAGCAACCTTCGGGTTTTGTTGCTCAGGGGGAGTGTCAGAAGGTGTGTAAAATGAAGAAAGCCATATATGGACTGAAACAGTCTCCTCGAGCTTGGTTTGACAAGTTTAGTGATGTTGTACTACAGATGGGCTTCTCTCGTTCCATGACTGATCACTCCTTATTCTATTCTAACTCTTCTTGTGGTTCAATCATTATTGTTGTATATGTTGATGACATAGTGATTACTGACAGTGATTCTACATGCATATCACGTGTGAAGGAAGGATTGCAGAGACACTTCCAAACGAAGGATCTGGGTAAACTGAGATACTTTCTGGGCATTGAGGTGCTTAGATCTCATGCATGTATCAATCTATCTCAGAGGAAATATGTGTTTTGACTTATTACATGAGACAGGCATGACTGAGTCTAAACCAGTATCTACTCCTATGGATTATCACATCAAGGAGACGGTTGATGATGTTGAGTACTCAGATCCAGGATATTACAGGAGGATAGTTGGTAAGCTGATATATCTTACTGTTACACGGCCTGACATTTCTTTTACTGTAGGCGTAGTGAGTCAGCACATGAACTCACCACGACAGTCACACTAGACAGCAGTTTGCCGAATTATGAGATATCTGAAAAGTGCTCTTGGAAAGGGGATCACATATTATAGACCTAAGGTGTCCCCATCTACTTTGACTCTTACAGGTTATGCAGATGCAAACTGGGCTGGTAATCATACTGAAAGAAGGTCTACATCGGGCTATTGCACTTTCCTAGGTGATCATTTGATTACTTGGAAAATAAAAAAAGCAGCATGTGGTAGCAAGATCCAGCACTGAGGCCGAATATCGTGCTATGGCTCATGCATGTTGTGAGCTACAATGGGTTAAATCTATTCTTTCTGAGTTAAAGATTCCTATTTTATCTTCCATGGAGCTCAAGTGTGATAACCAATCAACCATACACATTGCCAGGAATCCTGTCTTTCATGAGCGCACAAAGCATATAGAAGTTGATTGCCATTTTATTCGAGATCAGATCAAGAATGATACTATTGTGACGCCATATGTCAAGTCTGAAGAACAACTGGTAGATATCTTGACAAAGCCATTGGGTCCAGCAGCTTTTCAAAACCTATGTGGCAAGCTGGGCATACACGACGTGTACTCTTTAGCTTGAGGGGGAGTGTTAACATGTCTTTTATTATGTGTTATTTATTTGTTATGTTATTCTCTTATTTCTGCTGTACCTATCTGTAATTTACCCATATCTATAATAGACATGAGACGGCTGTTTGCCCTCTCAAGCACGCCGCTCACGCAGCCGCCAATTCTCTTGTGCGATCGGCTTCTCCTCTCCGCTTCTCCGCTCACATGATTCTTACTGAAATTGCATGGATCTTCTTTTATGAGTACAGATTGTTAGAAAATGATTAGGAGGCAGAGAGATATCTTCATTAGGAAAATCCTGCTCCTATATGTAGGAGAGAGGGAGAACTACAGACTTGGACCTCAAATCCTATTCGGCCATTCATACTTATGCCCAAATACAAAGTAGAGAATAAGCCTATTGACTAATTAATTCCCAACACTGATAAAATGTATGCGTATAGTTATAGCAGCCCACTATCAGAAGCCAGGATTTTTTTTTTCAGAAGTCTTCTACACTGATTAGGTAGGCAAAACAACCTAGTAGATGTTTGCATACATGCTTCTGGTTGGTGCGAATGCTAAAATGGTTTATAATCGGATCTATGTTGTGTTGCTGATGATGTGGGTACTGTTTTATAGAGAGAAACTGAAGTGACCGTAAGCAGTTACTTGTTTTTGCATAGATGACCACTGAAACTACAAAACTGGTTTATAATCTGATCTATGGTGTGTTGCTCATGATGTCGGCACTGTTGTGTAGACATAAAACTGAAGTGACTGTGAGCTATTTTATGTTTTTGACTAGTCCTGTTTCTTTTAATCGTAAAAGGACTGAACCTAATTTCAAGCCATCTTATTCATAAAATCCCAACCTAACTACTTAAGGGTAAATCTAAATTATTAGAAGTGCTAGAACCATCATCATTAGGATGTGAAGAAAGAAGTGGGGTTAGCAAAATCCACCTGATTCATATCTTTTAGATTTCTAGGAATTTTTTTTGAGTGATAATGTGTTCTAAAGGCGAAGCGGAATCGTGGCAGAAAGAAGCATTGGGATTTTTTTAATGCATAATAAAAGTTTGCCATCTTAAAAGGGAGAATTATACTAGAAAATGAGCATGCACTCAACACACTTGAAACTCAAAGCCTTGATAAGCACATGGTACTAAACATCCTCGACATCCAATAATTAATCCTCGACGTTACATATGTCTACGCCTGTCGACGCTCGATGTCGACGTCAAAACCTGGTAAACTTCCATCCTTGTCGAAGTTGACACGAAGACTACGTCTTGTACATTTGCATGTGGCTGGTTTTCTACATATGTAAACCTGTATGGATGGCTATATATTAACATATTTTGTTTTTAAATTTGGTTTGTTGAAATATATCAATTTTCATCATGACATCACTATTTTTAGCTTAATTTTTATCAAAGATGTGTCGAAGTTCAAATGTAAAAATCCTCAAAGTTTCCTTGATGTTTCCACAATCTTCCATTCCCACACCTGTCAAAGTCGATGTCATGTTCCATGGATAAGCACAACCAAAGTTAGAATCTTGTTATGTCAGGGGCATGAAACATATAGTTTCCCTTTCCATTTCTTTTCTTATGCATGGGGTAGTTACTGAGTCCTTGTTGTAGTGCGGATAAGGTTGTAAAATGCGTGAGGCGTAACGAGGCATTTTTGTCTCAGTGAGGCGAGGCGTTTGAGGCGTAAGCCTCAAAATATGTGTGAGGCGGTCATAAAAAATAAATTTATACATGTATTTGCACATATATATTTATATGTGTTATGTATATGAATGTGTATAACAAAAATAGGTATATACAAGCACAAAAATATGAAATAGAAATTAATTCTGAAACTTAATGATGATAATAGAGACTATAGACTCACCACAATACAAAAATAAATATGTAAAAAAATAACGTGATATCAATTCTTTATATTACTAGAACAAAAGATGTCACTTGAGAAATAAGAATAACAATTAACTATAAGAACTTTTTTTTTAAGAAAGTGTTTGTAATAATCTTAAAAGTAGACAATTTGGTGGTTAAGATTAGACGTTATCGTCCAAAATTGAGGAGTGCGCCTCAGCTAAGCCTCAAAGCCTCAGTGCTTTGAGGCGGGCCTCAGGCATTGTGAGGCGTAAGCCTCGAGGTGTATTTGGGATAGCCTCGCCAAGAGGCGTAAGCCTCGAGAGCCTCAAGGCTAATTTTTTATTACCATGAGTGCGGACAAGTAAAAGGGTTTTCTCCATCATGGTTTAAACTTTCAGTCAAAATTGTGAAGTTGCGATTGAAATTTTGGTTTCGACTTTCGACGGCTACCATACATCGGAATTGACATCCCAACAACTGAAATTTCTGGTATGTAATTTGTTAAAAAATAAAAATAAGATAATAAATTAAAAAAAGTGGGTGACCCCTCCACTGAATTGGATGCAAATATAAGATATAACATGTTACTGTATAAGAATAAATATATATATATTTGGTGAACAATATATATATACATATATATATACATATACATATATATATATATGTATATGTATACGGGTATATATTTGTTACCCAATTGGATAACATAAATTAGTTACCCAACGATTCTGGTTACATACTGAGCATTCTGGTTACAATTTTAGCATTTTGGTTACAAGTTTTTGCTCTTGGTTACAGTTCGGAGTGGAGATTGTTCTTTCTCAGAAATGTGATTTTTACTGTTTTCAGCGACCAAAGTACAAACTTGATGCTAATTTTACCAAATGAGTTTTTGTATTGCAAGTTCAATCATCTCATTACAGTTTGGTGCCTTCTACTACGAAACTGGATCCACAGGTAACTAACCTTAGTTACCCAACTCGGGTAATGAATATATGTATATGTGTGTGTGTGTGTGTGTGTGTGTGTGTATATATATATATATATATATATATATATATATATATAGAGAGAGAGAGAGAGAGAGAGAGAGAGAGAGAGAGAGAGAGAGAGAGTCAGGCTAGAATACACTCGAGTGTACAGATCGCATGAATACACTCAAGTGTGTTTGCATATCAAGACTATTTTTTTGCAAATTGTAAACCATTGATCTTCATTGTCATACTATAACTAGGCTACATACAAATTTTGAGCCCATTTGGATGAGTCTAAGTCACTCATCCGAGGGCAACAAAATCGACACATGAAACTAATTTATATTGCATAATTTTTGCGGTCTTTATAACATGACCTATAAATGTCCAAATGTGCTCAAATTTTGTATATGAGCTATTCACAAGGTGTTTAAGAAGATCAACGGATTAGATTTAAAAAAAAAATATTGCATCATGAAAAACTACTTGAGTGTATTCTACTTCGAATACACTCGAGTGTATTCTAGCCTGACTCTCTCTCTCTCTCTCTCTCTATATATATATATATATATATATATATATTGCGTGTGCACGTGTGTGTGCGCGCATGTGTGTGTGTGTGCGTGTGCACGTGTGTGCGCATATGTGCGTGCGTGTGTGTGTACGTGGGCGCATGCACGCACGTGTCTACATTGCAAAATCAAAATCCTAATCGAAATAGTTTTGTATCATTTCACTCACACATGTAGGAGCCCCTCCACCAATATCAACATATGATATTATGATATTATTGCATAATTAAGTGTATTTATATATGTAAATCATCATGATCAATTTCATGACTTAATTCCATTATTTGATTGTCGAAATGTGTTGGAATCTTGTGTTGACAAAGAGCAAAATTATCGAAATTTTGGACAAAATTTTGTAAATATATGTTTCTGGGGCATCAGAAACGATGGACATTTTGAACTATGCTCTGTATATGGTTCTGAAACTATAATATGCTGGTGATTCTATGTCCATTATTCTAGACCGTTAAATCAACTTTTCCAACTTGTCCTAAAAAATGTTGTAAAGAATGACTTAACAAAAATGAGCCTTTTGAGTTCTTTGAATGTGCGGAAAACTGGGTACAATGGGTATTTGCTGACATTGTGTGTAAAAGAGGCCGCTGTTTTTGTCTTGCACCACTAGCTTCAAGAGTCTGACCATGTATGGATCAGGCAGGAATGAATGATCAAGAGGATTGAATAGGAAATGCCATGCTGGAATAAAAGCTCCTCTATTTACAAAGTGGTGACATAGTTCGTACTCTATATCAATTTATATATTTACAAAGTACAACTACAGATTCTATGAGAGTGTGGAATCCAAAATCAGCTAGATCGAAATGTTCTTTTGCACGAAGAAATGGAAGCCATAAAGATACAGTAGTGCCCCATAAATTGGAAAAAAAACGCACCTCACCTAAGTAAGTAGGGTATGAGGCCTAACAAGTGATCATACGGTTGCTCTAGCTTGCTAACTAATTGCTAAGAAGGCTGAAGAGAAAGGGGGGACCTGGAAAATGAAGCACGGTTTAAAAAAAGTTACTATGATCGCGAAGGAACAATCGCTTCCAACCCCTCTTGTTGCATCCCGCCTCTCTGCTGAATTAATTTAGATTACTGAGAAGAAAATCTCCATACAAACACAAATTGACCACTGGATAAGTCAAAACAAAGAAGGTTCTACGATGGAACCAACATACACATTCAAGGGGGGCAATCCAAATCTGCTGAATGTAGTAAATATATGGGAATGCTTCTGGTTAAAAAAATTTATGTGGAAGAAACTTGCCAGTGGATCCTTGGGTTTGAAGCAATGGATTATGAAGAAGCAAAATATGAATTCATAATCGCACGGATGAGATTGAATGGGCAAAAAATTCAATCAAGTGTTGCAAGTTCAGATCCTGTGGACATAGGGTAGCAAGAGTACTTCTGTTGCATACTTGAGATCTAAAATGAAACCATGGCGTATAGACACCCCTTCATAAAGGATCCATAGAATGCTATTTTTCTGGAATTCAAAATTTATCTATGTGAAGAAACGAATAGCATACGAATATACGTCTTCAGGTCTGTATTATCTGCCTCTACTCAGTAAATTTATGCTATACACCAAGATATTGCAGATGACCTATTTGGTAGTTATGGGTGTATTTCAATCCTTCCAAGGACGTATGGGAAGGAACAATTGTTTATTTGGAAGGAGAAAACACACAAATGGATGCAAACAGTTGTAGAAACCATAATTCAGAAACTGGATCTGGGATGTCTTAAAGAGTACGCCGAAACATGGTTTAGGTGGGGACTGGAGAGTTATTATATGAAGGAGAAAGCATTAGACAAACTGAGTTAAGCAAGCTAGCCTTGTTCTTATCTCAACTATTTTTTGTTTTAAATCTTTAGATCATAATTTTGGATATAATCATATATGCACATAAGGAAGCCCTAGTGGCATACATGTAAATGCATAACGTGGTCCTTACTCCATATAAACAAACGAGCCACTCTTATCTATCCCCCTCATGATGGGCCTCGCCAAGGCTTTGGAGTTCTAGGTGCAGTTCTTTCCTGTTTGGGCTTCTAAAAAGGCACAACTTGATAGAGTGTTTTCTCCCTAGTTATCTTATCATGGTATCAGTCCAGGGTATCTAATCCTAGCCACTGAGATTTGCAAGAGAAACTGACAAAAACATCAACTCACCTCCTTGCTTTGAACTTTGAAGTTCAGCTAGACTCTTCCTCCTGTCCTGATTGATCTCGAAGCTACTGCTCACAGAACCATCTCTTATTCACTCAGCCCCCCATCTAACATATGAGACAACCGAAACTGTGCTTAATTGCATGGGGTAATATCCATCCGTCATCCGTGATAACATGAGGCTCCTTCATTGTCTGTGCAGACCTTGGACTCCAGAGGTCAAAAACTGGGCAAACACGGAGTCTGACACTACTTGCTAACCGGTCAGCTCCTTCAACCAGTAGCAATCACTCGTGATTTGCTTCATTGATGCTTACATGTACAGTGGAGACATATTAGAACAGTTCATCTTCGGTGGGCATACTGTGACTGTAATTTACTGCTTTGAATGGATCTTGCACCAGTCTTTGTTATTCTCTGCAACAACTGCTGCTGTAAGAACCAATGCTCCACAACCAGTGACGGGTCTACATACTGCTGCTCCCACCTTCACCATTTAATGTCCCAACAACATGCTTTGCTTCCTTGGGCACTACCGAAGTCTTCAATTACGTCAATGAGCCCCATTGTCTGATTTTCTGAACTGTAGAGAATCCACATTCCAGTTTTGAACTTCAGGTGATTAAGAGATTTCCCCTATCTGCAATAATGGGAAACACGAGGAAGGTCTGGAAAAACTGATTATCTACTCAGTTACTTCTGCTACCGTTCAGGTGTCATCTTGAAGGCTTGAACCCAAATCAGTTGGTCAACAAAAGAAAACTCAAGCAGCTGTTATTGTTCTTAGTGGCACTAGTACTCAAGGCCCTTAAGGGTCGAGGAACAATCATCTAATTGAATCCTCTCCACCAAATGCAAACAAACAAAGTACTTGGGACTGCAGGTATAACTAAAATACGGAAATGAGTTCTTTGGAATCTCATATTTTTGTTTCAAGAAGCCAAAGGTTCCATTAATACTAATCAGTGGTAGTAGTGCACAAGTTTTCGTGATCATCACACAACCACAAATATGGTTTTGGTGTCGACTATCAAGGCTTATTGCTTCATTAAAAATTGCATTAAAAATTGATCTGGAGGTGAACAACATGACGGGTAGGGGATTATTGCATCCGTATAATGATTGGCACATTAACATTTCATTGATTGTTGGCTGAGAAATGATGCAACCTTGATCTATTGTGTCATTTTTTAAAATCTGAACCAATTATTTTGTTGTACATGTGCGTAAATAGAATATATTGCTCTAAGTTAGATACAAATCTATACTAATTGACTAGAATATTGAAAAACCAATCAGATTGGCTACCTGGACAGCTCCCCATTCAATTGGTTTGGTAGCTTTTGTGTTTTTACTTCCCCTTTCGGTGGTATGATATACTTGTATAGCTCCTACTGTTTTTCAGCTGAAGGGCCAACAATGAAGTGACCTGAGTTTGAACCCCCGAATCCAGGGGTTTGTGTGGTTATTGGTTAACAGGGGTTACCCCCTACTGTTGTTCCAATACACTTGTATAGCTCGATACTTTAATTTGATGAAAATATATGAACTAGATAAGAATACAGTTGAATGGAGTATTATGTTCTTAATGGGAGTTGAGCTTGGACTCTTTTTTATGGGCAACCGCTAGGACTGAGAACATAAACCTTCAGTTCTGTGGGCAGGATTGCCAACCATCAATATCGTTGCCTTCAAGTGCACAGTGATAAATGATTACAAATCAAATAGCATTAAGTATAATAAAATGGATTTTGATGACATAGTAAACATACATAGTCGACACACTAAGAAGCTAAAATAAGAGTTCACTTTTTCCCTCCCGGCTTAAAAATTTGAAGGTACTTTTCATATACGCTACTACCTCACCCATACTTTCCTTCACCACCTGCTGATTATAGACGGGATAAAAAAACCACACTCGATATGCCGAATGCAAAGCTCGTGCAGATGCCTATATAAACACATTTTAGTATATAGTACATAGAAGTAAAATTATGGCTTAGAGGCTCACACACCATATTCAAGCTACCACTGTTGAACTGTTTAACTACCTGTACTTTCAACAATTCGACATAGTTGTAGATCACAGAGTTGACATTCATTTCCTTGCTTGTGACTTCCGCACGCATTGATACTGTCAGAAATGATTCAACTGTATTGTTATTGAGAGGGAGTGCATACTGTTTGTAGTGTCTTGGGGAGCGTGGGAAAAACCAAAATACATGATGGGACTAAACAATTGATAGTTAGGGAAGTAAATACATGCAGAAGTGAAAAACAAGCAACATAACTACATATTATACCTCTACACCCCTCTTAAGCTGGAGCACATGCATCCATCATGCCCAGCTTGTTACAAACTTTCTGAATTCTTCTGTAGGTAAGAGGCTTGGTGAAGATATTAACAATTGATAGTTAGGGAAGTAAATACATGCAGAAGTGAAAAACAAGCAACATAACTACATATTATACCTCTACACCCCTCTTAAGCTGGAGCACATGCATCCATCATGCCCAGCTTGTTACAAACTTTCTGAATTCTTCTGTAGGTAAGAGGCTTGGTGAAGATATTAACAGTCTAGTCTCGTGTCTTGTAAGTCATAGTAGATAAAACAACATCATAGAAAAAGTCACAGTTGGCTTTCATATGCTTAGTTCGTTCATGAAAGACAAGATTACTAGCAAGAAAAGTCAGCTGCATGATTGTCATAGTAGATATGTATAGGTGTCATAATATGGTATCCAAATTCAGAAAGAAGAGAGGTTTATCATATGGCGTGACAACTGAAAAATGTTCACATGTGTGGGCCAGTATATTCAGATTTTACACGGATTGTCCCACCACATTCTGTTTCTTGCTCTGCCACATACAAGGTTGCCATCTTAGAGCGGGAACCCACTTAATCAACATCCCAATAGACGAGAATGTTCAAGTGTCCATCACACCTGTAGCAAAGTTCTTTAACAGGAGCCTGCCTCGGGTACCTCAAAACAATGCAAACAGGAGCCTGCCTCGGGTACCTCAAAACGATGCAAACAACCTCCCAGTGATATTGTTAATGAGTGGCCATGAACTAAGGACCCTCACAACATAAGAATATCTTGCCCTATGATGGTAAGATATAGAAGTTTCTGAAGTAATCTTCTATAGGATATTTTAAATATCTAGGAGATTCTTTATATTGGTTAGTTAGGATTAGATTTGACCCTTTATGTACTTCTTTCTTTTCTATTACTGACAAGTATATTTACATGTAATAATCTCAAACTTGTCTTAATATATAATAATTATTTTCATCTTGTGAGAAAGCATGCTGATTTACGAGGCATGGGAAGGCAGTTTTCATTTTCTATGGGATTATGCATAAGCTTGCAGGATTACAACTCATTCTTATAGAATATATGTAGTGAATCAGGGTTGCAGAGAGCATAGGGTTGCACAATGTGTGCACCCTCATATATATAATACTGAAACAATTACAGAGAGGTCCATACAGAATAAACAAATAACAAAATAAATAACAGAATAAGTAAACTACAGAAAACATATACTGTAACACTCCCCCTCAAGTTGGAGCATAGATATCAATCATGCCCAACTTGTCCACCAGTGTGTAGAAGCGCTTCTTAGCCAGGAGTTTTGTGAAGACATCTGCAACTTGATCTTCAGATCTTGTAAAAGGAGTGCAAATTTTCCCAGCCAGAACAGATTCTCGAATGAAGTGGCAGTCCACCTCGATATGCTTGGTGCGCTCATGATAAACAGGATTATTGGCAATGAAGATAGCAGCTCGGTTGTCACAGTGCATTGGAATCGCATAAGAAGATTCAATCCCAAGTTCATGCAAAAGAGAACGCACCCAGAGAAGTTCACAGGCAGTATGAGCCATGGCCCTGTATTCAGCTTCAGCACTGGAGCGAGCAACAACATTCTGTTTCTTGCTCCTCCAAGTCACCAAGTTACCTCCTACATAGGTGCAGTAGCCAGAAGTGGATTTCCTGTCAATTCTGCTGCCTGCATAATCTGAATCAGAATAGCCCTCAAGTTTACAATGTCCAGTTTTCTTGTAATACAAACCTTTGCCAGGTGCCCTTTTTAAATATCTTAGAATGTGACAGACAGCATCCCAATGACACTGTCTAGGCTTGTCCAGGTACCTGCTCAGAAGGCCCACAGCAGTAGTAATGTCAGGACGAGTAACAGTCAGATAGATCAATTTTCCAATAAGTCTCCTGTATTTCTTCGGCTCAGAAAACATAGATGAAGTATCATTGTCCCAATCAACATTGGGATCCATAGGGGTATCTGCAGGTCTTGCGCCCATCATGCCAGTTTCTTGCAGGATATCAAGCACATATTTTCTCTGAGACAACACAAGAGCACTAGAGTTCCTGGAAACTTCTATGCCCAGAAAGTATCGCAGTCTGCCCAAGTCTTTGGTAGCAAAATGTTTACTCAAATGGTTTTTTGTGTCCTGAATACCTGAAGAATCACTGCCTGAAATAATGATATCATCTACATAGACAATCAGAATGATAATTCCTGCGGAAGTTTTCTTTGTGAAGACAGAGTGATCCACTTGGGACCGTAGAAAGCCAAAGTCAGAAAGAATCCTGCTTAATTTATCGAACCATGCACGTGGACTCTGCTTGAGCCCATAAATAGATTTTTTAAGCCGACATACTTTGTGAGACTCCCCCTGAGCAACAAACCCCGGAGGTTGCTCCATGTAAACCTCTTCCTGTAGATCACCATATAAGAATGCATTCTTCACATCAAGCTGTAGAAGAGGCCAATCACAGTTTACAGCTACAGAAAGTAAGATTCTGACAGAATTTAAGCGAGCAACAGGAGAGAAAGTCTCAAAGTAGTCAATGCCGTAGGTCTGAGTATATCCTTTGGCAACTAACCGAGCTTTCAACCGTTCAACTGTACCATCTGGTTGATATTTGACAGTGTACACCCAGCGGCAACCTACAGGTTTGCACTGAGGAGGAGGATCCACCAGCTCCCAAGTGCCTCTATCAGACAGAGCAGTCATCTCATCCTGCATAGCAGAAGTCCAAGCTGTACTTCGCAGGGCATCCTGAATATTCTTAGGAACAGTAACAGCAGATAAGGCATATACAAAATCACGCGTCTGAGCAGTGAGATGATCAGTAGATACAAAATTAGCAATACTGTGAGACGTGCAGGAACGAGTCCCTTTGCGAAGCGCAATAGGGATATGTAAATCAGATTGTACCTCAGGTGAAGCAGAACCTTCTGGAGGAGAAGATTGGTCGACTGGGGGGGGGGGTATATGTGAAGGAGGTGCTCTATTCCTGCGCTGATAAACACGAAGTTGAGGAGGATCTGGAATCACAGTATCATCCATCTCAGGGCTGCAGTCAGACACAATAGGCAAGGGTGGTGCAATAAGATATGTGTGTAAATCTTCTCCCGCAGATGAATAATAAGGGGTGTCTTCAAAGAACACCACATCACTACTAGTCAGCCACTTTCTCGTAGTAGGATTATAACAGCGATAGCCTTTCTGAGTCCTTGAATATCCCAAGAAAATGCATTTGACTGCACGAGGCGACAGTTTATCAGATGTAGGGCCAAGGAGTCGTACAAAGCACGTGCAACCAAAAATCCGTGGAGGGACAGAAAACATGGGAGCCTGCGGATGTAAAACTTGGAAAGGGATTTGGTTACCAATAACCGACGATGGCATACGATTAATGAGAAAACAGGCAGTCATAACCGCTTCTGGCCAATAAGTACGAGGTACATGCGCATGTAACATGATAGTGCGAGCCACCTCCAACAGGTGACGATTCTTTCTTTTGGCTACACCATTCTGCTGTGGTGTATAGGCACATGAGGTTTGATGTAAAGTTCCAATAGATTTACAAAAAAGTTCCACATCTTTCTGAACAAATTCCAACGCATTATCAGTTCTAAAAATTTTAATAGGCACACCAAATTGGGTTTTAATTTCAGCAAAAAAGAACTTTATTGTGGATATCACCTCGGATCTACTTTTCAACAGAAATAGCCAAGTAGTCCGCGAAAAATCATCAATAAACAAAATAAAGTATCGATAGCCAGACACACTCGGTACATGACATGGTCCCCACACATCAGAGTGCACTACATCAAAAATATGCCTGCTACTCACAGAACTCCGCCTCGGATATACCGATCTAGTTTGTTTACCCAGTTGACAAGACTCACACTGGAAAGAACAGCTACTCATATCTGGAAGTAAATGGCGCAGTTTGTTAGAAGAAGGGTGTCCCAGCCGGTAATGCCACTGTAAAGTAGAAACGGAGGCAGATAAGGCCGAAATCGCAGCAGCTTTGGCAGACCTTGGCATCTCGTCCAAATAGTAGAGACCATCAGCACCTTCATACCCCCCACCAATCTTCATCCTCGTGAGAAGGTCTTGAAAAATGCAGGAGCCAGGAAGAAAAGTCAGGCTACAGTTCAAATTCCTGACAAGTTTGCTAACAGATAATAAATTCATAGGGAAGTTAGGCACATATAAAGCAGATTTGATAAGAAACTGAGAAACAATGTCCCCAATGCCAGAAACTGGAGATCTAGATCCATCAGCAACCATAACCGTAGATTTATGAGCAGGTTTAGAGATGGACTTAAACAAAGCCCTATTGCCAGAAATATGGGATGATGCACCAGAGTCAATCACCCATTTATTATTACCAGAAGAGGGTGGCAAATGTGAACTCAGAAAAGCAGTATCATAACCAGTATGGGCAGCATGTGCTCCACTCGTGGACGCGTCAGAAGATGATCCAGCACGCTCTAGAAAGAGACGTTCGACTTCAGCCCTGATGTAGTCAGCAGTAGCGCCCGCAGTGTCCGGTGTAGTAGGATGTGCAGCACTCTCGGATGCGGTAGCGGAAGAATCAGTAGCAGTGTTCGCCCATTCTGGTTTGCCATATTTCTCCCAACACTTTTCTTCAATGTGGTTCGTACGACCACAATAAGAACACAAGCGCGAGCCGGGCGGAGGACGCGCAGCAGTAGTAGTAGCAGGAGGAGGGGCCCCTCGGCCAGCAGTAGGAGAGCGACCTCTCCCGCCACCAAGGGGAGGACGTCCATCAGAAGTGCGGCCACGGCCACGACCGCGACCACGGCCACGGCCACCCCAGGCAGCTAAGGCAGTAGAGTCGCCAACATCTGGAGTAGTATGTGGAGTCGGTGAGGAAAGACGCTGAAGTCGCTGGTAGGCACTCTGAAGGGTAGGCAGTGGATCACCAGCCAGAATCTGATCCACAACTCCAGCATAGGAGTCAGGCAAGCCACTCAAGAACTGGATCAGCTGTAGCTCATTGCGCTGCTTTTGCATAATCAGCAGATCTGTGGACAGAGGATGATACGCCTCCAGTTCACCCCACAAACCGGTGAACGTAGAGAAGTAATCGGTGATATCAGGGAGAGGGAGGGAGGGAGGGAGGAAGAGACCCTAGGTCTCGACCTGCTCTGATACCATGTAGTGAATCAGGGTTGCAGAGAGCATAGGGTTGCACAATGTGTGCACCCTCATATATATAATACTGAAACAATTACAGAGAGGTCCATACAGAATAAACAAATAACAAAATAAATAACAGAATAAGTAAACTACAGAAAACATATACTGTAACAATATACATTATCAAGAAATGTCTGTTAAAGTAAAAAAATCAATACGTTAATACCAAAATGGGACTAAAAATACATAAATAACAATAGTAGTTGGAATTTGGCCAACATGTGGAACCACATTCTCAACGAGTTCTCATTATAGAATAAGTTGCTTTCAGTTAGTCAAATAAGAGTATTGGGTCTCCTATATATAGGAGCCAGGGAGTACATGGGCTAAATAGGAACAAGGGAAAATACAATAGACCTAAGGCCAACTAATCAAATGTACCAGCATGCCCCCTCAAGTTGGAGAGTAAACATTGTGAAGTCCCAACTTGACACCCATATACTTGAATAAAGTAGGAGGAAGGTGTTTACGTAAGGATGTCCACAACTTGATCACATGTCCTAGTGTGAGGAGTGATGCTCTGTTTGGTTTTCACCAAGAAATGGCAATACACTTCAATGTGTTTTGTGCACTCGTGGAAGACTGGATTATTAGCAACATGTATAACCGCCTGGTTGTCGTAGTATAAGGTAGCAGAAGTTTGAAAAGGAATTCCAAACTAAGTTAAGATAGATCGGACCCATTGTAAGATCACAACATGCATGGGCCATAGCCTGATATTCTACCTCAGTGCTGGAGTGAGCTAGCACCACCTATTTTTTATTCCTTAGCGAAACTGGGTGAGTGTCAATCATGACACAATAGCCGGAAGTGGACCATTAGTCTTTCCAATTACCAATCCAATTTGCATCTATATATCAAGAGATAGTGATTACCTTGGACTTAGGATGTTTGTAGAGCAATCCTCGTCCTGGATCACTCTTGAGACATCGAAGAATGTGTTGAACGCTAGACCAGTGGGCCTGGAGTAGTGCACTCATGTGTTGGCTGAGTATCCTAACAACATAGGTAATAACTTGTCGAGTGATAGTAAGTAAATCAACTTTCCAATTATACGACGATAATTCTCTGGATCAACAAAGAGTTCTCCTTCATGCATGAGCTTCGTATGATAGTCCATCGGGGTAGCAACTGGTTTGGCTTCTTCCATGTTACCCTCTTGAAGTAGGTCCAAGGCATAGCATCGTTGTGATAGGTTGATCTCCGAGGCTGAGCGGAGGGACTTTGATCCCTAGGAAGTATCGGAGGATGCCCAAGTCTTGTGTATGGAAATGCGCATGCAGAGACTGCGTGAGCTGGGACATCCCTATCATATCATTACTGGTAATGACGATGCCATCAACATAGACAATAACAAGAACATGACATTTGGAGGACTTGGCGAAGAACAAGGAGTGGTCTGTGGCTGATCTCCAAAAGCTAAGCCATGTAAGGACTTCACTTAACTTGTTGAACCAGATCCGTGAAGACTGTTTGAGGCCGTAGAGAGATCGTTAGAGACGAAACACTTACTGAGAAGACGCCCCCTCAACAACAAACCCAGGCGGTTGCTGCATGTAGACTTCCGATAGGAGATCTCCTTAAAGAAATGCAATCTTGATGTCGAGCTGGTAAAGAGGTCTGTCAAGGTGAGCTGCAAGGGAGATAAGGATTCAAGCGTAAAAAATCCTTGTCATTGGAGAGAATGTCTCAAAGTAATCCATGCTAGAGGTTTGGGTGAATCTTGTGGAAAGTGGCCGTGTTTTCTATATTCATAAAAAGAAAAAAACTCACTCCTATAAATAGGAGGCTGTACAAGGAAGCGAACTAAAATCCCTAATGGGCCACTTTATACAAGGGCCCATGTTACAAACTAAAGGAAAAACTTAAACAAAACTACACTTAGAAAGTAAATACAGTAATATCTCTCAATACTCCCCCTCAAGTTGGAGCATAGATGTCAATCATGCCCAACTTGCAGCAAAGTTCATCAACTCGCTTGCCAGAGAGAGGCTTAGTAAATATGTTTGCAGTTGCTCATGTGATGGCAGGAAAGTAGTAGTAATCTTCTTATCTAGTACAACATCTCAGAGAAAATGGCAGTCGACTTCAATATGCTTGATCCTCTCATGGAATATGTGATTGCTAGCAAAGAAGGTAGCATCACGATTATCACAATACATCGGGATAACATAGGTGATAGGGAACCCAAAGTCTACAAGAATAGATTTAATCCATAATAGTTCACAAGTAGTATGTGCCATTGCACGATACTCAGACTCAATAATAGATCTGACAACTACATTTTGTTTCTTGCTCCTCCAAGTAACCAAATTACCTCCTACGAAGGTACAATAACCAGAAGTGGATCTCCTGTCAGACTTACATCCTGCATAGTCAACATCAGAATATCCAAGAACATCAAGATGTCTATTTTTTATATAAAATAACCCCTTTCCAAGTGCGTTTTCAAATATTTCAGGACACGACAGGCAACCTCCTAGTGACATTGCCGAGGGCCATCCATGAATTGACTAAGAACTCCTATAGCAAAACATATATCTAGTCTGGTAACAGTGACATACGGAAGCTTGCCAACTAGTCACTTGTAGCAATATTTATCTTTTAAAAGATGAGTGGACTCAGCCCATATAGATCATGTGCCTGACTATAGGTGAGACAGCAGGTCGACAACCCAACATTTCAGTTTCAGATAATAAGTCTAGAGTATACTTCCTTTGCGATAGAGATACTCCGGTTTTGTTATATGCTACCTCAATGCCAAGAAAGTACCAAAGACGTCCAAGGTCTTTGGTTACAAAGTGTTTCATAAAATATTTCTTTGTATCAACAATCCCTGTGGTATCACTACCAGATGTAATGATATCATCCGTATATACAATAAAAATAATAATTTCAGAAGTAGTGTCTTGATAAAAATAGAATGATCACACTGAGACCTTGTGAAGTCAAATTGTTGTAGTATAAGAGAGAATTTGTCAAACCATGCTCGAGGGCACTGCTTAAGGCTTTAAATAGTCTTCTTAAGAAGACAAACTTTCCCAGAATACTCCATCTCAACAACATAACCTGGAGGTTGGGACATGTAGATATTTTCCTACAAGTCACCATATAGAAAGACATTTTTGACATCTAGTTGACGCAGACGCCATCCTTTATTGACAACAACGAAAATAAGAATATGCACATAATTAAGATGAGCAAGAGGGGAAAATGTTTCAAAATAATCAACTCCAGATTCCTGTGTGTATCCTTTGACAACCAATCTAGCTTTTAAGTGTTCAATCATTCCATCTGGCAGATATTTAACAATATATATCCAACGACAGTCAACATGATTGCTTCTTGGAGGAAGATCAACAAGGACCCATGTCCCACTGGATCGAAGAGCATCCATCTCCTCATCCATAGCCTTTTTCCATCCAGGATGGAGAAGTGCTTCCCGAATAGTCTTTGGAATAGATATAGCAGACATTGCAATAGTAAATTTAGCCATGGAGGCATTTAGATGATCTGTAGAAACATGTTTAGAAATGCAATACTTTGCACCAGACCACTGTCCTTTTTGTAAGGCAAGAGACATGTCCAACTCAGAGACTTGTCTAGAGTCAATAGAATTACCATGAACTAGTGGTGGATCATCAGTCTCCGAAGAGGTCATAGTAGGGTATACTTCAGGTAGAGGACTTTTGCTCCGCTGCTCACATACTTTCAGAACAGGGGTGGAAGACTCGTCGACAGATTGGACGGTAGAAAGAGGTACATTAGGAAGTGGTACATTAGGAGAAGACACATGTTGACTTGGTTCAAAAAAGAATGAAGTATCTTCAAAAAGGGTTACATCCACACTAACATACAATCAATGTGCAACAAGATCAAAACACTTGTACCCCTTTTGTGTTGGAGAGTATCCGAGAAAACAACAACGAACAGCTCACGGAGACAGTTTATCAAGTCCAGGTTGGTGATTGTGGACGAAACAAAGGTAGCCAAAAACTTTCGGTGGTAGGCAAAAATAGGTTCATGTGGGTAGAGAAGCTGGTAGGGAATTTGATTTTGTAGGATGGACGAAGGCATGCAGTTGATGAGGTAGTTGGCTAACAGAATGACATCAGGCCAAAAGGTTTTGGGAACCTTCATTTCAATGAGGAGAGTTCGAGCAACATCAAGAAGGTGTCTATTTTTCCTTTCAGCAACACCATTTTACTGTGGATTATAGGCACATGAGGTTTGATGGACAATTCTTTAGAGATACAAATGTTTTGAAAACCATGTTGCACGTACTCAAAGCATTATCAGTGCGGACAAATTTAGGAGTAGCAGAAAATTGAGTTTTTATTTCATTCAAGAACTTGGAGAAACATCTAAAATTTCAGAGCGATCTTTTAAAAGATAAAGCCAAGTGGCACGAGACCAATCGTCAATAAAAGATACAAAATATCACGTACCAGTACGATTACTAATACGACAGGGTCCCCATATATCAGAGTGAATTAAATAAAACAAACTAGGACTCCTGTTATCACAACAAGGAGAATACACAGATCGGTGATGTTTTCCAAGTTGACAAGATTCACATGAAATTTTTTCAGAAGACAAACTAGGAAATAAGGACTTCAACTTATTGGTTGAAGGGTGACTAAGCTACAACCATTGATGCAAAGATGTAGAGTGAGCCATAAGAGCAGTAGCAGGTAAATTTGACGATGTCTGTAGATAGTACAACCCATCTCCACCTTCATATCCCCCACCAATCGTCTTCTTCATCCCGAGATCCTGCATGGAGACAGTGCAAGGAAAGAAGGTTACACTAACAAACATCAAGTTCAGAGGAATTTGGGCACAAACAGGTCATATTTAAGGAGATTGTTGTTAACATCCGCTATTCCAGTGACCGGAAAAGTAGATCCATCTGCCAACTGCATCGAAGGATGATATGTAGATTTCATATGGGTTGTGGCACCAGAATCAACATTCCAATCGTCTTTTTTCGAAGAAGAAGCTTGGAGACGGGAAGGATCACTTGAGTGTTGAATAATGTTCGCCTGAAGTGTGGTAGTAAGTGCAGAAGCAGCTTTGATTATCTTGTCAAGGTCAGACGAACTTAGTGTTACCATCTGAGGAGTAGCAGCACTAGGAGACTCTTCAACAACTTCATTAGTGGAGACTTGGTTTACCCATTTGGGCTTTCCATGTTTCTTCCAACATTTGTCCCTGGTATGATTAGTCCGTTTATAGAAGTTGCACTACCGAGGCTGAAGAGAAGAAGACCCTCTTCCAGAGGACCGAGGAGGAGGAGGCCCTCTTCCCCCATTGTTAAGACCTCTGCCTCGTCCACACATAGAGTTGCCATGTCCGCGTCTAGCAACAACCAGGGCAGCATGCTCTTGTTTGGTATTAGAAGGCACGGAGCGAGATAGCCGAAGATAAACATCGTCCAACATAGGTAATGGTTTGGATGCAAGGATTTGTTGACGGACAACTTCATAGCTGGGGGGCAAGGATGCCAAGAACTGTCATAACTAGACTTCATCTTGTTGTTTTTGTAGTTTATTGATATCAGTAGATAATGGATGGTGGAGTTTGAGTTCTCCCCAAATACCTTTGAAGGTATCAAAATGTGAAGCAAACGATGTAGCTTCGACAAGTCTTAGAGAATGCAGGCGTTTATAGAGTTCAAAAACTCGGGAGACATTTCCCTTACTAGAATAGATCTGAGCAATATGGTCGCAGGCTTCCTTGGCAGTATCAGTGAACATGAGATTGGTGGATACAGGGGATTCACAACTATTTAGAATCCAAGTCAGGACTTGAGAATCACATTCTGCCCATTTCTTATACTCGGCTTTCTTTTGGTCATTCGTATCATCTTTAGGAGGAGGTGAGATGCTCAAGCTTGCCCACAAAGTGAGCAAAAATTTGAAAGGATTGTTCCCACAAAATATAGTTGGATCTGTTGAACTTGACAGAAGTGACACATCTAGCATGTGTCCATGATCTTAGAGGAAGATGAAGCCATAGAGAAATAGTGACAGCCAAAGAATCTCTAAAAGCAGCAGCACGACGTGTCTAGAAAATGACACGTGTGTCAAGAGAAGACAAACTTCTTCAGAGGCAAGGGGCATAGCGTGTCAGACAACAACAGATAGTCTCCAAGAATGAAATACATGTAAAAAATAAGACACAACGTGTTAGAAAGCAGTAGATAGTCTCATGGAAAGAGATACGACATATCAAAAATGAGACACGACGTATTAGATGAATTGCCGGTGTGAGACACAGCAGGCGGGGACACGACATGTCAAATGTCGAGGCAACAACAAATCAGGAGCAGATGATTCGTCGGTTTGGGACACGGCGTGTCAAAGGTTGGGGCAGCAACAAATCATGAGTAGAAACGGCGAATCCAATAGAATAACGTCAAAAAGGACCCAGAATAAGTGGCAAATACTATGATTTACTAAGAAGAAGGGTAGTATGTTGGATATACCCAATCATACCAATAATAGTGGACAAAGCCCTAGAATAGGTGGTCATGAATGGCCCCAGATCTGCCAAATGGTTCTTCCAAATAACAGTTCTTCAGGGCATAAGAACATTGGAAGGACCGTCGCCCATATCCCTGGATCCTCTTGTTAGAAAAGATGATAGGGCTAGAAGGAGAAGTAAATCCCCTTAGGCGTGATCAACAACGATAATGAAGATGGAGGATGTGGCAGCGGTGGCTGAAGAAGGGAAAGAGAGAGGGAGAAGGCAACGACTGGTGGAGATCAGGACTAGGTATCCTACTCTGATTCCATGTGGAAAGTGGCCATGTTTTCTATATTCACAAAAGAGAAAACTCACTCCTATAAATAAGAGGAGGCTGTACAAGGAAGCAAACTGAAAACCGTAATGGGCCACTTTATACAAGGGCCCATATTACAGACTAAAGAAAGAACTTAAACAGAAATACACTTAAACAATAAATACATTACTATCTCTCAATAAATCTTTTGGCAACTAGGCGCGCCTTCAGTCATTTAATAGAGCCATCCGACTTATGCTTTACAGAGAAAACCCATCGACAGCCTACGATATTTTTACCTGTCAGTGAGGTCACAAGATCCCTTATCTTGCTGTCGTGGAGAGCCCACATTTCTTCCATCACGACAACTTTTCATCCAGAATGATGCAGAGCATCTATTGGATACTTACGGACATGTGTTGTGTCCAAGGCATTAGCAATGAATGAGATAGAAGAAGAAAGACGTGCTAGACAACAAGTGTTCAAAATGGGTTGCTTGATAGTGCAAGAGCGTATAACTTTGTGTAGTGTCAGCGGTAGATTGGATTGGTCCGAAACTCACAATGATGATGCAGATGCAGTCGGTGACTTGCCTGAAATTTCTGTTTCGGTGGCAATCAGACATCGAAATTGACTGATGGAACTCTCGAAACAAGCCGACATCATTTTTTTTCTACTTTTTCATATACTATGTACTACCTAGAGCATATTTTTTTGCACAATTTGTGTCTTTAAGTCTACACATTGTGCTTGCAAACTATAAATACTTAATTCATTGATTTCACCATTGAAAATTTGACATCAAAAATCCCCATCGAAATACCCATCGAAACAATTCATGGTCATTCACTCAAAAATGACGAGATCCCATCCCCCACATACCCAATATGAAAATATTATTACATATTTGAGTAGATCTACACTAGTACATCATTCTGGTAAATGCTCATAAATTCATTCGTTTATTTTGCCGTCGAAACGCCGGGAATGCAATTATCGAAATTTTTGTCGAAATTTGTCGAAATTTCTATTTCTATGGCCACCGAAACGACATCGAAATCGGACATTTTCTTCCTTGATCATGAAAGGTGACATCCACAGAGATATAGATTTTTTTAGAGTTAGGTTCAAGACATTTGTATCCTTTATGATAAAAAGGATAACCGAAAAACACTGTTCGGATAGCCTGGGGGAAAGCTTGTCGGCATTTGGATCAAAATTATGAACAAAGGTAACACATTCGAAACCCAGAGGCACTAGAGTGAACGACGTGGATTGAGGGTAAACAAAGGAAAAAGGAGTGCACTTCTTGAGAATAGAAGAAGGTTAGCGATTGATAAGAAAGCAAGCGGTAAGGGGCGCATCAGACAAAAAAGCTTAGGCGAGGTGGCATGAATGAGAAGAAATCGTGTAATGTCAAGTAAATGACGATTTTTACGCTCGCCAATGCCGTTTTGTTGTAGAGAGTATGCGCACGAGCGTTGATGAATTATCCTTACGTCATGGAAAAAATAGGCGACAACCTTTTGGGTATATTCGAGTGCATTGTCGGTTTGAAGAATCTTAATAGACGTTGAAAATTTATTCGAAATCAACTTGTGAGACTTGCGAATTAATGTAAAGACTTAATCACAAGTGCGAAGTAAAGCCACATCATTTCGAAAAAATCTAAAATGTAAGAAAATATCTGCAACCGTTGTAACTAGCAGTCTTGAATAACACACATCAGTATGAACTAAATCAAACATATGAGATGATTATTTATAGATACGGGCTAGGAAGGACATGATAGTGTTTCCCTAGCTGACAAACATTACATGGAATGAAAGAACATGAAGATAAAGAACTATCTAATAGTTTAAGCTTGTCTAAAGGTAAATGACCATAACGTAGATGTAATTGAAGTGGCATGTAGGCAAGAAGTGTTCGTGGTAGGATGGAGGGTGGGGAGGAGAAGTAATAGAGATTACTAGAGTGTACTCCCTGCCCAATCATTGTCAAATTCCTCCAATCTTGCAAAATAAAGTCAGTTGGACCTAAAGTTACAAAAAACAAAGAGAATCAACAATTTTTTCTATAGACATTAAATTGTACAAAAAAATTGGAACAAGGTGGATATAGCTTGATTTTAGAAGAGATAGGAATAGTGCCACACTGAGTTATTCGCTTAATCGACCCATCTGCCATGATGATAGAGGAGTGAGGGATAAATAAATCGGATGTAGTTAGAAGATGGGGCATAGCGGTCATATGCTATGACACCCAAATCCATAATCTAGTTAGAACTGACAACAAACATCGACGCCCCAAAGTTACCTTGAGAAGCGGTAATTAGGTGGACAAAAAAATCGACAGTAGCTATATTCTTGATTTGCCAATCAGAAGAGGTAGATGCGGTCATGCTGTTGTGAAGGGGAGAATTCCCATAATATTGGGCAGCTTGGTAAAGGCTTTCGTACTCATGGGATAATGAGACATGAGAAGTTTGAGAAGATGCATGTGGTGAAGGATGTGTACGACCAATTGTCCGGGTAGATGTTTGACCTATTGTCGGGGCAAATGCATGACCAATGTGAGCAGGTGCTTGAGCAACATGGGCAGAGCCCCTGCCACGTCGTCTCCCATAGTGTTGGATGGCCATGCTTCGAGTAACAGACGTCTCCAGTGTAGCCCAATTTGTCACAATAAGTGCACTTTGTGTGTTGGTCTCGTCCACGACCACGACCTCTGGCCACCATAGCCATTATTGATGAAAGTTCAGATTCAATAGTAGGAGAGATGCGAGGCGTAGGCATATCACGCTGTGCCTGGCGTGCATATGCTTGGTCCATGTATGGAAGGGTCACACCAACTAGGAGTAATTGTCGAACAACAAGAAAATGAGGATGAAACCCTTTGAGGAAGCGTCCAGTGAGGAGAGTTTCCCTCTTTTTGGTGGCTTCAATATAGGTCATCGGGGAGAAAATATTCAGTTGGTTGGACAAAACCTTCATTGCATCATAGTACTTGGACAAGGGTCGATCCCCTTATTGCTCGGAGAAGACTTTATCATGACTTTGTACATGCGCAAGCAGTTGTCCTCCTGAGTGAAGAACTGCTTTATTTCGTCCCACATTGTTTTGGCGCACTTGTGCCACATGTACTTGACTGCAATGTAAGGATCCATGCACCCCTAGAGCCAGGAGAGAACCTGGCTGTTGCTTGTAATCCAAGCAGTATCTGGTACGATAGGGGCATCCTCATTGATAAATTTGAGTTTACACCGTGATGCTAGAAACGTCTGAAGAACATGCATCTGAATCAGAAAGTTGTCATCGTTAAGTTTAAAGAAAGATATGTGCGACATATCATTGTAAATGATAATTGTCTTAGCAGCATCGCCCATCGCGAATTGAGTAAGATACCGGATAATAGTAAGCTACAAATAGAAAGAAAAGTTTGGAATGTAGCACGATACAAACAAAAAGTAAAAGTACCAGAATGTAACACAATACAAAAGAACAAAATAGAAATACTACCGGGATGGAAACTCGGTAGGAGTAATACTACCGAAATGAATTCGGTAGGGAGAAAGCAATACTACCGGAACAAAATTCGATAGAAAGGGAGTGATACTACTAGAATGGATCTCGGTAGGAAAATAAAATGCACTACCAGAAAATGACACAATAGGATAAAGAACATAAAATCTTCAATTTTTAAGAAAAGCACTCAACCATGTGGATTAGGGGAACCACATGGAGAGGAAAAGAAAGTAAAGTTTTGTCTGTTTTTATTTTGGTACTTTATAAGTTAGCATGGGTGTTTTGAATCTGCTCTTTTATATGTACATATCAACTTTCCAGAACTAGAACATAAACAAGGAGATAGGGGAGAGAGGAGAAAGCCTTCTGAATTGTCCGACGAGAGATGACAGTGACCTGTAGTGGCTCGGACTGGCGTCGGCATTGCCTGAAGGTCAAGGGCCGCGCCTAGGACTGTCGAGCTGCCCTGATGTTGCTGGCCGCTGACGAGCCGGGCGATAGGCGAAGGGAGAGGGTAGTGGTGGCAGGCGAAGGAGGGGGGTGGTGGCGGCGGCGGGTGGTGGTGGTGAGGAGGGGCAGCGACCGCCAGATGGGGGGAGGAGAGGAAAAGAAAAGGAAAGAGAGGAAAGGGTTGGGTTAGAACTAGGACTGTCAATGGGGATGGTATGGGGAGGGTAATGGCTTACCTTTACCCATACACACCAAGTGTGGCGGGTAAGGGTATGGGTAATTCAATCTTTCATTATCCTTACCCTTCCATTACCCTTACCCTCTTACCAACAAGATAAATAGGGAGGGTAAGGGTGAAGTGGGTAATTATATGTCTTCTAAAAATCAGTGCTAATATTAACAATAATAGACTGCCTAACACATTTATATAATTAAGTGAAATATCATGATGCTCCATAATCATTATTAACTACTCAAAATGATTATAAGTAATCTAATACAACATTATACACACGGTTTGTGTTGCATTAAAAATACATTATCGTGTCAATAGTTGTCATATATACAAATTGTAGTACTCCTAGCGTTGGTATATGAACAAGTAAATCATCCCCAAAAGAAAATGACCGCCACATTAAAATGATATTAAATGACATACGTCAAAAATGTTATTGTTGCTAGCATACATATACCCTTTAAAATTTTGTTCTATATATATATTTGGATGACTTAGGAACCACCCCAGGACGGGCTGCGATTAATTTTTTTAGCACAAATGAAGTAGATAACACTACCACAAAATGATATTAAATGACATACGTCACAAAATGTTATTGTTGCTAGCATACATATACCCTTTAAAATGTTGTTCTATGTATATATTTTTTGGTTGACTTGGGAACCACCCCAAGGATGGGTCGCAATAATTTTTTTTAGCATAAATGAAGTAGATAACACTACCACAAATATGTATCAAGTGATACTTTAATGATTAAATCATGTTATCATATACCTGTGTATCTTATAACTTCAAATTTTGTAGCATACCCGATCAAAAGTAGAAAACAGTACACTAAAAATATAAAGTGCTACACACTGTAAAATGTCGTTATTCGATACATGTGTGTCTTACACTTCCAAATAGTCTTTCGTACATAACCAAATTAGCTGCATAAGAAGTAGATAAGACTATCATATATTGCATAAAATGATGACCACATACTACCAAATATTACATAGACTTAAATAACACAATGACTATATATTTAATATATTATATATAAATATTGGTGGGTAGCGGGTCAGAGGGTATGTGCAATGACTTACCCTTACCCTTAGCCGCCAAGGTAGCAGGTTAGAGAGTAGCATGAAGGCAGATATAAGGGTAAGAAAATCATTTACCCTTACCCTTCCCCAACATGATATGCGTGAAGGTAAACGGGTTACGTTTAACCATTGATATCCCTAGTTAGAACCCTACTTCTGATACCATGTAGAATAAGTTGATTTCAGTAAGTCAAATAAGAATATTGAGTTTTCTATATATAGGAGCCAGGGAATACATGGTCTAAACAGAAACAAGAAAAAATACAATGGGCCTAAGCCCAACGAATTAAATATATCAACACTCATATTAGAGAATTGTGACACAGACGGTTGGTACATCTTTTATTTTGCAACAATGAAATGGCAGCTTGGGTTTGTATAATCTTAACACGTTTACAAAATAATATATAGCTACCTTTTCTTTACAACTCTTAAATAATAAAAGAAGGCAACTCGTTGTATTAGATAGGAGAAACCCTGCTCCTATAAATAGGAGAACAGGGAAGCATACAAACTGAACTAAACCCTAATGGGCCAAGACATAGTGAGGCCCATATTACAAGGACAATATAAATAACTAATAAATAGACTCTCTAACACTCCCCCTCAAGCTGAAGTTGGGAGAATCCCAAATCAGCTTGCAAATAGAGAGTTGGACTAAGAAAACAAAGAAACAGAATAAAAACGATAAACTAAGCCCATACAAGAATTTTCTCCCCCTCAATATTACATTAAAGCACTCAAACACTCATACACTCCCCCTCAAGTTGATACTCCAAGTAAGTAGGCAACCACACTAGTAGAAGCTTCTCGATCATCTGGAGCAGAAATAAGCAGCAACACGATCATCTGGAGCAAAAGATTAAATAGCTGATAGGCACCAAGGTCTTCATCAAAGTCGTCGTTGTAGTAGCTAGAGTGTTGGATCACAGTAGCAGAGCCCAAAGAGTGTTGGATCACACTGGCAGTAGTAGTCAATGTACAAATAAAGTACGGACGGTTCAACGTGCGAAACAAGGCACAGACATGCCAGAGAGTGATGGCGCACAGAAGTAGTAAGTCGACGTGCAAACAAGGCACAAACAAGTAGAGAGTCGACGTGTCAACACGGACATGCCAGAGAGTGCTGGCGCACAGTAGTAAATATCGACGACATAGGCAGATAGAAGACCAGTAGGCAGAGTAGCAAGCAAAGAAATAACTCCAGTAGACGAAGCTCCATGTAAAGTCAAAACATATGTCTTCATCATCTTCCCTCTTCATAAAGTATCCATCACAGTAGCAGACGTCATAAATCCAGATAGAGTCCAAGTATTCAACTTCACAGCAACAATCGAGGTAGATGATGAATAAACAATAATAGCAGCAAAATGATCCATATATCAACAATAAAGGTAGCATGAAGATCCATATAGACAGCAACATATATATCTTCCTCATCTCTCCTCCATCTTATCTCTTCCTCTACTCTTCATCCTCTATTCTCCCCCTCACGCCAAGCACGGAAAGAGTAAAGGAGTGGTTGGCGTGGACAGTAAAAAACAATGGTAGAGGCAAAAAATTTCTATAGGCAAATAGGTGGAGGAGGCAACCGACAACACGCATGGATCTTAGAAAAATCCACGTAGGGGCAGTAGATGAAGAGAAAAATATATGCCAACATGGAAGATCAATCACTCCACCATGAGGCACAGGCAGACAGAGAAGGAGAAGCCTTTTACGTCGTCAACGTGCCAGAACTGGAAAAACGTCGGGGCTGTCCAGAGATTGTAGCAGATGTACAGTAGCATATGTATTGTAGCGGCGTACTGCAGCATATGTACTGTAGCAGATATACTGTAGCGTCGTACTGTAGCAGTGGGAAAAAAAAACAGAGAGGGGGTTGCGGCTAGGCAATAGGCAGCAGATCCGGCGGCCGGTAGTAAGAGCGTAAAGGAACAAGGAAGAAGGCAGGGAACTAGGAAGGAATTTCCTGCGGACAGCCAAGCACCGCCAAGGGCGGCGACCACCCGCAAGGGGGGATGCTCCTTTGGTTCTTGCTCTCTCTCACGTAGGGTTTTGGTCCCTAGGACGGCTGCCCTGATACCATCTTAAATAATAAAAGAAGGCAACTCGTAGTATTAGATAGGAGAAACCTTGCTCCTATAAATAGGAGAACATGGAAGCATACAGACTTAACTAAACCCTAATGGGCCAAGACACAATGAGACCCATATTACAAGGACAATATAAATAACTAATAAACAGACTCTCTAACAACAACATATATACTTTCTACACAAACATCAGTGTATTTCTGCTAATTGAATACTTGTTTAACATCTCTAATTTTCTACTAGCACTATCTTATACAGATTGAACAAATCGTTTATTAAATGACTAATAAGACGTATGGTTTGTAATATTTGTCCTTTTCAATTTAAACTTGTAAAAAGCTATTTCATATTATTGCATCGTATTTTTGGTTTATCTGAGCAAGCTGAGCAAAATAACCACCATCCTATATTAGTATTAGGGCGAACCGTGTTTCCATGAAAACCTACGAAAATTTGGATGTCTTGTGGTGTCCTAAGTGACAAGAAATGGTTTAAGAACATGAGGGTGAACCATGAAGAAGTGAGAAATCAGCAAGATCCATTAGTAACTTTGATGTTTATGTAGTGCCTGAGTTTTATATAAACATGTAGGCTTTATTGCCCCTTAGCCAACCATAAAAAGAGATTCATATATCATGTGATATATTCAGTGCCAATTTCTTTTTAACTCTATTGACATGGTTTGTTGCAGTTTAAATGAAAATAGGGGAACTATACACATTTTCAGCATGAATCTGTAATATAATAAGCTTCTTGGTGATATATATATATTTTTGCAGTATCACATACTAGCTTGTATATATCTCAGCACTGTACCGATTTGTTGGATATTAACGACTATCACTACCTCAATATTGCTGAATTGTTGTTTCCTAACAAATTTTATTTTGACAGTTATGTGGGGATTAAGCAGTTGGTATTTGGAGGGACTGGATTTGAAAATTGGAAGGAGAATTTGCCTGAAGATGCTGGTTCTAGTACACACAGGATTTGAAATGCTTTAGACTACAGTGACAGATGCTTCTGATCCTGCCATGATCCTTCTGGTTTTTTACTCTTTAAGATCACCAGTCTAGATCGTACCAAAAACATAGTGATCGATAATTGGTCTTTATGTCCCAGTGCTATGCAATGGTTAGGCAGCCAGTAATCAGTATATCTAGGTGACGAGCTATTGTCATGGTCCTTCTTAGTCTTAGCCTTAGTCTTAGGCATCGTCTTCTCTATCCCTCCAGAGTGGAGGCAGCTTTTTCACGAGGTGTTTGACGAGGCAAAATGTACAGTAAAAAAGATCCAACTGGCAAGCAAAAAGCCTAAGCCCAGATGGTGAATTCAAAATTCTAAACGGTAAAGTTGACAATCCGTGACGGCATTTATTCAATTTGGGTTTAAGCTGACCACTCGCAGGTTATCAAGGGGACTCTCTTGGATTCATCGGTGGTGCTACATTTGGTTTTGCTCTTTATCTACTTTTTTTTTCCAGGGAGTTTCCAGAGCATTTAGTCCCAGATGGCTTGGTTTGGAAATCAAATTCAATTCTGTGACCCCTTGTCTTGGACAAGTTTTGTTCCCTTCCTATAATTACAATGTTCAGTACTTACTAATTTTATATGACAACTTAAATGGAGTGGTTGTTATCCCCTGGGCATCTGAGCTGTGCCACGAAGGTAACCCTCGGATCTGGGTTCTCTTATACTGATTATATATACGTGATTTTCCCTTCTTGTCATTCTAATTGGATCCTCGCCCCTGTTCTCTCAAATCCCAAAGGGTGGGACAAAGGCTGTAGTGTAGTTAATAAAATAAAAACCAATGCCAATGTGTTAACGTAGTTTCTTCTTGCTTCTCGGGGTAATAAGGCCAGTTTCCTGCTAGATAGTCATGGAAGTGGTCGACCTTCTATCTATCTGATATATCCAGCAGCCACCTCCGGTTCAGGTCCTAAGCGTATCTGCTATTTGTTTTTGACGCAAAGGAACTAATTCCCTCATGTGTATCTAGACTTTAATTTTAAGCATGAGAATGGCTGTCAACTTTTCTCACGGTTAGACTGGTAAAAATTGCACTATAGATACACACTTTAAGTAGCATTTTTATTGTTTTCTATGTTGGATTTTTTTGAAGTGCACTTTATTCATCTTATGATGAGTTGCCTTTTATTAGGGTGGACAAAACAAGACTTGTCCCAAACTCAAATTTTTAAGTTTAAGGTCTAAGGTCTTTTGACCCGACTTGAAATTGACCTGAACACGAAGAATTTGAAATTAATTTAGGGTCGGGTCTGGGTATGGACTTTTGACTCGAATTGACCCAATTGACCTTAAGTTAGCAATTATATTTTCAAATAAAATTATAAATATTATATTTTAAGACACCCAATGATCCATCAAATTACTAATTCATCAATCACGAAGTTTATTTTGGCATGGTTTGTATGATTTATTATACTAATTATATTATGAATTTGTGTTTAAAACACTTGAACAAACTATTTTAGACTTTATATGTGTTTCTCAATCAAAGTGTAAGTTTATCATGATGAAATTTGTTAATTACACATGGGAATTATAAATAACTAGACAAATCATTGGATTTTTTAAACTATTATTTTGGTGTTGGATTTACGAGTCAGACCCGATAGACTCAAAATTATTTGCAGGTCGGGTTAGGGTCAAAAGTTTTGACCCGAAAATCAATCTTTTGCAAGTTTAGGATCTAGCCAAAACGTGTTGACTCAAAATGGGCCAAAATAAAACCCGAATTGGATTGCTGCCCTTACCTTTTATGCTCTGTGGATAGTGGTCTCTCATGGCATTTTTCCTTAATAAGGCTACTCTTGCCCTCACACAGTCGGCCTAGAGATATTGCTCATGATATATTTATTTGTCCAATCATGCATTATATGCTTACATATTTTCTTCACAATTTTCTTTGGTAGAATCACCTCTTTACAATGAATGGGTAGCTTAGGTGGTGCGGCTTGAAGGATCTCATCACCGACCCCCTGTTGAGAGCACTATTTGGAACCTTTACTAGTCATCATAGACATGCCAACTATGTTTTAAATGGTTCTCATGTGGGAGGGACACTTAGGCCTGGTGTTTATATGCTAGTGTGGGTCACTATGTGCCCCTCCCTAAGAGTGCTACACTCAAAGAAAAAGAAATACATCTTCACTAGGTCAAGGCTATCTTATAGGTTTAGGACTTTCACCAATCAAAATATGAAAAATTAACTTCATGTGCAAATCCAACGTTGCGATAATGCTCAGTGGAGTCTTCAATTGGCCAAATTTTCTTGTCAATCTTTTAGCCATCCATGACTTGTGCTTAAAATAATGATTCACACCTCAACCTTGAAAGAGAAAGTGAACTACATGACTACATTCCTGGTTGAACATGCTTTTTTTGGTCATTGACTCCACCTATAGAGTCTCCATGGGAGGATATATTTAGATTGGTACCTTTGGGTAATCCTTCATGGTTTATCTTTGTTTCTTTTCTAGCTAATGATCAGCAAGAGTGAACTTTCATCATCTTGTTTAACACGAAGAGAGATTCTATGAAGTTAATGTAACAAACCTTCTAATAAGAAGTGTATTGGACATTGGTTATGGGGAGAGAACAAAACAAAATGAAGCTTGTATATGTCCTATCCATGATACTTACAAACACCTACACACAAATACAAACACATCTCAATGTATACAAAGATTCTAGAAAGTTTTATGACACAGATTCATGCAGACACATGCTCATATGCAAATGCAGATGTATGCACAGGCACATTTGCATATAAACATAAGCAAACAATCACTCATACTCATACATATATTACACAAGTATACACAAATGCACATGCATACACATCCATAATTTAAATATTTTGTGTTGGAGTACCTTGGATCTCTCAATATTGAAAGTTTGAAAATTGTATTTCTTGGAGGTATGAAAGGGGAAGGAACCTTTCTAGGACAAATCAAACATTTACCCATCTTGAGATTATATCATGCTAGAGATTTGCAGCTCCATCAATTTGTTTCATTGGATAAAATGACCCATTCAACTAAAAATTTTGAATGTTCAACAGATGACCAATGTATCTTGCATGGGCATTGATATTGATTTGAACATCATAAGAGAGATCCCAAGGAAAAGTCGAATTGGAAACTATATAGATCAAAGAAGTTAGGTGAAAAAGAATTGTACCCCAAAGTGGAGCAAGATGGTGATGCTCAAAGATATGCTAGGTATCTACAATGATACAAATAATCTTTTAGATATCATCACCTTGTAGGATATATGGCTTAAAAGAGGGGGGTGGGTGGGTGAATTGAGCTATGATACAATTCAACCAAATTTGTTAGACCTCCAAATTTTATCCCAAGACAACTATTGCAAGTATTAAAAGTAAGGGAGAGAAAGATTGCAAATATAGGATACAAGCAAATGATTTGAACTGACTCTAGCTCTCAAGGCCAAAGCTTCACTATCTAAAGAGGTCAACCTCTAGGATATTCAACCCTTGAGTATCACCTTGTATTGAATTCACAAGAGTTCACTGAGTGACCTATCTTTTTAGCTCAAGAGTAACTAGCTTCCTTTTCTGGGACAAGAAGCCAAGAACCTTACAAGAGACTCACCTTTCGTTACCTAGGGCCACATGTCGTACACCTTCCTCAGTCAAGGAAGAACTTCAAATCATCATCTTTTAGTAGAGAGAGTTTGGAAGAGAGAGGAGAGCTTCAAAATAAATAGTAGGTCTAGCTCTCTTACCAATATCCTATTCACTCTAATATGTAGATGGGATTAAGGCTCATAGAGGCTGTTGAGGTACTTTCTCTCAATTATAACATATGAGCATAGGTTGTAACCTTGGGAAGCTCCCATATAGGTCATGTTTGTAGTTGTGTATTCCTGCTAGCCAGTAGAATTAGTTCATATGAATTCTAGCTATTTCTAGAGGATTTATGGGATCTTCAAAGAGTATATTTCCACTTTTATCCCCTAATAGCTACTTCTCACTTTATTGAAAGCTAGGACCACACTACAATTGGCTAATTTTTGCACGAGATCATGGCTAACAACACTAGCATCCAGGCCATACCCTAGGCCAATAAGCCAAATTTCACCTTTGAAGTTTCAGCCGATGACCCTTTCTAAGATTTTGGCCTTTTCTAGCCGATCGAGTTTTGTCAAGGAAAACTCAGACACAATGGGTAACTAGGGAACTTATCACAATTCTGTCAGCTGAGTTTTCTATGAGGAAAACTATAGACAAACATGTTATATGAATGCTTTAAAAAAATGGCAATTTGATTCACGTCGTCGCCTAGGCTTGGACCTCAGGCCTCTTGGTAACACACCAAAGATCTAAACATCTAGGTTTCCTCTCTTAGAGTGTAAATGAATTTTCTAATTATCAACATGCAATTATAATCCATTGTAATAAAATCTATTACACGTTTGAGCTGAAATACAAGTCTACAATAATTACAAATTATTTACACCCATGTCCTACTAAAAAAATCTAGGTTATCGTCAATTTTGAACTTTATGCATGTATACTTGATTTTCTTTAATTAGAAATTGGAAATTTGATCAAACATATTGTGTTTATCAATATGAAATAAGCTCAATGGAAATGTTAGATACATATGAATGGAATTATCAAGTCAACATCGAGTTTTGCATAATGTAAAGAATGAGTTAACATTATTCCCCTTTTTGAAGATGAAGACCATTTCTAAATACAACATAATGATAATAATTGAAACCTTTTTACCATTGAGTTTAAGGGTATTTAAAGATTGAGTCAACGCGTTAACCCTTAACTAATGCTTTCATACATGTTTGTTATTCTCGAAAGATACAACAAAATATATAGAAAGCCATGTCTCTTATACAAAAGTAAAAACCTATAAGAACTTCATTATTTGCAAACATATGCAATTGAGATTCATACACCACAACTAGATCTTCTCCCCATTTGTCATATCAAAAAGTAGGGGGGGTAGAAGAGCATATAAAGTCTTGTTCAAGCAACATATCAAACAAGATAGAAATATTTAATCAAATCAAGAGGTATTTCCCACAATTATGCACAAGAACCACTCAAGCTCCAGAAAAATAATCAATAATAATAATTTGAGTACATAAGATAAAAAGTGAGATACATCATGTGGAAATTAAAACCATATGAGATACATAGCCTCAAGTACAAGTGCCCTTGACAATACATGATTAGGCTCGCAAAATGCAACCTATGAGGACAGTCCAAGAATAGACCTAAACATACTTAGAAGGATCATGGTCTTTGTCATTACACTCATCACGAAGGATACATAGATTGGAAGGAGTTTTAGCTTCTTTTCGTTCATCCTCATTGATTATACCTACATATTCTACAATGTTACTCCTCATGGTCACTTCCTTCACCTTCTTCACCTTCTTCCCTTTCTTACACTTTCTTGTTCACATATGTATGGGAATGACTAGAGTGACACCTCCATTGAGCCGATGCCATGTCAAAATGCCATTTCCCGCAATGACTTGTGCTTAATTGTAAGTTGGCGGTGAAACCTAGTTGAACTCAATAAGAATGGTTGTGATCCCAACAAAGGGAACTAGTGACATGGAAAAGAAGTAATTGCATCTGGAGAGGAGTGGGGATAAGTCATATGTGGAGAAAGGAGGTGAAGGTGTATATGGAGAGAGTTACAAAGGATTAGTAGCAACAAGGGAAAAAGAGGGGATGTAGTGGGATGTAAGATAGAGCGTGATAATTTGCATGGGTTCCATAATCATTGGAGGTGAAGGAGGGATGGTAGAGGCTATGGTAAATGTGGTAGGTAGAAGGACATGAGAGGTTCATATGGTTCATGAGGTGCGAGATGCCTTCATGGACATGGTGGTGGCTTGGTGAAGGTATTCGATGACTTGTCCAAAATAGGCATTTTGATACATCATGTCTCCCATGAGTTTCCCATTGGACGTTGAGAAAGTGTTAGGACTAGGGTGCACATGCATGGATGGTGGATGTGGATTCAGTTGAGATGACTGGGTGGATGGAGGAGGTTGAGAGATAGAAGCACCAAGGGTGGAGGTGTAAGGTTATTTGCTAAAAATGTTATCACTTAAGCTCTAACTAGTGATAATCCCTTGATGATAGGATGTGTATTCAATATCAATGAATAGGGACTTACTTTGTGTGATGTTTTGAGAGACCAACAATTAGGCCAGGGAAGGGTGGGTGGGTCTCATGGGTATTATGTTCCAAGTTGAAGAAAGTCATGCAGTGGAGGGTGTAACGAGCCCACTTGACATGAATATTCTTGAAGATCAAATAAACGATCACATCTATATTCTCTATAATATCTATTTGATGTTTCTTATGATGGGCATTGCAATTTACAATGTGGGCTATGATATTAGCCTTATGGTATATGGTGGAGGAGGAAAGTGTGGATTCCTTGGCATATGGGAGGTCGAGTTTCTTTAGAGCTACATGGATACCATGGATGGCTATGAATGGTTCATAGAGATTGTAGAGGTTACTCGGGTTTTTGTTTCTAATGGCCTTGCATACTCTACATCTCATTTATGAACCTTATCAGACCAATTGGAGTAGTCAATAACTTCAAATCGAGTATTGACAACATAGAGGATACAACTATTTTATATTATTTGGGGGAATTTTGATGGAGTAATTTCATGTCAAATTGGTGTATAATTTATCATTCATCTTTTCTCTACAAAGATAGTTTTGGAAATTTTCCGTATAATGATATAGAGCATCAAGGCATTTGTTACTAAACAAATCATATATGAATACGTCTTTAAAACCCAAACGTTCATATGGCGTAAAGGGAAATGAGCTTGAAGGAGAAGTTCCTCGTATCTTTTAACAACTTGGGCATATAAGGAGTGGGTTTGATTAAAAGGAATGATACATGAGTATATGGGACATGGATTTGATGTTATTTCATCCATAGGTGTAGGGAAGACGTTACCTCTTCTCTATTTTTTTCTTCTTAAAAAATTAGCTTTAGTATGAGTTAAAGATGGAGATAGGGGCAGAAACCTAGAGGAAAACGTACATAGTCACGAGAAGAGAGACAAATGAGGTCAAAAAAGGTGGGGTAATAGGAGTCATAGGGTTTGGTAGGGTTGGAGACATGGAATAAGCCAAGGGTTAGGGCTGTCGGTCGATAGAACAAAGATGAGGGGGATTTCTAGGCTGTCAGAACTCATATATTTTTTGTGGCACAATACCATATGTTAAATTTTGGTAGGGGGAAACTCGACTAAAGGCATTGTCTATACGTCCTTTAGGTAGCCCATGGGTCAATAGTAATCCAAGCATCTAAAATTTTTCAAATCTAATTCTAGGCCCGATAAATTGCAAATGGGAGCTTAAAACATATACTGAATAAAGGAAATCATGTTTCACTCATCATAGTCCAATTTTTTGGACAAATTTGATGAAACACACATAGAAAAATTGACAAAAAACCATATAGAAAGTGCTTAGAAACTTAGAAACTTTCACAGACACGACAATCAAGATTTATTCAATCTAGTACATAAGAGCCATGAATGACATTTTACTAGCGGGCATACATGTATCATAAAATGAAGTAATGATTATATATAAAAGATCATATATGTTACCTAGGTAGAGGAATTGTAAAAACATTCACAAGTTGATTTTGGTATCCACATCCATGATATAAATGTCCTTCTTGGCAATTTGGTATTGAAGGAACTGACAAGAAACCTCTATATTCTTAGCTCTACTTTGAAAGAGATGATTGTATGGAAAATAATAGCACAAAAGATAGGAAGCAAACCAACGATATATCAAAGTTATGTAGAATGTTCTTCATCTATTTGACGCATGGACAACCTTTGTCTATGTATCCAACCTCAATCATTGATGATGCCACTGTGCTTTGCTTCTTGACGAACCAAGATACTAGGAACATTCCTAGGAGGAAGAAAGTGCCACTTGGGAACTTCCTATCAATTAAGAAACCGACATAGTAGGTATTACTATTGGCGGTTAAACTAAAGTAATTTGACTTAGGATACCATAGATCAAAATTTAGAGTCTTGACTAGGTATCCAAGAAACCTATTTACAACTATAAAATGTGACTTTCTAGGTCAAGATTGAAAGGTAGAATACATACCTACACTAAACACGATAACCAATCTAGAGCACATAAGATAAAGTAAAGTACCAATCATACCCTTGTCGAGATTCTCATATATATATTCTCCTTCCTCATTCTTATCAAGCTTGGTCGTGTTTATCATGGGAGTATATATCCATTTGAAAATCTCTATCCCAAAGCATTTGATGAGTTCACCAGTTTACTTTCTTTGGTTGATGAAGTTCCCGTCTCTTTTATTCTTGATTTGGAATCCTATGAAGAAAGTAAGCTCACCATCATGATCATAATCACTCTGCATGAGGTATCTAAACTCTTGATAAACATCAAGATTAGTCACACCAAGAATGATATCATCAACACAAATTTTGCTATCAAGAGATTTGTTAGAAGGATTTTTTAAAAGATAGTAAAATGTACTTCATCACGACATAGAAATTATATCATGAAGGTCTCTCATTTGTTATACCAATATGTAGGGCCTTGGTTGAGACTATTTTCTTATGCAATATATAAACATGATTATCAAAATTGTCAGATTCAAAGTGGAAAGGTTGATCCACAAAGACTTCCTCCCTTATTCCACCATTTAGAAATACACTTTGAACATCCAATTTTAAAAGACAAAACTTATTATGACTAGAGAAGACAAGTAACATACAAATGGTTTCTACCATGCTATATGTGCATAAGTTACCACCAAACTCAATAGATTCTTTTTGGTTGTAACCTTGTGCTCCTAACCTTGCCTTGTCTCTCACCAACTTGACTTGTTCATCAAGATTGTTATGGTAGAACCTCTTTGAGCCTATTATCTTCCTATTATTTGGACTAGTTACAAGTGTCCAAACATTTCTAGCTCTAGTTGCATATCTAGGATCCAATCATCATCTCTTAGAGATTATTTAATAGACATAATTTTGACTTGTTAAATGAATGTACTATCAGCTTGATCTTTGTATAGACATCATCTCGAATTGTTAAATGAATGCACTATTTGCTTGGTCTTTGTATAGACATCATCTTGACTTGTTATATGAATGCACTATTGACATGGTGTTTGTAAGAAGCCTTTTCTTCACCTTGTCAAAGGGGTCTCCAATAACGAGCTCCTTTGTATGGTTCCTTACAAAACATTGGATTAGATGGTTCTTATTTTTTTAGAGCTTTATTCTTGCACTTCTAGATCAATCTCCTTTTATTTTCCATTGTAGGTGAGGTCTAGTTCTTCTAGTTTGGAAATCACCTCACATTGAGAATCATCATAAACAATAATCTTGGATATTGGAGAGTTAGTTTCAATAAGTTTCACACATATAGAATCTTCCACTCTAGCATACCCTTTGTTATAGACACATAAATTTCTACGAGATAGAATGTAACCAAGAAAGATATTCTTGGAAGATTAACATATAATTTACTTAAGCTATACTTGATATATATAATTAAGAAAGGACATCCAAAGTTCTTTATAAAAGGATGTGTAAAAACCCAAACAAAACAAATGGTATTTATTGTTTCTTATCCAAAATGTTTTGATGCATCTTATTCCCAAAGTACGATCATTTGTATTTCTTGCAATGACATATTCTTTCCCTCACTATAAATTCATTTTGAAGGTGTTTGAGGGAAGGAAAACTTATGTACATAACCATCATAAAAAAAGGATTCAAACAAATCATTTTTAAACTCTTCCATGGTAATACATATAGGCATAGAAGGATACAACAAGAAGCTTGCTTTTCAACTCATTTGCAAAATTACATAATAGGCATTCTACTCTTAGAAAGAAGATAGAAACTCTAATTTAATCTCAAAAAATCGTCAACAATCACTCAATAATATTTACTACGCCAAAGTGTTTTTTGTGAATTAGTCTATATATATAAGCATGAATTTCTGAAGACCTTTTGTGCTAAGAACCCTTGTTGAAATGGAAGAAAACTTGGTCTGATTTCCTTGTACACAATGTTGTAATTATACATCCTTTTCATATTCCAATTAGGGAGTACATTGACTAAGTCCTTAACTCTCAATACTTCAACCGATACATGTTCACATGCCCAAGTCATCTATACTAAAGAGATATATAATTCTTATCTACTTCTAGGAATTTATAAAAATAGGTTTGGTTGAGCTAAAATCAATTGTATAAAGATTACCATTTATGTTTCCCTTATATATACATTGTAAATGAAGGATCTAGAAAAATAAATCAAAATGAGTAAATTATACATGATATCTAGTTATTATAAAGTTGGATAACACTTAAAAGATTGTGATGTAAGTCATACACAAGGAGTATATTGTCGATGAACAATGAGTCAACTCCATCATCCTCACCTATCACTTTACATTTACCTTTGGCATAAAATGTAACCAATCCTCCTCTTTTACCTTTATAGAATTGAAGTGGATTTAGATTGTAGTCTTATGCTTGGCGCATCCTTATCTACTATACATTCATCATTTTCCTACAAAATAAGAAATATTTGTTCCCTTTTAAGCCATATGGTCTGAGGCTAGCTTGAGAATTCAAACCGATTGGTCTTGGTTCTGTTCTTTTTAAAGTATGACAACAAGAGTAGTGATCATTTTTCATAACATGTTGCACACTACCTTAGCCGTGTAACCATAGGTTCTCCATTAAAAACTGAAGTTCTTTGCCTTTCATGTTCCCTTGGATACCATCACACAGTTACCACATCTGTCATTTTTTTGGGTGATATGATGTAGGATCGCATCAAGGTTCTTCCTACACTTTAGAATTTTTTTCAAAGAGTCTCTAAGTGAATGGTTATCTTGGTTATGAGAGGTGATATTAGAAGACAATAAATCTACATCTTCTCTAAACTAGAGCTTCGTCATATAGGAATCCTTGTCAAACACAAGGGGAACATAATTCTCTATACTAGGAAAGATAGGTCAATGTTATAAATCATTTGTTTTAGTAAGCTACCTGGCATTTTCAATATTAAGGGTATTAACTCGACCTAGACAAATCTTATTCTCTATATCAACACCATGGTATCTCAACTCTTAGTCAAGGTTGATTTCCTTAAGCTCATTAGTAGTATCTAACAAAAAAAATTTCACCACGTTCAAGCTCATCCTTCTCCTCATGCATTCTATCAATAATATTAGCTAAATTCTTCTTATCAACCTTACAAACAAAAGGAATGTATGGGAGGCATGCATAATATTAACTAAATATTATTGAGAAATCTTATGGATATTTACCTAAATTACCTCTTTATCCTCACTTGATCTTACCATAACGACAACACTTCAGTCATCTTCCTGACTTGAGCTTTAACTGCTAGAAGCATGAGAATAGGAGTCCCAAGAGGCATGTTGAGTAACTTCTCACTCTTATTGTACTTCTTTTCCCTTATCTTGTACTTGTCCTCCGTCTTACACCTTTCCTCCCTTTTCTTGTGGGATTTTTGGTGGTTATGCTTCATATTTGGACATTCATTCTTGAAGTGCCCCTTTTGATATTACTCATAGAAACATGAGGTGGAGGATTGTGGATTTCCCTCATACGACCTACCCTTAGTTTATGTAGATTCTTTCTCACATGGAGAGTAGTATTCACTTGAAGAAGACTCATGACCTATGAAGGTCACATCCGTCTTCTTCGTGGAAGACTCCTCCTTTTTCTTTCTCATCTCTAGCATTTACCCTAATGTCATTAATTTGAAGATTACCTATGAGTTCTTTGACTAGAAGAGTTTTTAGGTTGGTGGTCTCCTTATGGATGTAACCTTCTTCAAAAAATTATTAGGAAGAGAGTGGAGTATCTTAGGACATTACTATTTGTATGTACTATTCTTACCAAGGGATGTAAAATAGTGACGATGTAGGAGATTCTTCAGTATGTTCAGCTATAGACTCACCCTGCTCAATCGAAAGAGAACAAGTTGGCGAGTGAGCATGATGATCTTTGACTCTTTCACTTTCTCCATTGTTTCATGGGTGACAGATATCTTCTTTCAAATCTCTTCTACCTTCTCATAAGAGGAGATTTGAACTTGAGAAGGAGATATGACGGAGTAGTGGATGCTAATTGCCTTATATATGGATTGTTCATTGCATGTGTAATCTCAGTGTTAAGGGATATTGGGAAGTGATCATATATATGTCTATGGTGTGCAATGGCCTGTGAGATAGGGAATAATACACCCAATGTTTGGGTGCAAAGGTATCATCTAGTTTGGCCCAGATGTGTTCCTGATTCCATCTGAAGTTTGCATTGGTAAGGGAGAGGTCAATCAAGAAGTGCTCTTGTGTGAAGGAATCAAAATGTCCGTCATATATGTTATGTGAGTAAGTATGAGAAGTTTAAGATGAGTATTGTTCTTGAGCATTTCTAGTGAGATTGAAACCCCCCTATAAGCCAGAGTCATTAATGATGTGTTTTATCTAGTTGGTGGAGTTCTTGTGAAGAATTGATCCTTATTTTGTCATCGTTCTCCATATAGTCACATGTAGAATCACTCTAGGTTTTCATGAATTCTCTTGATATAGATGGTGATACTATACGAGTTTTTACAATGGCTAGTATAACTGAGACTTTGTGGTCCCAAGAAATAATAATCAATCCCCTGAAAATGGTGGTAGGTATTTGTAACCATTTTGCAATGAATCTCCACCATGGTGTCTAGATGATAGGAGGTGAGTTGCGTATTTGGTTCTGTAGTGATAAGATTGATTTTATTTCCCTTGATAAAATTTACAATATGTCTACGTCCATACACTACACACACCTCAAAGATTCCCTGTAGCAATAATCATAAATGAAATAGATATATCTATTTAGAAGGATAAATTTGAGAAATGAAACAAGGAGCTATGTGATGTTAATATTATCAATATGTTCCATAGTTAGTATTACTGGTCTTTGGTTTTTCTATCCTAGATTGCACTCAAGTTCAATGAGTGCTATATTGTATCTAGTAGTGAATCAAATTTGATGCTAAATACTTCATCAAAATATGCAAAACTAGAAGAATATTTTCATGAGGCTAATTGTTTTTATATTATCAAGATCTGTAAATGTACTTTGTGATTTAAATATGTTCTGGGTTGAGTATTTCCTGTTTCATCTATGACAAATAATACACTCTTCTGTTGTCCCTATGGTGTGCTCTCTATGTCAATATGTGAAGGGCCATTGTGATCCACCCTTTTGCTCTAGTTATATTGTTGTAGACTGTGGATGTTTTGTTGAGTTGCACCATGATTTCTGATTTGAGAACCTCCATTATATCGATGACTTCTTTACTATGCAAAGAAAAGTATATGGGTGGGGTAGGATCAAGTCTGCTATTGTTTGTGTTTGGTTTTAGAAGGATAGAAGAGAATAGGTTGTTAATTGTGGTTTAGAAGGTTGTGAATTTGTAGCTTCAGATCGAGGCCTCTTATTATGTTGGAGTGTCATATGTATCTGGAAGAGACTAGCTTAGATTTGGGGTCCCTAAACGAGTCTATTTGTGGTGGTGAGTGCTCCTTCCTGACCCACACATGGCCTTTGTTTTGTTTCTTAGGTCTAGATGGCTTTTTTCATATCTTTATGATTAAACCACAAAGTAGGGTAGTCAAAAATTTTAGGGAAGATGGATTGTGAATGATGTGGTCTTTTTCCAGTCAGAATGACAATATGAATAGACTCTCAACTTTTGATCTTGATGAAGCCTGGAAGCCTAACCTCTTTAGTGACTAACAACACACAGAAGGCTTTAATATAATACGTAGGGTAAAGGGTCCTAGGGCTGATGAGTTGCAAAGTAACACCAATAGACAAGGTGATTTTTTTAAAAACTTCGGCATCCCAAAGGCTTGGTGGTAGATTTTGTATACAGACCCATCCAGAACCCCCTTTGGGTGCCATGTTCATGCCCATGTTGGAAAACCACTTGGTGATGTGAGCATGTACAAAACTATATCCACGAGATAGAGTGATGGAGACCCCAATAACATGGTCACGTTTGGTGCCCTATGGAAGAGAGTAAAAAAGTTTGTATTTGGAGAGGATCTTGGTCTTGAGAGTGGTACATCCAGGGAGGATGAGTGGAATGTCTACGGTGACATCAATGGCGATGACCTATTGATTATCAAGGTTTTCTAGATAGATACCAGAATACTACATTGTGTAAGAACCTTGAGAATTCCATGGAGTTGACATGTAGGTCCATAATGGATAAAGGTTCATGGGGTTCATGTATGTGCTCCATGTGGGTGAATATGGTGGCGGGAGATGGCGGGGATGGTTGGTGTACTGGTGAAGAGGAAATCGTGGAATCTTAAGAGGTTTACATGATTGTGGAGGATACATAGACATAAGATATGTGTAGGGTTTATGCAAAGGTAACTTGTGTTGTTGCTGGGATCAATGATGTTTCATGGATTGAGGTTCATGATAGGTTGGTGAGGCCGATGGTGGGTATTATGTATGGCTTGTAAGAATGGAAAAGGGGTTTTGCAGAAAGGTTTGTGTGTTGCATGTGGATCAACAAGAAAGTGTTGGAGGGTGTGAAGCTTTTTCATGTTGGTAATGATGACAAAACTACTTTGTATGTACAATGGGAGCTTCTGATGAGACAAAACAAGAGTTATGTGTATTACAAGGTGGGGAGTACAAATGAGTAGTGACTATAGTTTGATATAGATGTAACGTCCCAAGTTTTGAGGCCTCGAATAAAATGATCTTACAAGGACTGGTTGAACTAATCATATCACCAAAATTCATTCAGGGATCCTATCACTAAGAACTTTCTAGTTAAGTATGCTCAACAAGAGTGGTACTAGGATCAGTGACCTATCATGAAGTTGAGAGTTGTGCATGAGTGAGGACAAAGCACACAACTGAGGTTAGTGGTGGTTTGTGGGGCCAATCATCATTCCTATAATCTACTAGAGTCTTGGATAGTGGGTCCGTGCATCATAAATGGTATCAGAGCCAAAACCCCTCTAGTAAGTGGGTCCCACATGGGCAAGTGGCATTCCATTCTTGAGTCATGTGGTCCAGGAATGTTAGAAAGGGATATCCATGGTGATGTATCCACCCTTGCACTGCTATATGTGATTGGAATCTGGGTGCATATGAGTCATTCTTGGTATATACATAAATGGGGAATGATTATGAGGCCTTATAGTTGAGACTTGGAAAGGATGTCAAGAGTCTAAGTGGGAGAGATTGTAACATCCCATGTCTTGAGGCCTCACATGAAATGATAAAAAAAAAGAATCAATTAGACTACCCATATTACCAAGGTGCACCTCTTTTCCAGGGAGCTCCTCAGTAAGAACTTTGTGTTTGAGCGTGCTCAGTCTAGAGCAGTATTAGGATGTATGACATGCGGGGAAGTTAATCGTGGGTTGTGCGTGAGTGAGGACAAAATATACAGCCAAGGCTTATGGTGGTCTGTGGGGTAAGTCATAATTTCTGAAACTTTACTAGAGACTTCGGTAGTGGGCCCAGATGTTACAGTGGGGGTACTAAAGGGAACTTACAAATAATGATTGTATCCTCTATAAGAATAATATAAAGTGGGGAAGTGACAATAATAATTTCTGTGTCCTAGACTGCTACATTGTCTAAATATGTATAAACATATAACACATTTATTTTTCTTTGTGAATATCTTCCACTCTACTTGTTCCATAGTTTCCATTAACTAATCCGTAAGAAGAAAAAATGTATTTACATTATGACTACAATGAGGGCTAGATGCTGACCTCTGTGTAGAATTAGTGACCATAGGCGAGTCTGTAAGTGTACAGAGATCTTGATAGAACTCCACCGTAGTATCATTAACCGATGATATAGTTTTATTTGATGGAATCGAGAAAGAAGTGTCATTGTCTGTAATCTTTAGGTCATGGTGCTCTATGCCTTTGGGCCATTGAGTGGACTATCTAGTGCCAAACCTATCTATGTTGTGCCATTACTATGGATGGGCCTAGATTAGCATGACCAAAGGTGAGGGTCAATGAAGAGGGATCTGTCTACCTCTTCTCAAATAATGGGGGAAGATGTAGTGGGTGGTCATCAAGGATGTTCATGTCTATTTGATAGTCATCAGTGGGTGGGAGTTTGAAAAACCATCCTTCAAGGAGACCCATCTCAGCGATCATCGAGTCCCACCCCAAACTAATCGAAGTCAATGATCTACACTCACCTGAAATTGCAGTATGCAATGTCGAGTCCTGAGTGTGAAAGTAACCCATCATGGTTGCAAATTGTAGTGAAGATATCTCTAGGATCTAGGGAGGGTGATGGAGGAGGTTGAAATGGAGTGAAATCTAACATAGTAGTAGGAAGACATATCTTCTTTTGTTGAAGATGAGCAGATCTATGTGTCTCTATATATGTTTCATCAATATGGTGATGTCTCTCCTTTGTATCATGATAAGGGATTATTCTAATCACTGGATCTATCTAAGGATGACATGAGGAGAAGGACCTATGTGTTGTGCTATTACTCAGTGTTTATTGACCCATACCTTAACTTATATTTTTATTCTTCTGGGTCTTGTTGCTAAACCACCCAATTATAGATGCTTTAGAGGACAATGATTCATGAATACCTTTACAAGAGTTTGGAGTCAAGGATAGCTTGGGATGCCAGATTTCCCTTTCAACTGGTCTAGCATATAATTAGATGTAACATTTTATTTTATCATGCCCCCTTTAAGGTGGGGAACATTTATGTTTGAAATATCTTGTAACTTTATATATGGTTTTGTTTCTACTTCTTATTAATCATTTTGCTCTACAATACATACTAGTTGAGAAATATCTAGCTCCTTCCTTCATACTTTGTAGTATGTTTGGATTCGTATGGTCTTATTCCTTAGTATACTGATGAGTGGATCCCCTTTTATGTCCCAATCCTTACACCTTGTCATTTCTGTACACTTGCTTAGGCCAAGAGGACTTCTGGATTTATCACTATAGATCTTATTTCCTAGAATATATGATGAATCACCTAAATCCTTCACAAAGAAGGTGTTTCCCAACCTAGTCTTAACCATTTATAGAGTAAGCATGTCATTTCCCATCAATTCTATGTCATCTAATATTATAATATAAGAAACACAATTATATCTCCCTAACCTTATTGTAAACATAAGGCTAATTTTCTTTCTTGATAAAGACAAACTCAATATATGTCTTGTAAAAATGAAGATTCCAACTTCTAAATGCTTACTTAAATCCATGGATCAAACTTTATATATTAAAGACTTTGTTGGATTCTGTTGCAATGATAAAACCTTCAGGCTATGTCATGTACACATCTTGTAGAAGATTCCCCTTAAGGAAAGCTACTTTAACATCCATTTGAACTCTTATAGTCATGATAAGATGAAATGGAAGCATGCAACATATGTATATAACCATTGCAACAGATGAATGTTTTTGTCATTGTCTACATCTTACACTTGTCTAAAATCTTTTGCAACCAATTATGCTTTATAGGTTTGTACATGACCATCCATGCCAGTCTTCTTCTCTGAAGGCCCATTTGCATCCTATGGTTTTTACACCATCAAATGCAACCACCAAGTTCATACTTTATTGGCCTACACAGAGTCCATCCAAATCTCATGTCCTTCATCCATCTACTAAATTTTTCCTTCGATATCCTCATTATAGTTTGTTGGCTCATCATCTATGACCATCAAGTTGTATGATTGAGTCACGAGAAATCTAAATATCTCTAGCTCCAGATATGTCCTATTAGACCTTTGAGGTTCTTTTACTACATGAGGAATTTAACAGTTTACAATGGCATGTGATTCTCTTTGTTTCTAATATAACACTATAGGCTCAATATTATCTTGTTGGCCTCTAACTTCTTTGATATCTAAGTCTCACCCATTGGTTTATTTGTAAATTAAATCTTTTTCACAGAATCAATCAACTCTAGTAACAAAGACTTTTTTGTCAAATGGAATATAGAAGTAATAACCCTTCGTTTCCTTAGGGTATCCAAGAAAAAATATATTTTTGATTTGGTTCCAAGATTTTCTCAAAAATATTTCTTTACAAGCTTCACATACCCAAATTTTCATAAAAGACATATTGGGACGCTTCACATTCTTCATCTCATATGATGTCTTTTGAATGGATTTGGAAGGTATTCAGTTAAGTGTAAAAATAGAAGTTTCAAGAGCATATCCCAATAAATAATTCAGGAGATTGGATGAACTCATAATTGATTATACAATGTCCAAGTCACATACCTTCTTTCTAACACACCATTATGTTGTGATGTTCCAAGTGGAGTCCACTATGTTACATACTAGGTCTCTCAGAAGGGCCTCAAACTCTTGGCTTGGATATCCTCTATCAATATTACATAGTAGTACTTCAATAATCTTGCCAAGTTGGTTATGTACTTCATTCATGGTTTCATGAACTTCTTAGGAGACTCTAATTTGTGTTTCATAAGATACACATATCCATATCTATTGAAGTCATCAAATACTGATATCCTCCTCTAGAACATGTGCTAAAAGGTCCACAAACATCATTATATATTTGTCCTAAGAAGTCACTTACCCTCTCAATCTTACCAACTAAGGGTTCTTTTGTCATCTTATCCGAAACAAGATTAACATGTCTCAATTGATTCAAAACCAGAACAATCCATATAACCATCTTTAGGCAGTCTAGATATATGTCTTCATTTTTGCGTCCTAAATGACAATGTCATAGGTACGTCTTGTTTGAGTTATTGGTTTTTAACTTCTTGCTACATGTTGTATAATTTGTCTCAAGATTTAACAACTAAACGTGATAAGACATTAGGGAACTACCATAGAGTATATCATCTCTTGATATAGAAATTTGGCAATTCTTCATTATAATTCAAAATCATTTTTGTACAAACAAGATATAGATTTGATGTTCCTATTTATGGTAGGTACATAATTCTCTAACTTTATTACAAACCCATTGGGTAGAAATAAATTGTAGGTTCCTACAGATGTGGAAACAAATCTTGCTCCATTAGCTACTCGTATATCCACTTCTCCCTTCTATAAAATTTTACTTCATTTTAGATCCTTCATATGAGAGCATATGTGAGATCCACAATGGTATCTAATACCCAAGATGAAGAAGTAGATAAGTTTATGTATCCCATCTTTCTTCTTCTTTTTTTCCTCAAGGTAAATAAGGCATTTTCTTTTCTAATGTGTATACTGGTGACAATGGTGACAATTTCCTTCTTTACGTACTCATCCTTAAGTTTTAAGTGAAGAAGACTTAGATCTTTGGCCATATTTAGAGCTCTTCTTAGCTTTACTTTAGCATTTGATTTTCCCTTTTTGTTTACCATAAACACAGACTTTGGATTCTATTTCTTCATCTAATTATTAGTAGTTTTCAACATCCCAATCAAATCTGACAATGATTGAACAAATTTATTTATGTTTTAGTTCATGACAAATCGACTTTACAATTTTGGTAACAATTGCAATATTACTCTAGTGGCAAAATCTTTGCCTAAGGGGAATCTAAGTTTCTTAAGGATTTCCACATACCCAATCAACTTGAGTACATGGGGCCCAACTTGACCAACTTTAGTCATGTTGCACTTAAATAAGGCCTTGGAGACATCATACCTCTCTTGCCTTGTTTTTTTTAGAACATATTCTTGAGATGTGTGGACATTTCTAGGAATCTCATGTTCTCATTGTTCTTCTAAAGCTCATGGTTCATTGAGAATATCATGAGGCACTTGACGTCAATAGTTGTAAGGACCCATCCTAATGATCAAACCTTAATTGGTCACTAGGATAGATCCTTAGCCAAAACCCAACTTAAATCTATTGTGCATCAAAAAATGAGCTGAAAAAAAAATCAAAATAAGGAAATCTACATAAAGATACAACTACAAACATCCATCAAAAAGATTCACATTAGAGAAATTTCAAGAGAGGACATGCTAAGAGCACAAACTAAAATTCCTTGATTAAAAATTTAAAAGTAAGATTACAACATGAGATATATCCATACAGCTACAAAATCATAAAAATCAATCAACTTACAACCTGCATTTGTAAGAAAACATCACATAAAGAAACATATCATTTCGTTCAACAAATACCCACCCATCATTTGAGAAAGTGAGAGTACAAGGACACTCTAGACTTAACTATATTCTTTATCATTACATATTGATCAATACATTCTTCTGATTTCTTTAGTACACCTCAAAAGATGTGGAAAACCATGGGTGAGACCCTTGATCCCATCCATATGATATAACAAAGTTAACATCTTATTGCTTACATGCATATTATGATCAACTTTTTTGACGTAGATAAATCAATAGTTAAATATCATTACAACAAATATTTGTATCAAGTACTGATTTTCATGATTGGATATGTACACTGAGAAAATATAAATCTCTTCACATGGATGAAAAACCAATAAGTATAAAAGGATATAACATGTATGTACTAGAGCCATACACTTTCCTGTACAAAGTAGGAAACATATATAATACTTGCAATAAGTAAAGAAATAAAATTGCACATCCACTTTATTCATTAATTAAAACTAAACATATATGCTACATGCTTGAGTTACATATTTTGTTATACCATGGGTAGTTTAAGGCATACCACTCAAAATACTAGCAGACCACTGCAAAGTCACAATCAACCCCATATGCGATGTTAGGATTTTTGGACTCCTAAAGATCTCACACACCTAGGTTGGAGAGAGGTTAAACAAAGTAGTGGCAAAAAGACAAAAATACTAGTGGAGAGCTTAATGGATAGTCCATAATAAACCAAGTCTATCCTAGGTATACATACCACAACACCTATCACTGGGGCATGAAACCCTTATCAATCACATGTCATATATTACTTTTCACATGCCACTTGCCACATTATCGCATACTACCAAATCTACATATTCGAAAATACTCATACAACCTATAAATCATGATGACAAAGATGTACACTCTCTACACCTGTGTATAATCAACAATATGTGACTCTGAGAACCTTATCACAACCTTCAAGTTGCTACAAGGATACTTGTTTCACTATATCTCCCACCTACCTAGGGAAATAAGTCTATGGACTCAGGGAACTACAAGATTATGGTTACACCTTATTAATTGCTCCACTTAAATCATTTTTAGACTACATCAATCGAGTTACACACATGATATATAAGTGGATTAGAAATTAAATCAAGTACAACAACTTCTAAAGATCTACAACCTATCCAAAAATCTCATACCATTAAACAAGGGTTCATTTATCATACTTGGTCATAACGAGTCCTAAGACATTATTCTCAACCATAAGAAGGCCCATAACATCATGTCATAACACATCACTCTTAAACAAGTCATCAAATTAGTTTCCAATATTTAATTAGAATCAATAAACATAGGCCATTATCCCATGCCTAACAAGGGCATGTATTCATTGTTTAGAACAAGTATAATCTTGTAATGAGATTATTCATCACCATCATAGTGCAAGGATTATCATGGGTAACTATCAAATTATAAGAACTTCTAGATAAATCCTAATCATTGTTCCAAACCTCAACCAATACCTTGTTATAATAAAGTATTCATCATTATCTGGTGGTAAGGTTATCAAACTCACAACGTCACATAACTCATCCACTTTTAACAAAATCACCATTTTATTCCCCATCTTATGCTTTAATTATATTCAAACATGGAAGATGTTTGACCATTGGCTCCATCCATGATCTCAATGACAAAACATATATCACTGTACTTGAGGGATCAACCTTAAGGCACTAAGTCTAATGTATATACATATATCCCATATCTAAAATATACTTTTAATGCCATGTTTTATAGCTCATTTCTCTGACTCTTAACATTGTAAAATGACGAGGTATATAAATCATTGTCATCATGTGAGGACCTTATTAGGTTATCATAAATGACATCCATCCTTTGTTACAACCCACAAACAATTTAGAAACCCTCAACATATTCCGTGGTTATTTAATAATTGTTTTTAATGATGCATAGCCTCCTCATTAATATATTTATATTTCTTAATTAAAAAGGAATTTAACATTAATCAAGGATATAAATGAGTAAGATCATCTTCATGTATTAAGATATGATTTATAATTTAATCTCATGTACCCATTAGGGTATATAGTGCCAATACTAGACACAAAAAGGGTAATGCTATATAAGTCCAAATTAGGTTCAATACCATGGTATAGCGTCATAACCTTTTGAAATTATGGATTGTATTTCATGTGTTACACCACCACACAAATCTTTAGTTTCAAATTCTAAAGTATGTGGAAGTTGCACTGAAAACATTGTTGTACATAAAAGTACCACTTCCATGCTTAAATGACCTACTTTGGTATATTAAATATAATTTAAAGAAACTTCCAATAGCATAACAATTATATAAAGCCTTATAAAAGTTTCATATGAGCCTATAGTCACTAAGAATATCATTCATATACATTTTCCTTCATGTACTACTAATACACCACAAAGGATGACATATTTAGTAACGATTTTAGTTGTATTTTTAAATTTAGTAAGTACATGATTATTTGATCATGGAAATGACATCAAAATGTAACTTCAGAAGGTTAGAAAGAGAATAAAATTTCATGATTGTAGTCCACTTATCCAAAATAGTTCTCAAGACATCATCTTTTAGCACATTAGGAGGTCATAGAACTAAATTTAGAGAAAAAACACTATCAATTCACAAATTTTGGTTTTCAGACCTTAAACCAAAGTGAAAAGGCCCATTTGATCAGAAATGAGTAATATATAGGGGAATATATACATGCTTGAAAATATGAAATATCTCCACATGTATGTAAAATCAGTAAGTACTAAAGTCTACTTATACAAAGTAGGAAACATATGCAATACTTTCAATAACCATAGGAGTAAAATTGTGTATCTCCATGTTTTGTCAATTAAATCTAAACATATATACAACCTGTTGAGTTGTACATTTTATCATTGCCATGGGTAGTTTGAGATTTACCAATCAAACTACTAGCTGACCACTGCAAAGTCACAATTATTCGCGTGTAAGATATTAAGATTTCTAGACTTCTAATGATCTCCAACACCTTGGTTGAAGTGAGTCTAAAAAAATTAATAACATAAATACCAAACTACTAGTGGAGTTCTCATATGTTGTTAACAAACCACCATTCCCCCCCCCCATCTTATGCTTTAATCGTATTCAAACATGCATGGTATTTAACCATAGGATCTAGACATCATCTCAACGATGACACACATGTCATTGCACTCAAGGGATCAATCTCAAGGCACCAAGTCTAATATATATATACATTTATCTCATATCCAGAATATATTTTTAATTCCATGTTTTATATCTCATTTATCCAACCCTTAACATTGTTAAAAGAGGAGGTATATAAGACATAGTCCTCATGCAAGTCAGATAAACACCTTACCAAGGTTATTTATCATAAAAGACTTACATCCTTTGTTACAACTCACAAACAATTTAGAAACCCCCAAGTTATTTCATAATATTTGATAGTTGATTTATGATACATATCCTCCTCATTAATATAATAATATTTCTTGATTATGAATTTTATTCACCTTCAACCAGGATACAAATGAGTAATGTCATCTTCAAGCAGTACGATATAAATCAATCCCAACACTAGATATAAAAAGGGTAATTTTACTATATAAATCCATATAAAGTTCAATACCATGTAATAACGTAATAACCTTTTGAAATTCTAGATTATATTTTATGTTATATCTAGACACCACCACATAAAATTTCAGTTTCAAATTCAAAATAATCTAAGATTTACAATGATAACATTGTTGTACACAAAAGTGCCACTTCCATGCATAGATGACCTACTTTGAGATTTTAATCTAATTCAAAGAAATTTCAAGAAGCATGAAAGTTATATCTATTCCTTACAAACATTTTATGTCAATCCATAATCACAAAGAATAGCATTGATATACATTTTCCTTTTATATGATATTAAAACACCAGAAGGAGGATATATTTAGTAACAATTTCACTTGTATTTCAAAATTAAACAATTATATGATTGTTTGGTCACAAAAATGACGTTAGGGAGTAACTACAAAAGGTTAGGAAGAATATAAATTTCATTAATGCAGTCCACTATTGAAAAATAATTCTCAATGCATCATCTTTTAGCACATTAGGAGGTCATAGAACTAGCATTAGAGCAAAATAGACTATCGATGCACAAATTTTGGATTTTAGACCTTGAAACAAAGAGAGTAGGTCCATTTCATCACGGATTCATGAGCAATATATAAGGAAAGATATAAAAGTTTAAAATCGTATCACATGGTAGCAAAATAATCCATAAATATTTGATCATTAGGCATATTAATCAAGTTTAGAACAAGTTTTAAGAATTTGAATGAACAAGTAGGCAAAGGAATGCTAACAATGCTATATCATTCACCTATTAGGGTGATAGTCATGGGGTACATTCAACAAGGTAGTTAATAGGCTTCCAACTGCTAGATCATCCCTTCAATAGTCCTAAAATCTAGGCTCCAAGTACGATCTAACTCCCTTTAGATCAGAAAAAGGATAAAGGGAGGTTATTTAACTAGATGGTACAAGTTCCGCCACAGAAGTTCATGGGGAGAGACCAAGGGAGGACGATGAGGTGAGGAATAACAAGAAAAAGTATCCTAAAAGATGAATCCTACATGATTAGGGCTAGAAACTAACTTGCTAAGCTTGGAAACACCCTGAAGAAGCTAGATCTACAACATGCATCCAGATCATCAACATGCAAGGCCCCATCCATGTTTATCCCTTCCTTAGTTTCTTTCTTGTCCTTAATGGCTCACTCTACAATTATAGAAGCTTATGGGGTTATATAAGAGCCTTAGGCTGAATGAGATTGGCTTTATAAAGCGGGGATATGTGCAAAAGTCCAAACTTCCAATAGCTAGAGTTGATAAATACCATTTGTCAAAGCATGCCATCCATGGGCCAAATAATCATTCTCATATACCCTCTTTAGTAGAATTATGTGTTTGGAATTGTTTTCATCAGCCTGTATAAGGATTTTATTGATCTATCCTTTCCATAAGCCAAAAAGTCCATTGGTTAGGAACAAGAAGCTCCATTTGTCATCATTAACCACCACCGACGTACTAGTTAGGGTTGAAGCCCTAATCCAACTAAGGTTGAAAACATAAAAATAAAGAATTCTATCAAGATATAAAATACTATCACCGATTTGAATATCATGTACTCAACTTGCACTTAGGTTCTCAGTTAAGGTAAGATTACACATTAGTCCACAATTGTACATGAAATTGCATTTCAAGGCAAAAAAGTACGATGAAGTTTAGATTAGATAGATCTCCTAACAAATTAATTTGAACACTTAATAAATCATAAAAAAACAAGTAAAACTATATTTATAAACAATTTTGCAGTTAAATCCTCATGTTATCTTGATTTTGCAATTAAGTACTCAACTTATAGAGAAACTTAAAACCAAGACATCCAAAGTAAAAATTGACTTCAAATAGGGTTTCAAATTATTTAATCAAACACTAATAATTTTCCAATCATCTAAATTTGGTATAAATCAAGATTAGATAGAAAATTAAGACTAAGTGAGGTTCATGGTCTCACAATATCATCATTAATATGCTTATGATAGCCTCCCTTACTGCTCTAGGTGCATTTGGAGTTGTTCCTCAAGTTCTGGTATTACAGGACATAGAGCTTACACCCGTGAGTAAGAATAATTCTTAATGTTATATGTCAATCGTGGGAATTATTCACATCCAAATTTTCTTTCTGGAGTGATCACAATGGGAAGTTGTTATGTGTTTTGTTATTATATCTACAAAGAAAATATTTGCATGAGTCAACACTTTGATATGAGAATCAATTTGATATGATGATATCATTTTGGACTTAGATAGTTGAAAACTACAAACAAGAAAAAACATGATCAAATGTAGATTAGTTGAAAGCTAGAAACAAAATAATCTAATTTGAAATTAGGGTTGTGCTTATCTTAGAATTATCAAGTAAAGACTCAAATTTTATGTGCTACACGTGGAAGGAAGTTTAACAAGACTGGAGAAGTTATTGCATTGTACTTGATAGACGGACAAGGAATGAGGAGAATCCATATTTCATAATACACATTGAGGTTGTGTGCTTGATTGGTGAGGATCATGGGATACATAATTTCAAGCAACATATTTTTGCGCAAACAATACCTAGTAGAACATTATTGGAATGCATGATATTAATCTCTTTACATATGAGTGATGTGGGAGAGAGGTTGTTGATAGGTTTCAATAAGAAAGATGCATACATGTTTTTGTCATGTCACCCTAATATGGAAGGGAATATTGAAGGCTACTCTGAAGAGTCAATGAGTGCAAAGTTCATATTGCAAGATCATATCTTTTATTGAAAAGTGAAGAAATTGAATGTTTTGACCATATCAAAAGCTTAAGAAAGTCGATTCCCAACTAGGTGGTCCTTTGGGATTGTTAAAAGATCTATGTGATTACACATCAGGTCTTCCTCTTCTACAGAAGGATACATAAAGTAGTGTCGTATGCTTCTCTATACGAGAAGTATGTGAAGAATCATACTAATTTGTCACTCATGGACATCTAGAGACCAAGAATATATTGAAGCTAGGCATTCCTTGTGATGATTTATGGTTCCCAAGTGAAGAAGTTAGAGAAGAAGATATAGAGATCACCAAGGTACATCATAAGCATAATCAATGGAGGAAGCAACTTGGGAGTTTAAAACTAAGTTGTTAGAGAAATACCTTCTCTTTCTAGGGGTGATTGATCAAATCTTTTCGTTAAGACTCCTAGTAAGAGGGAGGATGTATCTACTTTGAGGATTTTTTCAAACATCTAGATAAATGTGCATTTACATGACTTAGCATTCGTCATCACATAGTTGACTCAAGCTTGGTGCAAGATCAAGGCCACTGGAATGAACCTCCAACATAAGGCCATCAATTTCCCCCTGCATGGTGTCTGACCAAGCAATAGTGAAAATGAGAAATTCTTATTTGACATTTGGTTACTTCATTATATCTTGAGTACCTTAAGTTTACATTGAAATTCTGCATATTGATCCATTGTTAGTGAAAAAAATTGCACACACGCCGTATCAATTTGTATACGTGCATGCATTTGGAGTAATTAAGATATGCAGTACAAGAACTATAAACATGGAAAGAAGCATAGAAACAAGCCTCAAATTATGATAAGAAGGATATTTAGTTTGCCAAGGTACATCATAATCATTGTGAATGTGGAGGAAGCAACTTGGGAGTTTAGAACTAAGATGTTTGCAAAATACCTTTTCTTTTACAAGGGCTCTCCATTGAATCTCCATGTTAAGACTCCTTTAGAGAGAAAGGGAGGATGTAATCGAATGGAAATTTAGGGCTATCCTATTTGTGGGATTATATAAACATCTAGAAGAAGTGTGCATCCACAACTTAACATTTGTTAATACCAATTGATTATCAATTAGTCTATGGATAACTTGTTAACTAATGTTAACATTGACCATATTTATATTGTTGATCTTGACTAAATTTATATTATTGACTGTCAATTTCTTTTACGCATTCATTGTATTTATTATTTTCTCATGTCTCTTAAACTTCTTCAACTCATATTGTAATGAGGGTTTCCTCCCCTATATATAAAGGGGCATACTCCTTGTAACAAACATATTAAAATATACTTGTATCTTTAATTTTCAATCCATTCACATGGTATTAGTTTCATATCTAGATTTGGGTTATCCCTTCATATCCCATCAAAACTCTGTCGGCGCTCATTTTCTTTTCTATTATCTCAGAATGGAAGCCAACAACACTAACAATAACTTCCTTTCACATCATGCATCAAGAACTCTTTTACACACTGGAAAAGATTGACGACCATGGTGTGCAAATGTTCAAGGTGATCTCCTCAGGCAATACATTCTCTCTCACCTAGATCCTTCTAAAAATCCTACGTAAGACCTTTCATCTAATGAAAAAGTGGGTGATATCATCAATTTCGAATTTACAAAGTTACATATTCATAAAGAACGAATTATGTCCTACCTCATCAATTCCATTAACATAAATCTTTGTGATGGAATCATTGAAGAACACACCACCACTGCTTACATCTGGGCCAATCATAAGAGTCGATTCACCCAATCAAACAACACTAACAATGTTAAATTGCAATGGAGGCAACATGACCAATACAAGATTATCGCAGCCATGCTACACAAAATCATGAAGATGGGTAGTGATGGCACATCCACATCTTCAAGCATTGAAGGTGCGACTTTATCTTCATCTTCCTCACCTACAAGTATAAAATCTGACACCAGGATCATGTATTTAGGTGTCACCCATCATATGACTATGAATTCTACTATTGAGAGAAATTGTTATTCTCTACAACAACCACAAATAGAAACAACATATGGCTCACTTATTGATATATCTCATATTGGATACATCACACCTCAATCCTTAGTTCCTAGACATCTTACCTTATTTGAAGTTTTCATGTTCCTAACTTGCATATGAATCTCATATCTGTTGCAAAATTTTATAATTTTGGTTTCGAAGTATTTTGATAAAGTCTTGGGGCTGTGTGTAGGACCCGTGTTCAATCTAGGAGATTGAGAGTGCAATTAGAGTTGATGAACTATATCATTTGTCTAGTTTTCACATTCCAAACACCACCCACATTGCATATGCTATAGTAATGCTCTCACTAGACTTATGGAATTATAGACTAGGACATATATCTTCAAGTCATCTCAGTAGTATTTTTAAGTCCAGCATTCCTGGTTCAGTATGTACTTACACTCAATTTCAAGAGTGATATAATTGTAATCATGCTAAAGATACAACTCTTCCTTTACTAAAATAAACCAATATAAGTAGTAATCTTTTTGATCTTATTCATTCTAATATTTGTGGGCTTGCACCTATCACCTTTAGAAGTGGATTTCAATATTATGTAACTTTTGTTGATCCTTTCATAAGATATACATGGATTTACATCACATGTACAATATGTATGGAATTCCACACATATACCAATCATTTATTAATAGAATTAAGACCCAACACAACAAATTCATTCTTGTGTTCCGTGCAGATGGTGAGAAGGAGTAAACATTTACTACCATGCATGAGATCCTCAATTCCTAAGGAACCATTTTCCAGCACTTTTTTTCCTCACACCCATGAACAAAATTGTGTTGTAGATCTCTCATGCTTTTCTCATTACTAGAATTCTACAACACTTCTGGGCTGAAGCTATCCTATAATCCAATTATCTCATTAATCTCATGCCCACTAAAATCCTAGGTGGGGTCTAACCACATAAAAAACTCTACAATCAACCATCATTCTACACCCACTTGTATAGTTTCAGTTGTACTTGCTTTGTCCTTCTTATCCAACATGAAACAAACTTCAGGCGTGGTCTGTGCGTTACGTCCTTCTAGGATACAATAATGAACACAAAGGATATCATTGTTTTGACCATGTTGCTCACCATCTACGCACAACAAGGCATGTTACATTCCTTGATGTTACACCTTCTTATACTTCCACCAACACAGATCACTCCTTGCTTCATGAATTCAATACCATCCTCTAGGAGAAATCCATTACCACAACAACTACCACCACAAACCCCGAGATTGAAGCTACCCACATTGATCTTCCCATTGATATTGAGGCTACCCTTGTTGAGCCTTCCATTGGGATTCAAGCTACCCATGTTGATCCTCATGTCACATCATCACTAGTAGGCATTGAGGCTGCCCATGTTGACCCTCATGCACCATACCATGACATGACACATGATTATGATCCTAATGCAACACAAAAGCTTTCTTCTAGTAATATTAATGTGGTCTAAGAAGATCTGAATGCGATCACCAATTAAATCCTCACTATGCTCATTCAACAATCACATGTTACTCTTTAGAATATGGAAGTTTCGTAGCTACTCTTCATATCATAAATCTTCTATTTCTATGCACTGGAAAAAGGATATACATGAAGAGATCTAGGCCTTTGAACACACCCACGCTTGGGATCTTGTTCCCTTATATGTAGGTACTTTGCCTGTCAGTTGCAAGTTGTTGTTCCCTTATATGTAGGTACTTTTCCTGTCAGTTGCAAGTTGCTTTACAAAATCAAGCACAAGTCTAATGGCACGATTGATAGATACAAAGCATGGCTAGTTTCTAGAGGCTTCACTCAGGAGTATGTCATAGACTATGAATAACTATTCGCTCTAGTTTCTCACTTGGCCACTATTGGAACTCTTGCTGTTGAAGTAGCCCATCATTGGACTTTGTAAACAAGAGTGTTTTTAGTAATGATATAAGAGTGTTGGGTCTCCTACATATAAGATAGAGGGCATACATGGTCTAAATTGAGAAAAGGGAAAATACAATGGGCCTAAGCCCAACTAGTCAAATATACTAACACACTCCCTCAAGTTGGGGAGTAAACATTGTGAATTCCCAACTTGACTCCCATATACTTGAAAAAAGTAGGAGGAAGAGGTTTGGTAAGGATGTTCACAACTTGATCACCTATCCTAATGTGATAAGTGATGATATGCTTGGATTTGACCAGGTCCGCAAAAAATGGAAGTCAACTTCAATGTGTTTTGTGCGCTCATGGAAGACTGGATTATTAGCTATGTGTATAGTCACCTGGTTGTCACAAAATAGAGTAGCTGGAGTTTGAAAAGGAATTCCAAACTCATTCAAGATGAACCACACCCACTGTAGGCCACAACATGCATGAGCCATGGCCTGATATTTTGCCTTGTACTGGAGCGAGCTATCAAAGCCTATTTTTTACTCGGCCAGGAAACTGGGTGAGTGCCAATCATGAAATAATAGCCAGAAGTGGACTGTCAGTCTTTAGGATCACTGGCCCAATCTGTATTTGCATATCTAGAGATGGTGATTACCTTGGAGTTAGGACATTTGTAGAGCAATCCTCATCCTGAAGTACTCTTTAGATAGCCAAGAGTGAGTTAAATGCTGGACCAGTGGACCTAGAGTGGTGAAATCATGTGTTGGCTGACTACCCCAACATCATAGGTAATATCTATTTGAGTAATAGTTAAGTAAATCATGTTCCCAACTATATGATGATACTTCTCTGGATCAGCAAAGAGTTCCCCTTCATGCATAAGCAACATATGCTAGTTCATGGGGGTAGAGACTAATTTGTCTTCTACCATGTTGGCCTCTTGAAGAAGGTCCAAGACATAGCGTCATTGTAACCGACTTATCCCTGAGACTGAGTGGAGGACTTCAATTCTGAGGAAGTATTGCAAGGTGCCCAAGTTTTTTGTATGAAAATTTGCATGCAAAGACTTCTTGAGTTGAGATATCCCATCATATCATCTATGGTGATGACCATGTCATCAACATAGACAACAATAAGAACATGAACTTTGGAGGACTTGGAGAAGAACAAGGAGTGGTCTGCAGATGATCTCTGAAAGTTAGACTGAGTTAGGACTACTTAACTTGTTGAACTAGACCCTTGGAGACTGATTGAGGCCGTTGAGAGATCATGTAGTGACATACTTTGTGAGAAGACCCCCCCTAGCAACAAACCTGAGTGGCTGCTAAATGTAGACTTCCTCCAGGAGATCTCCGTGATGAAATGCATTCTTAATGTCGAGCTGGTAAAGAGGCCGGTGAAGATGAGCTGCAAGGGAGATAAGGATGTGGATGGATGCAATCCTTATCACTAGAGAGAATGTCTCAAAGTAATCCAAACTAAAGTTTTTTGTGAATTCTTTGGAAACTAGGCACGCCTTGAGTCGTTCAACAACACCATCTGACTTATGCTTTATAGAGAAAACCTATCGGTAGCCTACAATATTTTAGCATGTTGGTGGGGTCACAAGATCTCCTGTCTTGTTTATGTGGAGAGCCTGTATTTGTTCATCATGGAAACTTTCCATCCAGGATGGCGTAGAGCATCTGCTGAAGACTTAGGAACATATGTTGTGTCTAAAGCAGTAGCAAAGGATGATGCAAAAGAAGAAAGACGTTCTACACAACAAGTGTTGAAAATGGGATGCTTGATAGTGTAAAAGTGTATACCTTTGTGTATTTCCATTGGTAGATTGAATTGATTTAGAACTAACCATGATGAAGTAGATGTAGCCGGTAACCCATCTTCCATGTGTTGGTTTGGTGTTGGGGATGATAGAGATGGTGATGATGTTTGTGGGATGAATGGATGAAACAAGACCATAATATCAATATGATCAATGGGGGTGAACTGGATAAAAAAACCTTTCATCCCCATGAAAGGTTACATCTGTAGAGATACAGATTCGACTGTAGTTAGGCTCAAGACATAATTTGCATCCTTTTTAGAACAAGGATAATCGAGAAATACCGTTCAAACTTCTCAGGTGGGAGCTTGTTGACATTGGGATCAAAATTATGAATAAAGACGACACAACTGAAAACTTGAGGCGGTAGAGGGAACGATTTGGATTGCGGGCAAACAATGAAAATAGGAGTGCACTTCCTGAGAATAGAGGTAGGTTGGTGATTAATAAGAACGCAAGCAGTGAGGACCTCATCAAACCAAAAAGACTTAGGCAAGTTGGCATGAACGATAAGAGTGTGTGTAATGTCAAGTAAATGATGATTTTTACGCTTGGAAATGTCGTGTTGTTGTGGAGAGTATGCACACGAGCGTTGATGAGTTATTACTATGTCATGGAAAAAGGAGGCAAAAATCTTTTGGGTATATTCAAGGGCATTTTAGGTTTAAAGAATCTTAATAGACAATGAAAATTAAACCAAAACCAACTTGTGAAACTCACAAATTAATGAAAGACTTCATCACAAGTAGGAAGTAAGAAAATCCATGTCATTCTAAAAAAATCATCCACAAATGTAAGAAAATATCTATAGCCATTGTAACTAGTAGTAACAGATGGACCACAAACATGAGTATGATCTAAGTCAAATATATGAGATGGTTGTTTACGTATACGATCTAAGAAGGACACACGATGGTGTTTCCCTAGCTGTCGGGCATTACACTGAATGGAAGAACATGAAGACAACAAACTATCTAATAGTTTAAACTTGTCTAAAGGTAAACGACTATGATGTAGATGTAGATGAAGTGGTGTGGAGGCAAGAAGGGATTATGGTCATATGGAGGGTGGGGCAGAGCATTAGTAGAGATCACTAAAGCATACTCCCTTCCCAATCATCATCAAAGTCCTCCAATCCTGTAAAGTAAAACCAAATGGACCCAAGTTATAAAACATTTCATAGAATCTACAGTTTTTCTATAGACATCAAATTGTATGGAAAATTTAGAACAAAGTGGACAACAACCAACTTGACTTTAGAAGAAATAGGAATAGTTCCACATTGATTTACTCATTTAACCTACCGATTCACCATGTGATAGAGGAGTGAGGAAAAACAAATCAGACATGGTTAAAGTATGGGGCTTACCGTACCACCCGAATCCATAATCCAGTTGGTGGCTAGATGGGTAGAAGAATCAACAGTAGGTAAATCCCCGATTTTCAAATCTGAAGAGGCAGAAGCGGTAATGCTGTTGTGGAGGGGAGATATCCCATAACATTGGGCATCTTGGAAAAGGCATTCATATTCTTCATGAGATAATGAGACATGAGAAGATTGAAAACATGCCCGCGGTGGAGGAGGTGCATGACCAATCTTTTGGGTAGATTCTTGACCAATGTGGGCATGTGCTTGAGCAACATGAATATAGCCTCTTCCACTTCCTCTCCCATGGTGTGATGGATATCCATGCTTTGAGTGGAAGACATCTTTAGTGTGACCCAACTAGCCACAATAAGTACATTTTGGGTGTTTGCCTCGTCTACGACCATGACCTCTAGCCCCCACAACCATTGCTAGTGGAGTTACATATTCAGAAGTAGGAGAAATGTGAGGAACAAGCATTTCAGAATAGGCTCGACGTGCATATGTCTGGTCCATGGATGGAAGGGTTGCACCAACTAAGAGTAGTTGTCGAATAGTCACAAAGCGAGGATCAAGCCTACTGAGGAAGCACCCAATGAGGAGAGTTTCTCTTTCTTTGGTGACCTCCAGATGGGTTGTCAGGAAGAAAAAATTTAGTTGGTCAGACAAGGCCTTCATTGCATCATAGTACTTGGACATGGGTTGATTCCCTTGCTGCTCGGAGAAGATTTTATCCATGGTATTGTAGATGCGCAAGAAATTGTCCTTTTGAGTGAAGAATTGCTTCATTTCATCCCACATTATTTTAGCACACTTGCGTTGCATGTATTTGACGGCAATGTCAGGCTCCGTGCACCCCCAAAGCCAGGAAAGAACTTGGATGTTGCCTATAGTCCAGACAGTATCTAGTATGACAGGGGCATGCTCTGTGATAAACTTGACTTTACCTCATGGTTCAAGATATGTCTAAACAACATTCATGCAAAGTAGAAAATTGTCATCATTAAATTTTTAACGGCAGATATGTGCAGCATATCATTGTAAATGATAGTCATTTTAGCAGCATCATCCATGATTTGGTGAGCACGATACAAATAATAGAGACGTACCACAATGCAACACAGTACAAATAGAAAGTAAAGGTACCACAATGTAGCACGGTAAAAATAGAAAGTAAAGATATTAGAATGTATCACAATACAAAAGAAAAAATACTACTGAAATGGAAACTCGATAGGAGCAACACTATCAGAATGTAACTGGATAGGAAGAAAATATTACTATCGGAATGAAACTTGGCAGAAAGAGGGGTGACACTATGGAAATGAATCTCGATAGAAAAATAGAAAGTACTATTAAATTAATTGTACAGTAGGGTATGATAGATGAATATAAAATCTCTAATTTTTAAGAACATCACTTAACCATGTGGATTGGGGAACCACATGGAGAGAAAGAAAAAAAATAAAACTTTGCCACTTTTTTTTATTTTGTTCCTTTATAAATTAGCACAAGGTCTTTTATCTAACTTTTTTTGTTATTGTTGTAGGCAACTAGAAGTACCCAGACACAAGATCCGAATCGAGAAGTAGCACCAGCGTCAACGTGGAGCAGTATTTATTCAAGTACGACACCACATAAAGTCCCTTGTGGATGGACAAGTTTATGACTTTTGGTACTAGATGATGGATGTGGCTCTAATGATGGGATCAAGTTGTTGTATATGACTGCTTCGTCTGTAATGCACAACGTGCATGGAAGCTGAATGAAATGCCGTCAAGGCACAGTTCCCATATAGCAGAATCGTGGTATTACAAAATAAAAAAACTGAATAGGCAATGATGAGATGATCCGCTACGTAGCCGCCAGGCGGGGAGAAAGGTAAGAAAAATAAAAGTTATGGGAGTGGAAGGAGTAGAGAGGATTGGGGTTAGGGTATTGCTTCTAATAGCATGTAAACATGAGTGTTTTCAGTAATGAAATAAGAGTGCTGGATCTCCTATATATAGGAGCCAGAGAGTTCATGGGATAAATAGAGAAAAGGAAAAATACGATGGACTAAGCCAATCAAATATACTAATAGACTTTATACCAGATGGATGTGCAAAATGTATTTCTACATGGATAAATCTCATAATCATGAACATTGATCCTCTACTAGGACTATTAGTGTTGCTATGTATGTCCAAAGATCCAATCATACGATGATTGTAATGGTATGTCTTGGAAACGATTTGATTAACAATAAACACAATCTTCCATTTATTCTATCTTATTCAGTTATGAGATAATGATATTACATGATAAATGTCTAAAAAATGATATTATCGAATGACATATGTCTTCAGGTTGAGGACCTGAACAATGGGATCATACAGATGTTTGGATATATATATATATATATATATATATATATATATATTCTTGTAATGTTCCTAGTCAGATGTGTATATATATATATATATATATATATATATATATATTCTTGTAATGTTCCTAGTCAGATGTCATTGTACAAGCTGATAGACATCGACGACGCATAAGACTAGAGCTTGTTTGGTTGATGACAGAATCTCATTAAGTCATGATATGTGATATCAAATCAAACACATTGATACTTGTTAGAGACAATGTATCAGACAAACCCAATTTGGGAGTGATGCATGGAAATCATGGATTGATACTCACAATCATTGCACATAGTGATAGGTGTTGATTGTGGTTCTTAGACCTGAAATCACTACACTGATCACACATCGTTCAATGTACTTTGACATCATCTAATGTGATATTGAGTAAGGGTTACCATGAAGGTGACGCTCGAATACATTATGACACATGGGGGTGATTGTGAGTGATGTAGATGAGATTGTCCCTCCTACAAGAGTTTGATATCCTGGCCATTTGATAAGCTACAATGAGAAATGCATGGCCATGCTCATGTGAGTCAATATGTGATATTGAGCTCACATGTATCTTTGACAGTCTGCTGTAGTTCAAGGAACATGGATTAGATGTTGAAGAGGATGACGATTCCATCCTCAAGTACAATCTGGATATCAATGAAAATGAACTATTTGATCACTATAACACTTGTCACAGATTGTAAGTTGAAGTTGTTTTCTAACTTTCTAATTACTTGGGTAGCAATGATGTTTTACTAGATATTACTCATTGCTTGTGATGTCATAAATCACTTATGAACATTCACTGCCAATGTGACTTGGAACCTATAGGGTCGTACACATAGGATACACCTGGAAAAGGAATTTACTCATGAATATGGTTTAGACTTGATTAATAAATTAAGAGTTAGGCATTCAATTTAAAAAGATTGGAAATCAAAACTCTAAAACAATAGATTCATCTAATGAATCAATAGGTTCAGATGTATGAACCGAATGATTTAGATGTATGAACTAATCAGTTCTTCTGATGCAAAACATCTGAATTGATCAGTTCATACATCTGAATCGGTCAATTCGTACTCATCCAATGGATCAGTTGGACACCAGTCGTCCAGTCAAATTCTCGTGTCAGTGGCCCAACCGATCCATTAGAGGAGTCCAAAAGTCACTTGTATCGAAAGACTAGTCGACCGATCTGAGAGACCAATCGACCGACCAAGAGTCCAATCGATCATTTCAAGAGTTGAACCGATTAACTCAGATTGGTATCAACACAGATCTTCATCAAAAATACGTTGCAATATATGTTGTGGACCTTAGGTGGTTTTAATTCCTTGTGGCTCTAAGGAATTACAACAATATGGCCATAACCATCGTTCATGTTTTATAATGACATATTTTGTTTGTGGATATAGTATGTATATGATACATATAATTATGAGGTGATTAGGTACACATATATATTTATATAAATGTAAAATTCCTCAATTAAATATTAATTCCTAGATGATTTTCATAAGTAACACATATGAAAAGATTGATCGACTAAGCATGGTCACGCCGAGAGTGATGTGTTGTCCATCTCGTATAAGTGTGATGGTTGTTAGGTAGGCTTGCCAAACATTGTGCATTACTGACGTATTGGCTTTTGGGTCAGACTTAACTAGGCGACCTTGATGAGATTAACTACCTAGAAACATGAAGATGACTATGGCAACGAGTTGTGCTTACCATCTATCCAAAAAGTACATAAGATGCAATTGGAAAAAGTAACCTACCTTAATAATTTGTTATGGATGCTAGCATTGGCTAGGTTATACTCAATTGTTTTGGTCTTGTCTCAATAGAAGGTTGTACATTACACTCTTCTGAATTGATATGTGAGGCCTATCAATTTGAACAAAATAGTGGGAACAATAATTAATTGAAGGCCTATTAAACATCATAAAATTTTATTTTAATCAAATCAAATCGATAGTGTTTTGACAAATTGTAAAGTTTCTTGTAGAAACAAATCATCATTGTGATCAATCCTTAAGAAGGACAAACTTAATAGAAAAAACTTCCATGAATGTTTTTGGATTTTGAGAAGGGTACTCAATGATGAGCATAAACTCTATGTCCTAGATACACCAGTGCTAGAAGAATCTACTCCTGATATGCCTAGGGCTGAGGTGTATGCTTATTGGAAGCATGCCAATAATGCCTTGGACATTAAGCACCTTATGCTATGCTGTATGAACTATGAGCTGCATGAGCAACATGAAGACATAGGGATTGTTGAGATGACAACACATCTTAAGAATGCAAACCAGAACAATGTAAAGCAAGAAAGGTAAAGTGTCTCAAAGGCACTCTTTGAGTGCAATATGATAGAAGGAGATCAAGTAGAGACCCATGTGCTTAATATGATTAGGCATGTAGAACATCTAGTGAAATTGGGATTCCCTTTGAGCCAAGACTTGGTCATGGATATGATTCTACAATCACTTCCTGAATCATATATGTGTCATTCGGCAAAGCGGACGATTCCATCGTTGGCCACTGCTCTGTTTTGGTGCGGTGACATTGGCCGCTACAGATTGCTGCAGTTGTACTAAGAAAGAGCACTTAAACAGTGATTAATTTCACCGGTATTTGGTGTGCATCAATTTTTGTTGGCCTGCCCTGCCCGATGCTGCCTTATCTTTACCGACCGCTTGCACATGCTCTTCCGAACAGAACAATAGTCAGTTTATCAAGTGTTGTTACTTGAGTAACTTGGCCAAAACCATTGTAAGAATTACATGGCATGTTTCTAAATGCCAAAGAACAAATGAAGAGGGATAAACCCGTGATGGTGATTAATAGAATGGAGTCCAAGGACAAAAGTAGTACCAAGAAGAATTCTGAGGCAAAGATGAAGTCCAGGTCTTCAACACTCAAGACAAGGAGAAAGATAAGAGTGGAAGGAATCTATCTGATGCACTTAAAGGGATTTAGGAAGATAAGGTAGGGGATAGAGATCTCCACTTTAGGTATATATATTATTGAGATAAATATTGATACTTCTTCATCATGGGTACTAGATACCTGATGTGGATCTCACATATGTTCGAATATGCATGATCTAAAATGAAGTAAGCCTTTAAAAAGGGCGAGTTCAAACTTCTTGTTGCAAATGGAGCAAGAGTTGTTGTCACTACAATTGGAACCATCAATTTATCTCTACCCATGGGGCTTGACATAGAGTTACATAACTTCTATCTTTTACCTACGATGAATAGAAACATTTTTTCTTGTATCATGTATGGACAAGGATGGATATGAATTTTATATAAACAATGGTCAATGTTCTATTTCAAAAGATGAAATCTTTTATGGCAGTGCGCTAATGTCGCATGATCTTTATTTTCTAGATCTATAGACAAGTATTTATAATGTAGATACCAATTTAAAACTAGACCTGAAACAAAACATGTATTTGGCATTGTCATCTAGGGCACATAATTGAGAAACACATTTCTAGACTCCATAAACATGGATATCTAGACTCTCTTGATTTTGAATTAATAGAGACTTGTGAGTCTTATTTGTTGTGTAAGATGAAAAAGACTCCCTTCATTGGTAACAGTGTGAGGGAATGTGATATATTAGGGCTCATACATACTTATGTATGTGGCCCTTTTAGAACATATACTAGAGGTGGTTATTAGTACTTCATTACCTTCCCTAATGATTTCAGTAGGTGGTTATGTTTACTTGATGAAACATAAATCATAAACCCTTGAAAAATTCAAGGACCTGTTGAATGAAGTACACACTTGGTATAAGTATTAAGGCACTTCATTCTGGTCGAGGTAGAGAATACTTAAGACAAAAGTTTGAAGACCTTTTACGAGACTGTGATAGCATATCACAATGAAATCCACATGGAATATCACAACATAATGGTGTGTAAGAAAGAAGGAATCACACATTGCTAGATATGGAGCAGTCAATGATGAGTTTTGCTGACCTTCTAACTTCCTTCTGGGGTTATGCTCTACAAAACTGTAGTGTTTACACTAAACCATGTACCATCTAAATCGGTTAAAAATATACAATATGAGATATGGAATGGGAAGCATCCCAATGTATCTTTTATGAGGATTTTGGGATGTGAAGATTATGTGAGAAAGTAGTTTCCAGAAAAGCTTGGACAAATATCAAATAGATGTTATTTTTTAGATATCCTAGGGAAACCAAATGATACTACTTTTATACTCCATAAGACAACAAAGTATTTGTTGTCAGGGATGCTATATTCCTGGGAAAAAAATCATTTCTAAAGGAATCAGTAGAAGGAAAGTAGAACTCAAAGAGGTTAGATACAAACAAGAAAACATTGAACCCATAGAGGTATAAGAGGAACATAGAGACTCAAAAACCATTGTGGAATATCAAACTCCTCATGTAACATAGGAACCTCACAGATCTAGTAGGACACACCTTAATCCAGAAGATTTGATTATCTTGTGACTCAAGAATGCAATGAGTCAGTCATTTATGATGAGCCAACTACCTAACTAGAAGTTGTTAAGGGACTAGAATATGAGAAGTGGGTTGAGGCCATGAGATATGAGATGGAATCCATGCACATCAACAAGGCATAAACCTTGGTGGATCCACCTCAAGGGGTAAAACCCATAGGGTGCAAGTGGGTCTTAAAGAAGAAGACTGTCATGGATGGTAATGTAAAAACTTACAAACGTCAATTAGTTGTTGTAAAGACTCAACCTTTATGATCAAATATCTATAAGATGTATCAAAAGTATAAAAAATCTTTATTACAATCATGCTACTACATCAAAGTCACATAAAATTTAAACATAACATTGCAAAATTATAATTAAACATTGATTCCTACCTCATCTTCAATAGGGACAAATCCTGCACATTTTTTCTAGTCTTTTTTGGTATAACCTATCCATGAGTTCTTGAAGGAACAAAACCACACATGGATCCCATGAAGGAAAAAATAAAGGCCAAAGGCTGGTACTAAATTCATTTATTCAACTATTTTAAAATAAAGAGTTATGTAATCAAATCTAGGTAAGATTGATTGGTGGAATATGATAATAACAAGAGAATAATCTAGATTTGATATTAATTACAAAAGGGGCTCAACAAGGTAAAATGGTAACTAGCATCAATAAAGAGATTTCTAGAAACTAATATCAATAATTCAAAATGAAATGATGTTTCTCAAAGCTGATGTCAAGATGTCAAATATTCAAAACGAGAAGACTTATCCATCAACACAATCAATCTAATATTTTGTCTTCACTAGTGGCTAGGTGCCTAGTGTTCTCCCATCTATGAGAGAACAACACTTTCACTTATGGGGATAATCAGTACTATGGGACCTCTAATTATCCATTATCCACTGCGCAAGGTTGGGGGATATGACCCACCAAATCTAGTGATCCAAAGCTCTTATCAATATTTTGAATTTTTATGCCAATATCAAAATCAACTAATATTTCAATTATTCAACAATGTTCAACATTCCATTTAGTCGTGGTGACCTTCAATAAGAGGGAAAGGCTAATTACAAAATTGGTTCACCATATTTGCAAAATTATGTAGCTAAAAATCAAGAGGGATATATATAGTTCAATAAAGAATTGAGAATTAGTACATGTTCCAACGGGAATGTCCAAGTCAAGGTTCCCCCAAGGGTCAAGATGTAATTTCTCTTAAATCTAGCAAAAGAGAATGTACTAGGGTTATGTGATGTTTCTTGTCCTGGAGTCATTGTGTCATTTGAGTTAAATTTGATTATGTAGTATTATATGTTATTAGGAATTTTCATCTAGGAATTTTGTTGTTGTTACATTATTCTCACTTCGAGGGTTCTTTATTTAAATTCAGTATTACATATTCAATTGTTTTGTTCTATTTACCCTAGATTAGAATCTATATTGATGTATACTTATACTTCATTATTAAGATTGAAGGTGTTCCTTTATCAAAAATCCTTACTAGCAATATATATAGGGTTTAAACTACACATAAAATCATATGTGATTACATTGTACTTATGGGTAAACTAATATGGATATATTCTATATATGTCAGTATACACGTCTAGGGTTTAAGTTCCAAATACCTCCATATGTAAATGCATTATTATTCCTTATTGTACATATGTGTAACTTATCATGTACATATACTACGAGTATGGTCCTTCAATGTGCATATTTAACTTATTCATGGTCATGATTAGTACATTTGGGTATTGTGCATCTATCCTATTAATATCATCCTTAGAAGCAGGGCCAATATAGGTGAAGGTTGCGGTAGTGTAGAATAGGGTAGGTGTTTCCAATCCAGAGTTGCATGTTTGTTGCAAAAGTTGGGATGAGGTGATGGCGAGTCATCCTAGGCAGCAGCGTGTTGATCCTACAACATGTCGACGACATTTTAGATTAGGTGTTGGTGATTCTGACTCAGCAACACAGTTCCTCAGTGATGAGGGGGATGCTAGGGCATCGTGAAGCATGGAGAGGATGAGGAGCATATGTCTTGGCCAATAATTACAACTATCTATATGTGGGGTGTCGTCGAGGGGATAACAAGGCATCTGATGCATGTGGTTGATGAGGTTTGGTGAGAGGTTTTGTTGCTGAGGAGGAATGGTGTTGACAACATTTGTTGTCATAGGTGGTGGTTTCGCATGGTGGTGGTAGTGGTCTTCCATCCTGCTCAGACCAATGGCACAACAAGTTGAGGGAGGTGGGGATGCAATGAGAGGTTTGGGTTTTACGACTGAGGAAAGGATAAGAGAAGTTTTGAGGAGTCTGACAATTCTTGAATAGATGTTGTAGGATTGCTAAGGAGGTGTGAGGTACTGATGATGAGGGTTTGGTGCTATAGGTCTTGATACCTTGGTGTCAGGACCAATGGTTGTATATATACAAGAATGCTGAAGATAATCTAAAAGTTGTGTGATCTTCGAATGGAGTGTTATAAGTAAGTTCCATGCAATTTATATCTTATGAGGTTGTAGATATATCTAGTGACTTCTATAAGATATTTTAGGATGTTTTACGTAACTTGACCGATACAATATGAAAACACTCAATCGACTTAATTAACTAAGTGAAACCTAAATCATGTAGTGCCCTGAGTCCATAAAACTATTTTAGTGTCAGGACTTGCTGGATAGTGAAACGAGTATCCCTAAAGGAACTCTAAGTCATATACTATTGAGTATATGGGGGTGCATGGAGGGTATATCCCAGTCATCATGATCCTAAGATCTTAGAGAGAGATCGAGGCCGTGTCTTGAATGTGAAAAATAATTTATAGTGACTGCGGTCGTAATTCAGATTTGAGGGTTGTATACCCTGGTTTCTAGTATCGTGGCCTGTGTACCCATGGCGGACTAGGATGTATTGTAGTTGAGACAATGAGCCACTACACTTGTTACACATACTGACTGAGGGGAAGAGAGCTTAGGATTTCGGTTATCCTAGATTTTATATAGAGCTTATTTCAACTTAGTAGTGGTCAGCTAGTAGTTTGAGTGGTACGCCTTAAAATACCCAAAGGTTAATAAAAATGTAATTCAACTTTGTAGCATAACTATTAAGGTTATTCGACGTATCACATTGGATGATAACCGTTGTCATGTTTTCTTTAATTTATATATGGTTTATAATGCAGTAAGAGAAATAAATTGTACAAATACCTCTAGTTACATTTATCTGTGATACAATTTACTTAATTTTACAACTCTATAACATTATCTACTTTAACTGCTTAATATAGTATCTTTGGTAAGCAACAGATATTTTTGGTGTTATATCTCTCGCTCGAACACGAGTCTCACCTCATGGATACCACATCTTTTCTGGTGTTCAACAACACTGACAGACACAGAGAGATGAGGAGATGCAGTTCAAAGAACAGTAGTGTTAGAAGGTTGGTTGGGTAATACATGTCAAAGAGCACACTAATTAGCTAAGATGATTATCCTAGAGTTTAATCTTTTTTTTACTTTACAGTTAAGGATAGTATAGAAGGGTCGATCCCACATGACAACGTTTTTAAGATAGTTTTCTTTTATCTCGATTGATTTTTGTGATTATTTCTTTTTGGTATTTTTGAAAAGATTGAACAGAAAGTAAACTCTGATTTAAGAGGGTTGATTAAAATAGTGCAAAAAATTAAAGTGCAAGTAAAATAAAAGATTACACTAGAATAAGGAAATGAAATTATTAAACTAAAGCAAGAAAAGTATGGAAGAAGAAAGTTAGCACAAAATAAAAGATTATCTAAAACAACAAGTAAAGTACAAGAAATAAAGAGGAGAGATGCAAAACAAGTGTTGGAAAAACAATTGAATCAGAAGGGAAAGCATCGAGGCTTAGGGGTTTCACCACCTTAGTTGATTTTAAAACAATATCAAGCGATACATGACAAGTACATGAGATAGAAGCAGGTATGTGAACTATTCATATTTAAAACACAAGGGAAGAACTCCATGTGAACCCATTGGTCCTAGTGTTCATGCACCCTAGTTCTTCATCCTAAAGATGATTTCACATCCAAATCCTCATGAAATTAGTTTAGGCATTCTAAATTCTGGGTTGAAGGTCGCAACCGTCAGGATTAACTCATGATAAAAATGATTATTTGCTTTGTTTAAATCAAAAATTTCTAAATAAAAAATAATCCCTCTAAATCAATCGTGTAAAACCCGATCCAATCAACACATGGCTAAGAGGCTACGCCTCTCGCCTCGATAAGGGAACTACTCATTAGTCATAGCTACAGAAAATGGGGAAGGAAGGTAGAAAGTCATAGATCAGAAGAGATAGAATCTCCAAGGAGATCTTAGTTGGTGACAATGAAATGACTCACTCTCTTAGTTCCCAGCTCCAAAGAAAAGAATAACAAGAAGAAAATGAGATCTAGAAACTAGAGATAAAAAACAAAAATTTATTATAGAAATGAATGATTATACCTATGAACGGGAAAGTCAAAGTTTAACTACAAGATACATTTACAAAATCTGAGATGCATTTCTTAGTAGAGTTCCCCCTACTTTTATAGGGAGACGGGGATGGGGGAAAACCCTTGAGATATGTTTTTATGGTGGTGGTGACCACTTTGATTGGAATAAATTCTTACTTCATCCAAAAGTAACATTGCTCAAATGCATTGTTTATTTTATTGATTTGGCAATTGACTAAGATTTTATTTGTATTCTTTTCTCCACATAAAAACATTTGACCAATCTTTCCTCTACTCCTATTCGAAATAATATTAATTATTTCTTAGAATGGGAAGTGGACTATTTTATTGAATTGTTTTCCTTTAATTTCTTTGGCCACTCATTTATGATTCTCTTTGCTATAAAATTTTTGAAGTGACAAAAAGAACGGCTGTTTGGCTAACCAACCACTTGGAATTCCGTGCAAAATAGAATTTTCTTGTATATCACTAAGTTTCCTTTTTAAAGTATACTTATGCGTTAATTTTGGAGTTTGGACGTAAGAGTTATGACATTTTTTCTGTCGTCCATCTAATGAATTTCAAGCATTATAAGAATTGTGCAAAACATCTTCTGAGAGAAATTTATCATGGGAGTGATTAGGCCATTTTTGTACAAAAAGCTAACCAAATATAATTAAAACTCCAAATAAAAAGAGAAAATATACAATAATACAATTAATTAAATAATTAAGCAAATAAATAACAAAACAATCCTAAAAAGAAATCTAAAAGATGTAAATAAAAAAGATAAATACACATTTATCATTGGGTTCTTGTAGAGCCCTAGATTTGTCCCTGTACTCTCAGGTCCGGGCGGGGAGTTTCATACATCACATATACTTACTCAAGTTTTTGGTTATATGCTCCAAGTATGTAAATGATGTAATTGTGTGGATATCATATTTTGTAAATAGATTATGACTGAGGCCATGGAACTTATGTAAGGATACCTGGTAAGGATGTATCATGCAATTGAACCCTTATGCATACGTTTCTTATGGGATGTTGGAATTTTATTCGGTTTTAATTCTGAACCTTTTTAGTAATATGATTAATAAGTGTTTCATCAACATTTGGGTTTTGATTAATCTCTATTAGTGTGGTGGGTTGCCACATTTAGTAGTATTAGAGCTCTTAGTTTGCTGAGTCTAGAGGGACGTAAGACTTAGATTATTGTATTTGTTCTTACGTTATCCAAAATATCTGACCATGGTTTATGGTTATACATGTATGTATGGAGAATATAAAGAACATGTGAAGAGTAACTTTGTGGAACCAAGAGGTGATGGTAGGAGACAGGTACATGAAGGAAGAGTACATGAGACGCCAGTGCAACCTGTCCCGAATTTGTTTGACCCCTCAACCATAGTTGATCTGGCCTTCCAGTCAGTGTTTGGACAACTTATAGCTACGATAGGGCGCCTGCACCTCTACTAAGGGCACCTATAACCAATGGTGAATCTCAGGGACCAAGGAAGACCTTTGAGAGGATGAAGCATGTGGGAGCCACAAAGTATGTAGGTAAAATGGACCTGACTAATGCTAACATGTGGTTGATGAAGATGGAGAAGGCATTAAAGATGTGAACATATCCAAGGAGGATAAGGTGAAGCATGCAGTCTACATTCTAAAGGGTAGTGATGGCCATTGGCGGGCCATTGAGGAGGAGAAGAAACCTACAAAGACGATCGGTTGGGAGGAGTTCTGGTGAGAGTTTTTCAGCCATTACTCCCAAAAATGTATCTGGAGGAGAAGATATCTCATTTTGAATGATTGCACCAAGAATTGTGGTATGTTAATGACTATGTGGAAAAGTTCATGGAGCTATTGAGGTTCTGTCCTCATATGTTCAACAATGGAGAAAGGTGAGGATCAAGAGGTTTGAGATAGGTCTGAATGCTGAGCTAGCAAGGACAACATCTACTTTGGAGATTCATGAGAAGTTTTCCACCTTTGTGGAATTTTTGAGGAGAATTTCAAGAATCTAAAGTTTTCTTCCTTGTAGTACCAACAACACAGCCTAGGGTGACATTTTCTGAGCCAAGGATGCAAGTACAGTCACAGTGGTCTCCTAGAAAAGGGAGAGGACATAGTTTTTTCCATCTGGGGCAAACATTTCAGGGTTGACGTCTATGATATGTTTGTTAGGCCTCCGTATGATATAATAACGTGTTACAAGTAGGGTCAGGTAGGGCATGTGAGATGGACTTTCCCTATGAAGGATCAAGAGGCCACCCAACAACTGAGGTAGAGCCAATAGGTTTCATAACAGCTGCATTTAAGTGGTTTTGGTAGCAGAGGTCATGGAAAAACATCATAGGCAGGGTCTTTAGGACCAGCTAACATAGGCCAGGGACAACAACAAGTGACAAATAGGTTCCATGCTATGATCCTTCTAGGAGGAGTGGTCCACTCACGGGTCTTAACATGTCAGATGGAACTTTTTCATTCTGACTTATCTGCATCTACATATGTATCTATTTTAGTTGACTCTAGTGTGACACACTCATTTATAACTAGAGAGGTGAGAAATAGATACAACTTACTTGTTAGTTGTAGAGATGATAGCCTTATGTTAGATAACCCTTTGGTTGGTTCCGCCGTGTTGTAGGAGGTGTGTCCATCATGCGTTCCTTCTTTCTCCGGAGACATCATTCAAGTGTACCTCATGCCACTTGATATGCATGGATTCAATGTAATCTTTGGGATTGGTACCTTGGAGAAGTACAAGGTTGTCTTGGACTACAGTTCCAAGGTTGTGAAGTTCTCTGAGGGAGATGTTTCTTGGACTTTCCAAGGAGATAGGAAGATCCTTCCTACTTTTTTGGTGTCAGATATGATGGGAGAATCTTATGAGATAAGGGTGTGAAGCTTTACTATTTCACATGGTGGATACCAAGGTGAGGTGTCCTATTATCTATGATGTACCGATAATGAGGGGGTTTTAAGATGTTTCCCCTGATGAGCTTCTAGGTGTTCCACCCCCGAGTGATATTGATTTTTCGATCAATTTAGTTCCTAGTACGTAATCCATATAAAAAAACACTCTACAAGATGACTCCAGCTAAGATGAAGGAGTTGAAGAGGTAGTTGCAAGAGTTGTTGGAGAAGGGTTTTATACGACTGAGAACTTCCCCTTGGGGTGTTCTAATGTTTTTTGTGAAGAAGAAGGATGTTTCTATGAGGCTTTATATAGATTATTGGCATTTGAACAAGGTTACAGTGAATAACAAGTATCCATTGTCGAGGATAGATGATCTATTTGACTAATTGATAGGTGATACAATGTTTTCCAAGATGGATCTAAGGTCAGGATGTCACCAGTTGAGGGTAAAGACATATGACATACCTAAGATTGCTTTTAGGACTAGATATGGTCATTATGAGTTTGAGGTTATGTCGTTTAGACTAATCAATGCACCAACACCATTTATGGATCTGATGAATAGAGTGTTCTGACCATATATTGATCAGTTTGTGGTGGTGTTCATAGATGACATCTTGATATAATCCAGGGGCATTTAACATCATGATCAACATCTTCACCAAGCGTTAGAGTTGTTTACGCAACATATGCTTTTTTTCAAGTTCAGTAAGTGTGAGTTTTGGTTGAAGAAGGTGTCTTTTCTTGGACATGTCATCTCTGTAAGCAGAGTTTGTGTAGATACAATGAAGGTGGAGTTCGTTTTGAAGTGGGATCATCCCAAGACTCCAACTGAGGTTCATAGCATCCTAGGCCTAGTGGGTTACTAAAGGAGGTTCATCATAAACTTCAGTGTAGTAGTTTTGCCTTTGACCAAGTTGATTCCTTATGTTTGAGATGAGAAGTGTCAATGCTGTTTTTAGTTGTTGAAGGAGAAATTGATGAGTTCTCCAGTGTTGGTGTTGCCATAATCTAGGATGGGCTACATTGTTTTCTATGATGCCTCAAAGAATGGGTTGGAATGTGTGTTGATGCATGACAAGAATGTGATTTCTTTTGCTTCATGATAGTTTAAGAAACACGAGGAGAACTATCCAACTCATGACCTAGAACTAGCAAATGTAGTTCTCACCTTGAAGTTGTGAAGGAATTACCTTAATGGTGAGAAGTGCCACATTTTCATAGATCATAAGAACATGAAATACATCTTTTCCAAGCAGGAGTTGAACATGAGGTAGAGGAGATGGATGGTGGTGATTAAGGACTATGACTTTATGATAGATTATCATCTTGGAAAGGTGAATGTAGTGGATGATGCATTGAGCAGAAAGTCATCTTGACCATCATTTGCAGATAAAACACATTCACACTCACTAGTGTGTCGCAAGTGGATCATGCTAGTGTCACTTCGACAACTAAATGTATAGTTGGAGGTTTCCTTGTTGGTAGGTTTTCTAGCACCGTTACAGGTGAAGCCAATGTTGATGCAGTAGATTAGAGATGCATAGAGGGATGATACAATGATACAAAAAATTAGACCAGAGCTTGGAAATAGAAAGCATGATGAGTGTTACGAGATAGATGGATGGACAATGTCTTTTCACAATAGAGCAGTGGTTCCTGACGTTGGAGGTTTGAGGGAGATGGTGCTTGAGGATTCTCATTTCTCAATGTACACAATTCATCTTGGTAGTACCAAGATGTATCATAACCTCAAGGACTTGTATTTGAGGCCAAGTATGAAGCGTGATGTGGTAGAGTTTGTGGCCAAGTTCCCAGTGTGTCAGAAGGTCAACATGGAACATCAAAAGTCGATAAAGATGTTACAACCCATCCTAATTCCTCAATCAAAATGGGATCACATGACGATGGACTTTGTGGTCGCTCTTCCAAGGATAACTAGGGGTCATGGTTCCATTTGGGTGATCACTAATCGGTTGATGAAGTTAGCTCACTTCTTGTCAGTCAAGACTACCTACACAACAGATAAGTTGACACAGATCTACATAAATAAGATAGTTTGTCTGCATGGAATCCTAATTACCATAGTATCTGACAGAGGTCCTCAGTTTATGAGTAGGTTTTAGGAGCATCTTCATATTCCACTAGGGACACAATTGAGGTTTAGTACAACTTTCCACCCGCAGACAAATGGCTAGTCAAATAAGATGATACACATGTTATGATATATTGAGAGAAAGTGTGCTTCAGTTTGTGGGAAGTTGGGATATTCACCCAAGCCTCATTGAGTTTGCTGACAATAACAATTATCAGAGGAGTATCGACATGGCATCGTATGAGGCCTTGTATGGTAGACAATGTAGGTCACCTATTTGTTGGTATGAAATAGATGAGTATTAGTTGTTGGGTCCTGAGTTGGTTTAGCACACTACTGAGAAAAACAAGGTGATCTGGCAACAGTTGAAGGAAGCCCAAGATATACAAAAGTCATATGTTGATAACCATCGTAGACCATTAGAGTTCCAAGTTGGGGACCATGTGTACGATAAGATTTCCCCTTAGAAGGGTGTGTTGAGGTTTGATAAGAAGGGTTGGTTGTCTCCTAGGTTTATGGGACCATACTCTACAGTCACGTGACTTGGGAAGGTGTCATACCAATTGGAGTTGCCACAAAGTTGCACATGTTCAATGATATGTTCCATGTTTTGATGTTAAGGAAGTGCCATTCTGGAATGGGGTAGGAGTTGCAGCCAGTGGAGTTAGAGTTGGAGGAGGATGTTACCTATGCTGAGGGTACTATGCTGATCTTAGATAGGCATGTATAGAAGACTGATCTCAAGTTGTTAATCATATTTCTCACTTCCTTTGTGTAAGTTTCTTGTTCTTTTGCTCGTTTTCTTAATGTTCTTCATCCTCTTCCCTCCTATGGTAGAGTTCTTGGTGTTTTCTTGAGTTCTTTAGTGTTTCCTTACTAGAACCTTGTGCATGTGGGTTAATCACTCTTGTTTTCTTCTTACTTTCTCTAGTTTCACCTTGCTCATGGAGGAAGAGCACATTTTTGGGCATTTTGGTGGGCCTCGTTGGAGATTTACTTCTAATTTTGGAGTTCTTCTTCTTCTACCTTTAGTTTCTCTCTCTAACCAAGTGAGCTATATAACTTTAAAGCATTTCCTTCCTACTATGTGCTTGCATGTCTTGCATGTTGCTCTAGAAACTCATAATCATGCTAAAATGGGGGTTTTAAGTGTGGTTTTGTACAACATAATGATTATCCATGAAGGTTATCTACAGTTCAGACTTTGTGAACATTACTCTTATGATCTTTGGACTCCTCATTAAGTAAAAATGATTGGATATTCATAATCTTGATGTAAAGGCTCTTAAAGATGTACATGCATGTTGTTGTAGTACCCACATTCTAAATCTCGTTGTATAGAGGTTATCTTATGATGGTTATCATTTTTTATCTGTGGTTATGATGATGTAATGATGGTGGAGATGAAATCCTAATCTTGGTGATAGAAAATCTAGGTTGTAACATTGACTATTGTAGACACTCTAAAAGTTTTGTGATCTTCAGATGGAGCGTTATAAGTAAGTTCCATGCATTTACATCTTAAGAGGTTATGGAGATATCTAGTGACTTCTATAAGATCTTTTAGGGTGTTTTACATAACGCGAGTAATGCAGTACAAAAAGCACTCAACTGGTCTAATTAACCAAGTGAAACTTTAATCATATAGTGCCCTGAGTCCGTAGAACTATTTTAGGGCCAAGACTTGTTGGATAGTGAAATGAGTATCTCAAAAGGAACTTATAAGAGACGTATACGATTGAGTATATGTGGTGCATGAAGGGTATGTCCATGTCATCCTAATCCCAATGTTTTGGAGAGAGGTCGAGGCCATGTCTCAGATGTGAAAGTAATTTAGAGTGACTGCGGTCGTAAATCATATTTGAGGGTTGTATACCCTGGTTTCTAGTTTTATGGCATGTGTACCCAGGGCAGACTAGGCTATCTTGTAGTTGATTCAATGAGCAACTATGGTTGTTACTTGTATTGACTGTAGAGAAGAGATCTTAGGATTCTAGTTATCCTATATAGTAGACATAGCTAATTTTGACTTAGTGGTGGTCAATTAGTAGTTTGAGTGGTACACCTTAAACTAACCCATGCTTGATAAAATGTAACTCAGCTGTGTACCATAACTATTAAGGTTATTCGACGTATCACATTGAATAATAAACCAAGCCATGTTTACTTTAATTTATAGATGGTTTATAATGCGGTAAGAGAAATCAATTGTACAAATACCTCTGGTTACATATTTCTATGACACAAGTTATTAAATTGTACAAATGCCTCAGGTAAGAAATAAATGTTTCTGGAGTTATATCTCTCTACATGGGTCTCACCTAGTAGGTTATCACATCTTTTTAGGGATCAAAATCACCGAAAGATGCAGAGTGACAATGAGGTGCAGTTGGAAGACCAATATTGTTAGAAGGTTGGTTAGGTTCTTGTAGAGCCCTAGAGTCATCCTCGTACTCCCAGGTCCGGGCAGGGAGTTTTGTACATCGCATATACCGACTCATGGTTTTGGTTGTATGCTCCAAGTATATAAATTATGTAATTATATGGACATCATCTTTTGTAAATAGGTTATGGTCGAGGCCATGCAACTTATGTAAGGATACATGGTAAGGATATATCATGTAGTTCGATCCTTGTGTAGAGGTTTCTTATGGGATGTTAAATTTTTATTCGGTTTTAATTGTGTACGTTTTTAGTAATATGATTAATAAGTGTTTAATCTATGTTTGGGTTTTGAGTAGTCTTGATTAGCATGGTAGATTGCCACATATATACTTTCTCACCTTAAATGTTTCAAGAAATGACGATTCATCACTTTTTAGACACAACGTGGATGGGGCTCACTCACATACTATTGAAAATTAGGTAGATAAAGATGAGGTTAAGTAGTTTTATCACCTCTTCAGTCACTACATCTAGAAGATTCAAGCTAAGCATGTTTTACACTTCCCTAGATGGATTAGTGACCTCTTCATCATAAATTCACAGTATTCATATTGAAGCATCCACTATTTAAGATTAGACATGGACCACACAATAGCACACATATTCTTCTTGAAGACTTAAACAAGAGACTTCTCTTAGATGAGACGAAGCATAAAAGAAATGATCATTTGGAGGGTGTCATCTTGACCAAGAAATCATATTTCAGCCCGATGGATGGAGTCTTCAACTAAATGATGAGAGGATATTCAACATTTTCCTTATTTGGATCCAATGCCAAGGATGATATAACTCCACTAGAGACAAATGTTTTCAAGTCATCCTCATCATTGGAATAACAATATGACATGTCAAGGTAGAGTTTTAGTCCCATATGTTATGCAATTGTCTTAACCACACTGGTATGTACTTAATATATTTATCAAATTTTTTACATATTCTAGATATCTTTTAAGAATTGTTTTATTATTTATTTTCTTAGTTTTATGTTTAGTTTATATTTTTTATCTTTATTTGGAGTTTTAATTATATTTAGTTGGATTGTTGTAGAAAAATTTCCTAATCACTCCAATCATTAATTTTTCCAAGATATTTTGCACAATCCCGCAGTTCCTGAAATTTATGTATAGACGGAACCAAAACAGTCATAACTCCCACATATAAATTCCAAAATTGGAATTTAGATATGTTTTAAAAATATAATTTCAATTTCTATAGAAAAAATATATTTTCTGATGAATTTGGTAGTCATTTGACTGTCCAACTAACCAGTGAGCGTGTCTATTTATTTTTTTCGAAGTACCAGATTTAAATATATACCTTGTACCAAAATAGGCATAACTCTCACATCCCAAGACATACTTTCATGTTAAAATATGAGTTAGAAATAAAATCCACAGGCCTATAGAAAAAATATATTTTTATATGCACTTTAAATTCAAAGGTCTACATGAAATTCAGCCGATAATCATATGAAACTTCAGGAATAGGAATCTGTATAGAGAGAGTCGGAATTTGAAGGGTTAAAAGAAGACAGTCAATGATTTCTTCTATTACCTATTGATGAAGATATTTCTCTTGACCAAGACATACAAAAGCCGCCTCTTCCACTTCCTTCTTCTCCCCTTTTAGGGTTTCCACCCATCCTTCCCCTATAAAAAGATGGGAGAACTCTACAACAAAAAGATCATCAAGTCTTAGTTGTAACAGAGTCTTTGTTTTTAGTCCCAATTTTTGTATGCAATCAGTAGTGAAACTCTATTATTTTTCTTTCTAGTGTGATTTTACATTCAAAGTAATAAAGTTGGCTCTTTTATTCTACATATGGATCTCTCTTTTTCTCATTTTTCTTCTCGCATTTTCTTCTTAGAACAGAAGACAAAGAAATCAAGTCGTTTAATTGTCACCTCCTTGGACTCTAAGGAGATTCCGGAATTACGGTCTATGACTTCTTTCTTTTCTCTCCTTATTTCTCCCATCCTCCCTATGATTAGTGATTAGTTTCCTTATTGAGGCGAGGGAAGTAGACCCTTAGTCATGTGTTAATCGAATCAGATTTTTACATGACTACTTTAGATGGATTGTTTTTGGTTTAGAAGTCGCTGATTTATATGAAATTACTAATCATTTTAATCGCTTGTTAATCCTGATAGATGCGACTGTGGAACACATGATTTAGAACTCCTAAACCGAATTCATAAGAATTTAGATGTGACTGTGGAAAATTCCTCTTTAGTATGAAGAACCAGGATATATGAATACCAGGGCCAATGGGTACGTAGAGTTCCTCTTTTGTATTTTTTTATGAATAAATCACATACCTACTTCTATCTTGTTTGTCGTGTATCAGTTGATCCTATTTTCAAAAGGGCTAAAGTGGCGAAACTCCTAAGCCTCGATGCCTTCCTTCTTGATTTTAAACCTTTCTTAAATACTTATTTTCAGTTCACCTTTTAATTGTAGCACTTTACTTTTGTTTAGATAATCTTGTGTGCTAATAATTTTCTTCTTTTACTCTCTTATCTTAGAATAATTTTTTTCTTTTATTACATTAGTGTAATCTTTTATTCTTCTTGTGCTTTACTTTTTTGCATTAGATTAATCAAACCCCTCAAAATGGACTTGATTTTTTGTCAATTTTCTAAAAATACCAAAAATAAATAATTTTACAAAAAGGTCATTATCTAGTCGGCCAATATGAATAGATGTTTATCATTGTATCCCTTTAAATTTACACAATATTTTGTAAAAATTGTTATAAATTGCCATCTCTGAAACCACCATGTCACCTAGGACCCAAAAATAACATCACTCTTTGGAAAAGTTGGCGAGTCATATGGAATCAATCAAAATCAAACACATTTTTTCTCTATTTTAAAATTGTAGATTAACTTGATATAAATCTTGTATAATGTGATTGATAGGAATATTCTATCTGATGTAATGACACTGTCAAAAAAACAAAAAGAAAAAATGTGTGAAATTATATGCACTAGGACACATTTTGTTTCCCCTTTTTTTCTTTTAAAAAAGGAAGCAATTAATCACGACCGGATAAAAATTAAGTTTGGGGTGGCATGCTTCCCATATCAAAAATTCCATACCCCTCAAAGGGTAGTACTATAAAAAGATGTCAAAAGAGCAAAAAAAATAATTTGCGATCCAATGAAGCCACAAACCAAATATATCCCGACTTGAATAAAGGATAATCATCACTTCTTTCTTTGTTTTCACACCCCAAATTTCATCATTTACTTGTACAACAACTCACACCAAAGAAAATATAATAATAAAAATGAGAATGTCAAAGCAAAAGCAAGATAAGCCTAATTTTCTACAAAGTCTTAATTTATAAACAAGATATGATATTTGTTTTTGACAGGGAATATAAAATTTTATATTTTGTAGTTTTAGGAGATGGGGTTGCTCAGAAAAATTTGGTAGTAAGAAATAAAGTGATGTTACAAGGGTGAGGATAGACACATTGTTAGTATAAATTTGATTTATTTGTGATTTTATTTATTTGAATACAAACAAAGATTCAAGTCCGGGGTATTTTGATAAATGTGTATTTATCACTTTTTTTACATCTTCTAGATATCTTCTTAGGATTATTTGTTTATTTTCTTAGTTTTATAATTAATTATATTAGTTTAGATTTTCTCTCTTTATTTGGAGTTTTAATTATATTTGGTTGGATTGTTATAGAAAAATTACCTAATCACTCCAATCATTAATTTCTCCAAGAAGATATTTTGCACAATTCCCACAGTTCCTGAAACTTATGTATAGATGGAACCAAAATAACCATAACTCCCACATATAGATTTCAAATTTGGAATTTAGATATGTTTTGAAAAATGAATTTCAATTTCTACAGGAAAAATATATTTCTCGATGACTTTGGTAGTCATTTGACTATCCAATCAACCAGTGAACGTGCATGTTTGTTTTCCAGCATTGCCTAATTTAAATATACCTTGCATCAAAATAGACATAACTCTCATATCACAAGGTAGAATTTAATGTTAAAATATGAGTTAGAAAGAAAATTCAAAGGCCTATAGGAAATATGTATGTTTGGATGTATTTTAAATCTTTTTATTAGCCTATATTCACACGAAACTTTAGGAATGAGAATCTGCATAGAGAGAGTAAGAACTTGAAGAGTCAAAAGAAGATCATCAATGATTTTTTCTATTGTCAATTGATGAACAAATTTTTCTTGACCAAGGCATACAAAAGCCACCTCTTCCATTTCCTTCTCCTCCCCTTTATGGGTTTCCACCCCTCCTTCTCCTATAAAAGGAGGGGGGAACTCCACAAGAAAAAGGTCATCGAGTCTTAGTTGTAATATAGTCTTAGTTTGTAGTCCCAATTTTTGTACGCAATCAGTAGTGAAGTCTGTTATTTTTCTTTATAGTGTAATTTACATTCAAAGCAATAAAGTTAGTTCTTTTTTTCTACATCTGGATCTCTCTTTTTCTTATTCTTCTTCTCACATTTTCTTCTTAGAGCAGGAGATAAAGCAATCAAACCGTTTAATTGTCACCACCTTGGACTCTAAGGAGATTTCAAAATTGTGTTCTATGACTTCTTTTCTTTCTCCCCTCATTTCTCCCATCCTCGCTATGAGTAGTGAGTAGTTTCCTTATCAAGATGAAGGGAGTAGCCCCTTAGACATGTGTTAATCAAATCGGATTTTTACAAGACTACTTTAGATGGATGGCTTTCAATTTAGAAATTGCTGATTTAAATGAAGTAATTAATCATTTTAATCATTTGTCAATCCCAATGGATGTGATCGTGGAACTCAAGATTTAAAACGTCTAAACCAACTTCACGAGGATTTGAATGCGACTAAGGAAAAATCCTCTTTAGGATGAAGAATAGAGATACGTAAATACCAGGACCAATGGGTTCACGTGGAGTTCCTCTTTTGTATTTTATTTCTAAAAAAATCACATACATGCTTCTATCTTGTTTGTCGTATATCGCTTGATTCTATTTTCACAAGGGCTAAGGTGGTGAAACTTCTAAGCCTCGATGCCTTCTTTCTTGATTTCAAACCGTTCTTAAACGCTTGTTTCCAATTCACCTTTTAATTTCAACACTTTACTTTTGTTTAGATAATCTTGTGTGCTAATAATTTTCTTCCTTTACTCTCTTATCTTAGAATAATATTTTTTCTTTTCTTGCAATAGTGTAATATTTTATTCTTCTTACACTTTATTTTTTGCATTAGTTTAATAAAACCCCTCAAAATGGACTTTATTTTTTGTCAATTTTCCAAAAATACCAAAAATAAATTATTTTAAAAATCAATCGGTATTAATAGAAAATGAATCTTAAAATTATTATTCAGTGGGATCAACCCTTCTATACTAGCCTTAACTAGAAAGTAAAAAAGAATTAAACTCTAAGATAATCATTCTAATTAATTGGTGTGTAAATGACGCGTATCAGTAATCCTCAATTCTATGACTTTGGGAATCAACATGGTAATAATATTTTTAAGTGGAACAAATGATCTTAGGTTGTGAGGTGCTCAATCTGATCTTTATGTGCATAAATATCACATACATTATACCAATGTGCACATGTATTATAGTGTAAGTAGTGACCAAGACAAGCTTTCCCAAGATGATGGGACTCTTGTACTACCGGACTTCATGTATAAAACAATGAAATCTATTGAAAAAATGTAGATATGTCATCATTAATATTCCGTAGCAAAGTATCTCATATTCCGTGTGAAACCATTATTTGGATATTTAAATGAAGTAAAGATTGCAATTGACAACAACTTTCCCAGATGGATTATCCTAAATATAATATTCCTTTTTTCCATAGATATTCAATTCCCATTATCTTCATAAAAAACCTTATATTTTAATAAAAAGGAAGATTTGGCCCCCAAGATCTATCTCTTATCTTCAATCTTTTTTATTTGAGTTTTATTTACTATATGACTCAATCCTATTATCTAAACTCTTTTTATTTGGTATATTCCTAGAACATTCTTTCCAAATCCAAAGACTCAAATATTACACCTAGTAAAATCTTATGTTTCTACAAGTACCATGTGGCACAATCATGTGCTCTACTAATTGACTGGCCCCATTAGAATGTAGAATTTTTGCATCTCTATTTCATAACCTTTCCTGAACCCTAGGGTTTGATGGGCATCGCAACCTATCTAAGATGGAAACAAGTGCATTATAGATGATCATTACTAAGCCAAGCCTCCATTAACACATGCTTATCCATTATGACGAGCCCTAGGAGATGTAATGATGGTTTTCCTTCTAGTGTATGGTATTGTTGTAACCCAACCATCAAATAAGAGGGATGGAGGACATGTTGGTATGTATGCCCATAGAGCAAGTCATATGATGATTGTAATGGGATACTTTGTAATTGATTTGAATAATAATAAAGGCAATTTCCAATCTATATGTTTAAACTGTTTCTGAGATGATGGTGTAACATGATAGATGTCTAAAGATTGTTTTACTCAATGACGTATGCTTTTAGGTTAAGGACCTAAACGATGAGATCATACAGATGTTAAGAGTATACATTCTTGTATAGTCCCTAGTCGGTTGTTATTGTGGAAATAACCATAGACATCAATAACACTAAAGACTAGATTGTGTGTTGGTTGATGACAGAATCTCATTAGTCATGATATGGTGATATCAAACCAAGCACATAGGTACTTGTTAGAGAACAAGGTACCGGACAGACCCACCGTGAGAGTGACACATGGAACCATGACTTGGTAGTCACAGTCAGCTCTCACAGTGATGGTGGTGAGTGTGATTCTTAGACCTGAAACCACTACACTCGACACATGTCGTTGGGTACACTTTGACATCATCAAACGCAATCCTGAAATATGGGTTGTTATAAAGGTGATGATTGTGTGGCTTTGACACATGGGGCTTTTGAGGGGTGAGTGATAGATATGGGATTTGTCCCTCCTAAGGGAGTTTGATATCCTTGGCCACTTGATGAGTAGGATTGAGAAAGGCATGCGCATGCACGTGTGAATAAATATGTGATATTGATGTCATACACATCTCACTCGGTCTACTCTGAGATCAAGGAAAAGAATGAACATTGACAAGATGACTGTTCCATGTCTCGAGTTCATTTTAGATATCAGTGACAAAGGAATTATACATTCACTGTAACACCATTCACGGATTGTAGGATGAAAGTTGTTCTTCAATTTTCTACTTTCACTTGGGTAGCAATGATGTGTGACTAGGCACCGCTCATTGCTTGTGAAGTCATAAGTGTTATGGACTGTCACTACCAACGTGAAATGGACCTGCAGGGTCACACACATAGGATTCCACCTGGAAGAGGAGTTTTATCCACAAGCAACGTTTAGATTGATTACTAAAGGAGTTTAGTAGTTCAATTAAACACTTAATTAATCGATAGCTCAATATCATATGGTTCAAGGTGTTGGACGTATTGATTGGAGTATCGGATTGATTGAAATCGCATTTGACTGATTCTGCACAATCTGCACTCCCAACCGATCGGTTCATGTGATGAACCGGTCGGCTGAGGTTGCTGAACCGGTCGGTTCAATTGTTGAACCAATCGGCTCATGCACAGAGTGAAATGACCGGTTCAAGTGTTGAACCGATCGGTTCAACTGGTGCAAACGAGCAACTTGGGAAAGTAGGATTGGTGAGAATTTTCCTTTCGTTTCCATTGCCCAATTCGATTGGGAATAATATTGGTATTCGATACCAATTGGGAAAGAAACAAGGAAAGTCAATCGGGAACCAACCTGGAACCCCAACCGACCGGTTCATGAGTGAACCGATCGGTTCAAGGGTCCCAAACGATCGGTTCAATGGTGAACCGATCGGTTCAGGTCCCCAACCGACCGGTTCACTTGTGAACCGATCGGTTCAGGTTGCGAGATGGTTGCTTTTTGTGGAAAATCCCGAACCCTTCTACTCCTGCTTTAGTCCCGTATTGCCGGGCACAGAGAACCCTGTCCCATGATACCCCTATATATATAGGGGTATTGGGGGCTTCTCAAAGTACAACTCAGTGCAAGTTGATTGCTCTGCAAAGTTGTCGTTCTCTCTGGTTTTGGTAACCGAGAGAGAGAGCCCGAGCAAGTGCTTCCCGCAAAGGGAGGTGCAGCAAGGGAAGGACAACTGCAGTTGCAGTCGACATCAGGAGAGTGTGTTGGCGACTAGTACGTCAATAGGAGGGTGCGACTCCTTCCACTTCCTTGTGGGACAAGGAGAGTGGAGTTCCGGGTGGTCCGTGTAGACTACTTCAGAGGCGGGAGGTCACTGCCGCTCAGGAGGACAACTGTCATCCGACAGTCCGGTAGGAGGAGGAGTCTTCAGTCCCGGTGCGACCAGGAGCTGCACAGACACCATCCAAGACCGGAGGTGAAGACCGCGCAAGGCGCGTGACATTGTCGCCGAGCAAGCCTCGGGACAAGGTATGATTCACAAACCTTATTTCCTATCATATAGATGTCGACGCAATTCCTTTTGTTCCGGGTTTGGGGAGAAATTTTTTTTTTGTTTCCGCTGCTACTCTGATTCCTCCAAAACCCAACAGTGGTATCAGAGCCACGTCGACCTCTCTATATTTCAGGATTATCGATGTGATCGATTTTGGTTTGTCGCCTTTATTTATTGCATGCGATGCGAATAATATCGGCTTTATACATGTCCAATCCACAAATCCCTAATATACATATATGATATGTAATATTAATGCACTCGATACGCGTCGCCATTAAACGAGTTTTGTGGTGGATGTGTAGCATGATTATGGCCTATAAACCCCTATATCTGTGTGTGGTTGTTTGTGTGGTTGCTTGCATCTCGGTCTGCGCACCGATTCCCTTTCTCATATTCCTGATGTAACTCGAAATAATTCGAGAATTCTTTTCCTACCTTTGCTCCCCCCGAATGTAACTCGGGGTTTCACAATTCAATTGTAAATAGGATAGATTTTATTTCATGTTATGTCAAAGAATGGCGGACAACCTGAAGACGATCGGTTCAAGGAGTGAACCGATCGGTTGGTGATCCAGATGGCCAGTTCGAGGAACGAGATGATAGGATGGCGACCTAAGGAGATGCACGATGACCGGTGAACCGATCGGCTGGAGGCACCAGTCGATCGGCTGGTGGCACCTGAGCAACCAACCTGATGGCGAGCCGATCAGTCATGGAGATGAGCTGATCAAACCCAGAAAGGCAGGCACATATTTCATCTTGTACAGGTTACATGTGATGTAGACCTAGATGACCATGATTCCTCTTGGCTCGAGGAATCACAAATAGGATGGCCATAATCATTGCTTTTTATCGTTTATGCATGTTTTCTGTGGGATATAGCATGTATATGATACGTACTATATATTGTGGTGATTGGATATGTATATGTATATAAAAACCAAATCCCTCATTAAATATTAAGTTTTAGATGCCTTCCAAATGCGACACACGTGAAAAGCTTGATCGACCAAGTGTGGGCACGCCCTAGCGTGGTGCACCGTCTATCTCGTGGAAGCGTGAAGGATGAATGTGTGGGTCTGCCCTAGCAGGGTGCATGTTCATCGTGTTGGCTTTGGGTCGAACTTAACAAGGTGATCTAGATGGGATCTAGTACCTTGAGGCATGGAGATGATCATTGCAAGGAGTTTCATATGACATCTTTCAAGAGTTGCATATGATGCAATTGGCAAGAGTTGCCTACCTGAGAGATCTGAGTTGTGGGTGACAGCCCTAGCTGGTCCATGGCTCAGAGGATTTCAGGATCTTGACCCACTAGAAGATTGTACGCTGCAATCTTCCGAATTGATGGTGAGGGCTGTCAATTTGAGTCAAAATAGTGGGAGCGGTAATTAATTAAAGGCCTAATTAACTATCGTCAAATTTTATTCAAATCAAATCAAAAGAGTTTTGACAAATGCAAATTTTCTCTTGTAGAATGGCAAAAGAATCATCTTTTAAAATGGGCAAATTAATTGAGAATAAATTCCATAACTGGTTGAGGACTGTGAGAAGTGTTCTGCACAATCCAGATATACCAGGAGCCTTAGAAACCACTCTATGTACGCTTAATGCGTTGGTGAAGAAGAAGGTAGGTAAGGGAGAGAAGTGTTCTCTCGCCAAACCAATTTCTTCTACATGGAGAGGATGGAAGGAACAATGGAAGAAGAAGTCAGAGATAGAGATCTCTACTTCTGGTGTATACGTGATAGAGATTAACTTTACTACTTCTTCGTCATGGGTACTTGATACCGGATGCGGATCTCACATTTGTTCAAATGTGAAGGATCTTAAGAGAAGTAGGCCTTTGGGGAAAGGTGAGGTTGAACTACGTGTTGCTAATGGGGCAAGAGTTGCCGCCAGTGCCGTAGGAACCTATGAGTTAACTCTACCTAGTGGGCTAATAATAGAGTTGAAGAAATGCTATTATGTACCTGCCATAAATAGGAATATCATTTCCGTCTCTTGTTTGGACAAAGATGGATTTGAATTTCTTATTAAGAATGGAAAGTGTTCCATTTCTAAAGATGGGATCTTTTATGGCAGTGCCCCTATGTCTTATGGTCTATACTTGATAGACTTGGAGACAAGTGTATACAACGTAAACACCAAAAAGCAAAAACTCAACGACTCAAACAAAACATATCTCTGGCATTTTCGTCTAGGGCACATAAATGAGAAGCGCATTTCTAGACTCCATAAAGATGGTTATCTAGACTCTTTTGATTATGAATCAATAGAGACATGTGAATCTTGTTTGTTGGGCAAGATGACCAAGACTCCCTTTTCAGGTAAAGGTGAGAGAGCTAGTGATCTATTAGGACTCATACATACTGATGTATGTGGGACTTTTAGAACTAATGCCAGAAATGGGTATCAGTACTTCATTACCTTCACTGATGATTTCAGTAGGTATGGCTATGTGTACCTGATGAAGCATAAGTCTGAAACCCTTGAAAGGTTCAAGGATTTCATGAATGAAGTACAGAACCAACTTGGTAAAAGTATTAAGGCACTTCGTTCTGATCGAGGTGGAGAATACTTGAGCCAGGAGTTTGAGGACCTTCTGCGAGACCGTGGTATTATATCACAATGGACTCCGCCTGGAACACCACAGCATAATGGTGTGTCTGAAAGAAGGAATCGCACATTGTTAGATATGGTGCGATCAATGATGAGTTTTGCTGATCTTCCGATTTCCTTCTGGGGTCATGCTCTTGAAACTTCCGTGTTTACACTTAACCGTGTACCATCTAAAACGGTTCAAAAGACGCCATATGAGATATGGTATGGGAAGCATCCCGTTTTGTCTTTTATGAAGATTTGGGGTTGTGAGGCTTACGTTAGGAAAATGTTTCCTGATAAGCTTGGACCCAAATCCGATAAGTGTTATTTTGTTGGATACCCCAAGGAAATGAGGGGATATTACTTATACCACCCTACTGACAACAAAGTGTTTGTTGCCAGGGATGCTGTATTCCTAGAGAGGGAATTTATTTCCAAAGGAAACAGTGGGAGGAAAGTAGAGCTTGAAGAGGTTCAAGCCCAACAAGAAAACATTGAACCGGTAGATGTACAAGAGGGAAATGGAGATTCACAAGGTGTTGTGGAATCTCATTCTCCCCAAGTAACACAAGGACCTCGTAGATCTAGTAGGACTCGCCTTGAACCTGAGAGGTTTGGATACCTTGTAACTCAGGAAGGTGGAGAGTTGATCATAGATGATGATCCAACTACCTACGTAGAGGCTATGGAGGGACCAGATTCTGAGAAATGGCTTGAAGCCATGAGATCCGAGATGGAATCCATGTACTCCAACAAAGTATGGACTTTGGTGGAACCACCCGAAGGGGTAAAACCCATAGGGTGCAAGTGGGACTTCAAGAAAAAGACCGACATGGATGGCAATGTGCAAACTTATAAAGGTAGATTGGTTGCAAAGGGATTTCGACAAATTCAAGGTGTTGACTATGACGAAACCTTTTCTCCAGTTGCCATGATTAAGTCCATCAGGATCATGCTTGCTATTGCAGCTTACTATGACTATGAGATTTGGCAGATGGATGTTAAAACCACATTCCTTAACGGGAATATTCATGAGGATGTGTATATGACACAGCCTGAGGGTTTTGTAGATCCAAAGAATGCCAATAAATTCTGTAAACTGCAAAGGTCAATCTATGGATTGAAGCAAGCATCTCGGAGTTGGAATCTTCGATTTGATGAAGAAGTCAAAGTGTTTGGCTTTATTCAAAATGAAGATGAACCTTGTGTGTACAAGAAGGTTAGTGGGAGCTCGACCACATTCCTCATATTGTATGTGGATGACATACTTTTGATGGGGAATGATGTCTTAGCCTTAGAGAAGGTAAAGACTTGGCTTGGGAAAACTTTCTCAATGAAGGACTTAGGAGAAGCATCCTATATTCTAGGAATTAAGATCTATAGAGATAGATCTAGAAGGCTTCTCGGACTAAGTCAGAGCACGTACATTGACAAGGTGCTGAAGCGGTTCAGCATGGAGAACTCAAAGAGAGGAAACGTCCCTATGCTACATGGAGTTACCGTCTCTAGAGCTCAATGTCCCCAATCTTGTGAAGAGAGGGAGCGTATGAATGGGGTCCCATATGCATCAGCCATTGGATCCATCATGTACGCTATGTTGTGCACACACCCAGATGTCTCGTATGCTCTCAGCATGACGAGCAGGTACCAGTCAGATCCCGGGGATGCTCACTGGACAGCCGTAAAGAACATCCTCAAGTACTTGCGAAGGACTAAGGATTAGTTTCTTGTGTACGGCGGCGAGGAAGAGCTGGTTGTAAAGGGTTACACCGATGCAAGCTTCCAAACCGATAAAGATGATTACAGATCACAGTCAGGATTTGTGTTTTGCCTTAATAATGGAGCTGTGAGCTGGAAGAGTTCCAAGCAAGAAACAGTTGCCGATTCTACTACAGAGGCCGAGTATATTGCTGCTTCGCATGCAGCAAAGGAGGCTGTGTGGATCAGGAAGTTCATTTCTGAACTTGGTGTAGTTCCCAGTAGCTGTGATGCAATTGAGCTTTATTGTGACAATAATGGAGCTATTGCACAAGCTAAGGAGCCCAGATCATATCAGCGGTCCAAGCACATACTGCGGCACTTCCATCTCATACGAGAGATCGTACAGCGAGGAGATGTGAAGATTTGCAAAGTACCAACTGAAGACAACATAGCTGATCCACTGACTAAGGCCCTTTCTCAGCAGAAGCATGATGGTCATGCTAGGTCACAAGGACTGCGTTTCCTTGGTGACTGGCTCTAAGTGCAAGTGGGAGTCTGTTGGTATGTATGCCCATAGAGCAAGTCATATGATGATTGTAATGGGATACTTTGTAATTGATTTGAATAATAATAAAGGCAATTTCCAATCTATATGTTTAAACTGTTTCTGAGATGATGGTGTAACATGATAGATGTCTAAAGATTGTTTTACTCAATGACGTATGCTTTTAGGTTAAGGACCTAAACGATGAGATCATACAGATGTTAAGAGTATACATTCTTGTATAGTCCCTAGTCGGTTGTTATTGTGGAAATAACCATAGACATCAATAACACTAAAGACTAGATTGTGTGTTGGTTGATGACATAATCTCATTAGTCATGATATGGTGATATCAAACCAAGCACATAGGTACTTGTTAGAGAACAAGGTACCGGACAGACCCACCGTGAGAGTGACACATGGAACCATGACTTGGTAGTCACAGTCAGCTCTCACAGTGATGGTGGTGAGTGTGATTCTTAGACCTGAAATCACTACACTCGACACATGTCGTTGGGTACACTTTGACATCATCAAACACAATCCTGAAATATGGGTTGTTATAAAGGTGATGATTGGGTGGCTTTGACACATGGGGCTTTTGAGGGGTGAGTGATAGATATGGGATTTGTCCCTCCTAAGGGAGTTTGATATCCTTGGCCACTTGATGAGTAGGATTGAGAAAGGCATGCGCATGAACGTGTGAATCAATATGTGATATTGATGTCATACACATCTCACTCGGTCTACTCTGAGATCAAGGAAAAGAATGAACATTGACAGGATGACTATTCCATGCCTCGAGTTCATTCTGGATATCAGTGACAAAGGAATTATACATTCACTGTAACACCATTCACGGATTGTAGGATGAAAGTTGTTCTTCAATTTTCTACTTTCACTTGGGTAGCAATGATGTGTGACTAGGCACCGCTCATTGCTTGTGAAGTCATAAGTGTTATGGACTGTCACTACCAACGTGAAATGGACCTGCAGGGTCACACACATAGGATTCCACCTGGAAGAGGAGTTTTATCCACAAGCAACGTTTAGATTGATTACTAAAGGAGTTTAGTAGTTCAATTAAACACTTAATTAATCGATAGCTCAATATCATATGGTTCAAGGTGTTGGACGCATTGATTGGAGTATCGGATTGATTGAAATCGCATTTGACTGATTCTGCACAATCTGCACTCCCAACCGATCGGTTCATGTGATGAACCGGTCGGCTGAGGTTGCTGAACCGGTCGGTTCAATTGTTGAACCAATCGGCTCATGCACACAGTGAAACGACCGGTTCAAGTGTTGAACCGATCGGTTCAACTGGTGTAAACGAGCAACTTGGGAAAGTAGGATTGGTGAGAATTTTCCTTTCGTTTCCATTGCCCAATTCGATTGGGAATAATATTGGTATTCGATACCAATTGGGAAAGAAACAAGGAAAGTCAATCGGGAACCAACCTGGAACCCCAACCGACCGGTTCATGAGTGAACCGATCGGTTCAAGGGTCCCAAACGATCGGTTCAATGGTGAACCGATCGGTTCAGGTCCCCAACCGACCGGTTCACTTGTGAACCGATCGGTTCAGGTTGCGAGATGGTTGCTTTTTGTGGAAAATCCCGAACCCTTCTACTCCTGCTTTAGTCCCGTATTGCCGGGCACAGAGAACCCTGTCCCATGATACCCCTATATATATAGGGGTATTGGGGGCTTCTCAAAGTAAAACTCAGTGCAAGTTGATTGCTCTGCAAAGTTGTCGTTCTCTCTGGTTTTGGTAACCGAGAGAGAGAGCCCGAGCAAGTGCTTCCCGCAAAGGGAGGTGCAACAAGGGAAGGACAACTGCAGTTGCAGTCGACAGTAGGAGAGTGTGTTGGCGACTAGTACATAAATAGGAGGGTGCGACTCCTTCCACTTCCTTGTGGGACAAGGAGAGTGGAGTTCCGGGTGGTCCGTGTGGACTACTTCAGAGGCGGGAGGTCACTGCCGCTCAGGAGGACAACTGTCATCTGACAGTCCGGTAGGAGGAGGAGTCTTCAGTCCCGATGCGACCAGGAGCTGCATAGACACCGTCCAAGACCGGAGGTGAAGACCGCGCAAGGCGCGTGGCATTGTCGCCGAGCAAGCCTCGGGACAAGGTATGATTCACAAACCTTATTTCCTATCATATAGATGTCGACGTGATTCCTTTTGTTCCGGGTTTGGGGAGAAATTCTTTTTTTGTTTCCGCTGCTACTCTGATTCCTCCAAAACCCAACAGGACAAAGGCAATGGAATTAAAATTGGAAGAAATGATGGAGGGGGGAGTAGAGTCGGGTCACCATTACCTTGAGTAATTGCAATGGCATTAACTGGGAATAACATTTGTGGGGAGGGTCAAACCCTTGTTTGACCAAGAAATTAGGCCCATCTTAAGTCATTTTAGGTGGTTCTTTAAGAATTTATATCTACTGATATACTTGTACTTTTAACTTGAAATTTTGACCATGCCTCTAGCTAAAAATACTAACTCCTATATTTAGGATTATAAGATGACTAATAAGTGTCCTCCCTTAATTAATTCCAAGGTAATTATTTAATAGTCAAATTGTATTTTGGTGTGATTCCAAGGTTAAGAATCCATTTCCTTAATGGTGAGTCCCAAATGGGACAGTTAGATCAAAATGAGGGTAATTTGTATTTCGATTCTCAAATTTCAAGATAAATCAATGAAGTGAAACTATGAACAAAAGTTTAATAGAAATTATTTTCAATCAGAGAGGATCATGTAAAATAGCTCAAAATTGAAGTTTAGTACTAAAATCCAGTATGTTACAACTTCCAACCCTTAAATTCGATTTTCTCAAAATTGAAGGTTAGTACTAAAATCTAGTATGTTATAGTTGCAAAGGGTTTCAAACAAGTATAGGGTGTTGACTATCATGAAACCTTTTCTCTAATTGCCATGGTTAAGTCCATCAGGATAATGTTTGGCGTAACAACTTTTATGACTATGAGATTTGGCAAATGGATGTTAAACCACATTCCTTAACTGGAATCTTCTTGAGAATGTCTACATCACACAACCTGAGGTTTTATAAATCTAAAGGATGCAACTAAATTATGTAAGATACAAAGGTCAATCTATGGATTGAAGCAACCATCTTGGATCTAGAATCTTTGATTTGATGAAATAGTCAAAGAGTTTGGCTTTAGTCAAAATGAAGATGAACCATGTGTTTACAGGAAGTTTAGTGGGAGCATGATTGTATTCCCCATATTTTATGTAGATTACATACTATTAATGAGGAATGACATCCCAACTTTTTATATGGTAAATAATTGGCTAGGAAATACATTCTCTAAGAAGGAACTAGGCGAAGCATCCTATATCTTAAAAAATCAAGATCTATAGAGATAGATCTAGAAGGATTTTTGGCCTAAGACAAAGCATAAACATTGACAAAGTGCTAAATAGGTTCAACACAAAGAACTCAAAGAGAGGAAACTTATCCATGTCTCATGGTGTTAATATCTTTTGATCTCAATGTCCCAATTCTTGTGAAAAATGGGAATGCATGAGTAAGATTCCATATGCATATGCTATTGGATTTATCATATATGCAATGTTATGTACTCGTCCTGATGTATAATATTCCTTGAGTATGATTATCAAGTATCAGTAAGATCTGGTGAATGTTAGTGGACTATTGTAAAGAACATCCTTAAATAATTATGGATCAATTCCTTATCTACAGTTGTGAGGAAGAGTTGGTGGTAAAGGATTATACTGATACAAGCTTCAAAACTGACAAAGATGACTGTGTTTTTCCTAACAACTGAGTTCTAAGTTGGAAGAGTTCCAATCAAGAGAAAGTTTCTGATTCTACAATAGAGGCTAAGTATATTGCTGCATCCAATGCAACAAAGGAGGTTGTTTGGATCAAGAAGTTCATTTTCAAACTTGGGGTGGTTCCAAACATTGGTGATGTAGTATAATTATATTGTAACAATAATGGAGATATTCCACAAGCTCAGGAACCCAGATCACATCATCATTTCAAGAACATACAACGACATTCCATCTCATACAAGAGATTATACAATGAGGGGATGTGAAGATTTGTAGAGTACCAATTGAAAGCAATGTGTATGACTCCTTGGAAAAAGCACTTTAACAACATAAGCATTAAGGTCATGTTAGATCACTAGGGATGAAGTTCATAGGTTATTGGCTCTAAATTCAAGTGGGATTCTGTTGGTATCTATGCCCAGAGAGCCAATCATAGGATGATTACATGACATATCTTGCAAATGATTTGATTAATAATAAAGGCAATCTTCCATTTGTTCTTTTTTATTTAGTTATGAGATAATGATGTTACATAATAAATGTCTAAAGAATGATGTTACTTGACGAGTCTTCAGGTTGAGCACCTGAACAATTAGATAATATGTATGTTAAGAGTATATATACATTCTTGTTATGTTCATAGTCAGATGTTATTAACGAAGCTGATAGATAAAATAACACACAAGACTAGAGTGTGTGTTGCCTAGTGATAAATCTCATTAAGTCATGATATGTGATATCAAACTAAACACATAGATAGTTGTTAGAGAACAGTGTACAGATAGACCCACCTTGAGAGTGATGCATGGAAACTATGGATTGGTAGTCAAAATCAGCTCCCATATTGATAGGTGGTGATTGTGGTTCTTAGACCTGAAATTACTACACTCATCACATGTCATTCAATGTACTTTGACATCGTCCAATGTGACCTTAAGTAAGGGTTACCATAAAGGTGATGCTAGGATACATTGTGACACATGGTGGTGAATGTGAGTGATGTAGATGGGATTTGTGCTCCTACAAGAGTTTGATATCCTGTCCAGTTGATAAGTGAGACTGAGAAATGCATGGCCATGATCGTGTGAGTTTCGTGGAGAGGATGATGATTCCATGCCTCGAGTTTAATCAGGTTATCAATGACAAAGGAACTATACGATCACTATAACACTGATCACAATTTGTAGGTTGAAGTTGTTCTCTAACTTTCCAATTACTTGGGTGGCAATGATGTCTTGTTAGATACCATTCATTTCTGGTGATGGCATAGATCATTTATGGACATCCACTGCTAATGTAACTTGGAACCTATAGGGTCACACACATTGGACACACCTGGAAAAGGAGTTTACTCAAGAATATGGTTTAAACTTGATTGCTAAAGTGTTAGGTATTCAACTTAAACAAGATTAACAACCAGAACTCTAAAATGACTTATTCATCTAGTCAACCAATCAGTTTAGATTTATGAACTGACCAATTCACATGTATGAACCAACCGGTTCAGGTTGTGAACCGACCGTATGGTTGATCAATGAGATCAGATCAAAGATTGATGTTGACGTCATGTTGTGCATCAATTGAGTATTAAAAACCAATACAATTGCGAATAAAAAATATTGTGAACCGATCGACACACATGTGAATGGATCAATTCAACATCAAATTGACTGGTTCATGGTTCATATGTTCCAGAAAATTGATGAAATTCTATCTCTTTAGCTCCTAGTTGATCTGGAAGTCCTGACCCTAACCCTCCTATAAATAGATGGGTAGTTGAGGCTTTCCAAAGATACAACAATGAGCTCTAAAAAATGTTTTCATCTCATAGTTGTGATAACGTGAGAACCCATCAAGTATTATCATGAAAGGAATAGACATAAAGGGGAGAACAAGGGAGATCAAGTCAACGCTAGCACGTTAACTAGAAAGGACAACTCTTATCTACTCCAAAAGGAAGACAAGAGTTTCTGATGATTCACGTGGACTAGGTAGAGGCGAGGAGGCTTTTGGCACCCGTTAGGAGGATGTTCTCAACTGCCATCCATGATGATCTACCAGAGGCCATCGTCGATAGCTGTCTAGGTGCAACTGGAGAAAGAAGCACTCTGCAACAATGATAGTCATTGGAATTGCTCTAGGACCATGTGTATGATTTGCAACCCTCATTCCCAACACATAGTTGTTGATGTGATCTATCTGTCTAAGGGGAATATGACAATAATTTTTTTTCTCTACCTTATCTGATGCCATACTGTCCTACAATTAGTACATGAATCTCATGTTTGTCTTCTACATCAAGCCATTTATAGACTCAAATAGGCACCACTGCTTTATACAAGATATCAAATGCGCATGTTACCCCCAAAGCTCATATGATTATTCAATGTCTATGTGCAATACACCTCAAGGACTGATCATCCTACTCCTTTATGTGGATGACATGATCATCACAACAAGTGATGTAGCAAGAATCAATGAAGTACACCATTATCTTGTTAAACAATTTTAGATGAAGGACCTTAGACAACTTCACTACTTTCTATGTCTAGAGATCACTCATGGGCAGAAAGGAATTCTGGTCTCTCAGCAAAAGTATGTACACATATCATTGAGCGTGCTAAAATATCTGACTTACGGGATGCAGACGCACCTCTTGAAATTTATATAAAATTACATCCAACTGATGGTGAGCAGTTACCTGACCCCACAACGTATCATCAACTAGTTGGACAACTACTATACTTGTGCATCACTAGGCCAGATATTCAATATGTTGTTAGTATTATGTCATAATTCTTATCTTCTCCCCCAAGTGTCTACTATATCTTTGTTCTCCATATCATATGCTACATACGGGGAACAATCACACAATCTCTACTCATGAGATCATCATGCAACCTTACCCTACATGAATACACTGATCTTGACTGGGTTGGATGCCTAACCACTAAACATTTTGCCATTGATTTTTATCTTCTTAGTGCTTATTTACTATCATGGAGGAGCAAGAAACATGATGATACATCTCTTTCTGCCACTGAGGCTAAGTATAGAGAGATGTGTGACACCACTCAAGAAGTAGCCCACACACGTTGGCTCCTAAGTGATATAGGAATTATCATCTATGATGCTACTCCTATGTTCTGTAAAAATAAGAGCTCCATATGAATTGTCAGTGATCCTACTTTTTATGAAAGGACTAAGCACATATAGATCGACTGCCACTTCGTGAGAGAGAATCATCTAGCTAGCATCATCACTCTCCCCTTCATTAATTCTAAAGATCAGATTTGTTGACCTCTTCACAAAAACACACATTGTATCAAATCACAACAAGTTGATTCACATACTCTGCATCTTTGATCCACCTTGAGTTTGAGGGGGTATTAATATTAATTTATTATCAATTAATCTATGTAATTATTATTAATTAATATTAATCTTGACTATATTCATATTGTTGACCATTAACTGTATTTATATTTTTGACTGTCAATTTCTTTCACCCACTGATCATATTTACTATGTCTTTTAGACTTCTTCATTCTCGTATTGTAAAAAGGGTCTCCTCTCCAATATATAAAAGGGCATACTCCTTGTAACAAAGACATTGAAACATACTTGTATTTTTAAGTTTCAATCCATTCACAACATTAATTGACAAAGGAGTTGGTTCAAGCTTGGTACAAGATCAGGTCCATGGTTCTTTTGAAGCTCATAGCTATGGAGCATAGCATGAGACACTTGACATCAAAAACGTTATCAGAATGCTTATGATAACATCCCTTTTTCCTCTAGGCATACTTGGAGCTAGTTCCTATGATTATGATATTCTAGGACATAGAGTTGATACATGTGAGTTAGAGTATATAGTTCTTAATTTCCTATACTACTCATGGAAGTTATTTTCATCCAACATTTCTTTTTTAACAACCAATCGTAATAGGAAGTTGTTATGTGTGTTATTCGTTATACCCTATAAAAAATATTTGCACATATCGACACTTTGATTTGAAAATCAATTTGATTTGATGATATTCATTTTGACTTAGATAATTGAAAATACAAATAAGGCAGAACATGAGAAATGCTTAGATTAGTTGAAAGCTACAAACAGAACGATCTATGTTGAAATTTGGGTTGTGCTTATCTTAGGAGCATCAAGTAAAGGCTCAAAGTTTGTGAGCCATGCGTGGAAGCAAGCTTAACAAGCCTGAATAAGATATTGCATTGTACTTTACTTGATAGATGGACAAGTAATGAAGATACATGATGAGGTATTATGTGCTTGATTGGTGAGAATCATGGGACACATATTTTCCAGCAACATATTTTTTTTCTCAAACGACACCTACTGTAACGTTGTGAAGCTCTTTAGATCTGTATAATGTGGGAGACAGGTTGTTATGTTTCAATAAGAAAGATCCAAACCTATTTTTGTCACGTCAAACTAATATGGAAGGGAGTCAAGGCTTCTCTAAAGAGTCAAACGAGTATTGAAGATTCAATGAGGGTTTGTGTATATTTTGCATCGCAAGATCATGTTTTCTGTACAAGGTAAAAACATTGAATTGTTGTGGCCATATAAGAAGTGAAAGAAAGTTGAATATTCCCCACTGGTTATCCGTTTGGGATTGTTAAAATGACTGGTTATGAATGGATTACAGAGCGGGTCTTCCTCTTTCACGGCTGGATACATAGTGCACTGTTACTTGAGAAGTATGTGAAGAATCCTTGTCATTTGTCACTAATGTGGTCCTTGTGATGATTTCTGATTCCATGGTCACGAAGTTAGAGAAGAAGGATGCTGAGCCCAGTAAGGTATGTCGGAAGCACCATGGCTAGACGAAGCAGATTGGGAGTTGGGAACTAAGATGTTAGAAAAATACTTTCTCTTCTTTGAGGGCTCTTGAACACAATCTATTATGACAGATGGTGGTGAATGTGACCTTGAGTAAGGGTTACCATAAAGGTGAAGCTCGGATATATTGTGACAGATGGTGGTGAATGTGAGTGATGTAGATGGGATTTGTGCTCCTACAAAAGTTTGATATCCCGGCCAGTTGATAAGTGAGACTGAGAAATGTATGGCCATGCTCGTGTAAGTTTGATATTGTGGAGAGGATGACGATTCCATGCCTCGAGTTTAATCTGGTTATCAGTGACAAAGGAATTATATGATCGCTATAACACTTATCACAGTTTGTAGGTTGAAGTTGTTCTCTAACTTTCCAATTACTTGGGTAGCAATGATGTCTTGTTAGATACCACTCATTTCTTGTGATGGCATAGATCAGTTATGGACATCCACTGCTAATGTAACTTGGAACCTATAGGGTCACACACATAGAACACACCTGAAAAAGGAGTTTACTCAAGAATATGGTTTAAACTTGATTGCTAAAGTGTTAGGTATTCAACTTAAACAAGATTAACAATCAGAACTCTAAAATGACTGATTCATCTAGTCAAATGATCAATTTAGATTTATGAACTGACCAATTCACATGTATGAACCGATCGGTTCAGGTTGTGAACCGAATGTATGGTTGATCAATGAGATCAGATCAAAGATTGATGTTGACATCATGTTGTACATCAATTGAATATTAAAAACCAATACAATTGTGAATAGGAAATATTGTGAACCGATCGAATCACATGTGAATGGATCGATTCAACATCAAATTGACTGGTTCATGGTTCACAGGTTCCAAAAAATTGATGAAATTCTATCTCTTTGGATCCTATTTGATCTGGAAATCCTGACCCTAACCCTCCTGTAAATAGAGGGGTAGTTGAGGCTTTTCAAAGATACAAAAATAAGCTCTAAAAATTGTTGTCATCTCATAGTTGTGGTAATGTGAGAACCCATCAAGTATTATCATGAAAGGAATAGACATAAAAGAGAGAACAAGGGAGAGCAAGTCAATGCTAGCACGTTAACTAGAAGGGACAACTCTTGTCTACTCCAAAAGGAAGACAAGAGTTCCCGATGGTTCACGTGGACTAGGTAGAGGCGAGGAGGCTTTTGGCACCCACGAGGAGGATGTTCTAAACTACCATCCATGTTGATCTACCAGAGGCCACCGTCGATAGTCGTCTAGGTGCAACTGCAGAATGAAGCACTCTACATCAATGATAGTCATTGGACTTACTCTAGGACCATGTGTATGATTTGCAACCCTCATTCCCAACACATAGTTGTTGATGCGATCTGTCTATCTAAGGGGAATATGACAATAATTTTTTTTTCTCTACCTTATCTGATGCCATACTGTCCTACAATTAGTACATGAATCTCATGTTTGTCTTCTACATCGAGCCATTTATGGACTCAAATAGGCACCAATGCTTCATACAAGCCATAAAATGTGCATGTTACCCCCAAAGCTCATATGATTATTCAATGAATATGTGCAATACACATCAAGGACTGATCATCCTACTCCTTTATGTGGATGACATGATCATCACAACAAGTGATGTAGCAAGAATCAATGAGGCACACCATTATCTTGTTAAACAATTTTAGATGAAGTACCTAATACAAATTCACTACTTTCTATGTCTAGAGATCAGTCATGGGCAGAAAGGAATTCCGGTCTCTCAACAAAAGTATACACACATATCATTGAGCGTACCAAAATATCTGACTTACGGGATGCAGACACACCTCTTGAAATTTATGTAAAATTACATACAACTGATGGTGAGCAGTTACCTGACCCCACAACGTATCACCAACTAGTTGGACAACTACTATACTTGTGTATCACAAGGCCAGATATTCAATATGTTGTTAGTATTATGTCGTAATTCTTATCTTCTCCCGCAAGTGTCTATTATATTTTTGTTCTCCATATCATATGCTACATACGGGGAACAATCACACAATCTCTACTCATGAGCTCATCATGCAACCTTATCCTACGTGAATACACTGATCTTGACTGGTTCGGATGCCTAACCACTAGACATTCCACCATTGATTTTTATCTTCTTAGCGCTTATTTACTATCATGGAGGATCAAGAAACATGATGATGCATCTCTTTCTTCCACTGAGGCTAAGTATAGAGTGATGCATGACACCACTCAAGAAGTAGCTCACACACGTTGGCTCCTAAGTGATATAGGAATTATCATCTATGATGCTACTCCTATGTTATGTAAAAATAAGAGCTCCATATGAATTGTCATTGATCCTACTTTTTTATGAAAGGACTAAGCACATATAGATTGACTGCCACTTCACGAGAGAGAATCATCTAGCTAGCATCATCACTCACCCCTTCATTAATTCTAAAGATCAGATTTGTTGACCTCTTCACAAAAACACACACTGTATCAAATCACAACAAGTTGATTCACATACTCTGCATCTTTGATCCACCTTGAGTTTGAGGGAGTATTAATATTAATTTATTATCAATTAATATATGTAATGATTGTTAATTAATATTAATATTGACTATATTCATATTGTTGACCATTGACTGTATTTATATTTTTGACTGTCAATTTCTTTCACCCACTGATCATAATTACTATGTCTTTTAGACTTCTTCATTCTCGTATTGTAAAAAGGGTCTCCTCCCCTATATATAAAAAGGCATACTCCTTGTAACAAAGACATTGAAACATACTTGTATTTTTAAGTTTCAATCCATTCACAACATTAATTGACAAAGGAGTTGGTTCAAGCTTGGTGCAAGATTAGGTCCATGGTTCTTTTGAAGCTCATAGTTATGGAGCATAGCATGAGACACTTGACATCAAAAACGTTATCAGAATGCTTATGATAACATCCCTTTTTCCTCTAGGCATACTTGGATATCTAGGACATAGAGTTGATACATGTGAGTTAGAATATATAGTTCTTAATTTCCTATACTACTCATGGAAGTTATTTTCATCCAACATTTCTTTTTTAATGACCAATCGTAACAGGAAATTGTTATGCGTGTTATTCGTTATACCCCAGTGTTTCAAAAAGCGGTATGCGTTATGCGTTCGGAGAGGTCACCTTGTAGAGTATATGCGGTATGCGGGAGTATATGCGGAAGTATATGCGGTTTTGGATTTTTTTAATTAATTATTAAAAATATATATATTAATCATGATTTACATATTTAATTTGTGCAATTGTGTATCTTAATAGTACAATTACAAGAATAATGGATGCAATTATGCAAATATGCAATTATCACAACTTAAATAAATACAAACATACACTATAATCTAAATTTAAACAAACATAAATGAATGTAAATGTATAAAAGAAGAAATCAAAATATCTCTAACTAAAAATCGGGGTATAATCGGCCTTGTATGCGGCCGTACAACCGATTATGCGGCTTGGACCGCTTTTTGGACCGATTTTCATTATGCATTTTTTTTGGAGGTCCGCACCTTGTATGCGACAGCTTATGCGGCCGCATACACCGATTTTTAAAACACTGACTATAAAAATATTTGCACATATCGACACTTTGATTTGAAAATCAATTTGATTTGATGATATTCATTTTGACTTAGATAATTGATAAATACAAATAAGGCAGAACATGAGAAATGCTTAGATTAGTTGAAAGCTACAAACAGAACGATCTATGTTGAAATTTGGGTTGTGCTTATCTTAGGAGCATCAAGTAAAGGCTCAAAGTTTGTGAGCCATGCGTGGAAGCAAGTTTAACAAGCCTGAATAAGATATTTCATTGTACTTTAGTTGATAGATGGACAAGTAATGAAGATACATGATGAGGTATTGTGTGCTTGATTGGTGAGAATCATGGGACACATATTTTCCAGCAACATATTTTTTTTCTTCTCAAACGACACCTACTGTAACGTTGTGAAGCTCTTTAGATTTGTATGATGTGGGAGACAGGTTGTTATGTTTCAATAAGAAAGATCCAAACCTATTTTTGTCACGTCAAACTAATATGGAAGGGAGTCAAGGCTTCTCTAAAGAGTCAAAAGAGTATTGAAGATTCAATGAGGGTTTGTGTATATTTTGCATCGCAAGATCATGTTTTCTGTACAAGGTAAAAACATTGAATTGTTGTGGCCATATAAGATTTGAAAGAAAGTTGAATATTCCCCACTGGTTATCTGTTTGGGATTGTTAAAATGACTGGTTATGAATGGATTACAGATCGGGTCTTCCTCTTTCACGGCTGGATACATAGTGCACTGTTACTTGAGAAGTATGTGAAGAATCCTTGTCATTTGTCACTAATGTGGTCCTTGTGATGATTTCTGATTCCATGGTCACGAAGTTAGAGAAGAAGGATGCTGAGCCCAGTAAGGTATGTCGGAAGCACCATGGCTAGAGGAAGCAGATTGGGAGTTGGGAACTAAGATGTTAGAAAAATACTTTCTCTTCTTTGAGGGCTCTTGATCACAATCTATGTGATGAGACTCTGTTGAAGCGCGATGATGTAATCAAGTGGAACTTTTGAGGTAGTCCTCTTTGAGGAATTTTATAAACATCTAGAAGAAACGTGCATGCGTGACTCTTAGCCGTCATAGGACAGGGAGGCTTGGCCCAAGATCGGTGCCATAGAATGAGCCTCCGACGACGGTTCATAAGGCCGTGCTTTGTGTCCGACCAAGGGCAATAGGGAAAATGAGCAGTTTACATTCAATTCAGTTGCAATTCATCATACCTCGAGTACCCTACAGGTTTACACGAGAATTCTTGATATGGATCTATTGGTTACTCAATTTGTGGACCTGCATACATTTCGAGTTATTAAGGTACGCAGGAGAACAATTGACATGGAAAGAAGCACAGAAACAAAGACTCAGATCGTACACATATATACTACACAAGCACTTTCATCATAATATATATACAAGAGAATTGAAGAAACAAACGAATAAACAATAGAAAGAATCCAATAAATGAGGCATGTTGCTGCCGGTTACACGCATGCGAGCACGGATGGGAACTAGGCTCGGTGAACTCGATCGATCCAGAATGCTTCTTCGCAATCCATGCGTGATTCACGTACCCGATGAATCATGGTGAACCTGATGAATTAATTGATGGGGCGTCTAGATAGTGGTGGTTCTGTCAGGCTGGCCCGCCGAGCTTTCCTCCGTGGAACCACGAGCACTGCTTCTGCACAAATCCGCACAAGCCTTCTCGCCTATGCGGTCCTCGTTTCGACATTCCAGACGCCACCCCTTTTGAATTCAGGAGCATCCTCCGCGCCTACCTCGTCATCTTCCATCGATGGTAATGAGAAAGACGAAGATGACGATCCAGACAAGGAGGAGGACGAGGTGGAGGTAGAAGAGCCGCCAGTGATTAGCCGCCCGCTGAGCTGCCGTGCGTACGCAACAACGGCCTTTGCCCACTTCTTGATCTCTCCCTTGATCCAGTCCGGGTCGAGGTCCTTAAGCGACCCTGCGGCGGTGTCTATCTTAAGGTCCAGCCCGGACACGCACCTCTCGTAGAGCCCGACAGGAGCAGGCCTCTGCAGCTGCAGATGCCGCCGCTCGCAGACGTCCTGCCCGTCACCAACAACAGTGTTGTCGCCGCCGCCGCAGCACCTGGTTGCTGCGCTCTGCGTCTCGTCACATCCGGTGCAGGACAGCGCCGTCGTGTCGACTTTTCCGTCGATCGAGCTCGACATGTACTTTATCGCCAGTTTGCTTTCTGTCGTCGTCGTTATCGCCGTCGTCGACCTTGTCGTGTTTCTTCTCTTCAGATTGCTTGTGAGTTGATCTTGCAGGCAAACCCAAAGTGATTGAACAACATCTCGCTGTGCGTCTCTTGTTTATATATGCACCCACAAATCAAAGTCGGTCGCGCAAGTCCAAAACGCACCCAAGCCTAGCTAAGAAGCAACCGGCTTTTTTCCACGCCTTCTGGTTTCCCGCGCGTGGAGGACTACCACGGCAAGATTTACGGTCACCTGCCGGCGGGCCAGGGTCTAACTATACATGCCCGACGGGTTCCGTCAATGAAGTGATTTTCCTTCGATCATCCTCGGATAGTCGTATGGACTTGGTTGCAACTTGGAAGACAGGATCACACGTATGCGGGGGCGAGCCGCGTGCGTGCCGTCCCGCAACTGGTGAAACACCACACGCCTCCCCCCTGGCCCATTTCCACCCCTGACTTCGCTCCGGCGGCTAGCTATAGCCAGCTAAGCTGACATTACTTTCTTGCTCGATCGGGCACCATAGCATATTTTTTCCTCAAAACTCACTTGTCGTCCTATAGGATTCCAGATAACCCCCTAATTCCTAGAAATCCTAATTAGCTTCCTCTCACACTACCGTCATAAACCAGCCTACGGCTCGTCTGTTTTTATCTTTCACTTCCACAAGTCCACGAGCTTCCATCTATGGTTTATTGTTTTCTTAATATAAAAAAACGACTTAATCCAGAATTGAGTTGAATTGAATCCAAATTTAAAAAAGGCTACATCTGAAAGTAAGATTAGTTTTGTTATGTCTAAATGAGAACTAAACTCAAATTCGATAATAGTTACATGTATTCTCCCAAATAAAAATAGTCTATTGCCTTTTATATTATGTTATTTTATAATATCATATGGTTATTTTGGTGTCTTTGAAAATTTTGGTTTCGTTTAGAAAAATAATAACTCATACTATGTACTAAATTTTAATATTAAAATCCATATTGTCCGGATCTATCAACCTAGAATCGGACTCAATTGTAATATGCACATCAACTTCTAAGATCGAGTTCCACCCATTGTAACCGGAACCAACCCCAAAAATTGATTTATCAATGGTCGGATCGGATTTGATTGAATGAGTTCATGCACCAGTTGGTTTGCCCTAATCAACCCTATGTGTTTAGCATCCGATTTTTGACAATACGAAACTTAATCAAAAACTTTTTCCCGTAGGAACTGAACTTGGTATAACTTGTCCAACAATAACCAAACGATACATTAAACAACACCACTACGTGTACATAATCCTACTATATATAGTTCTTGTGCAAATGATTCAAGTTGTTAAGTTATTTGAATATAATTTTACCTAAATTTTAAACGTGCAACCAACTAGATATATTAGTGTAATGTGATATCAACATAAAAATGGGATATAGGCGTTGGGCTACATTAAGTTTGTGCCTTAATTATGGGTTTCAAAAAAAAAATTAATAGATATATTTGGTTCGTTAGTGGTTTCAAATTTGGTAAAAGATAGTTTTGAATATCATATAGAATATAGAATTCAAAACCTATAACCAACCCACATACTTGTTACCCAACACTCCAAAGTTTTAATTTAAAGTTAACTTGTATTCTCTTAGAAATATATTGTTTGGTTGCATGTTTCAAATCTTGACAACAATCTGATTGCCATAATCTCTTATACAAGAACCATTTATACTAGTACTATATACAGACTATGCATCCATACATAGTGATACTTCTAACATTGATTTTTGTTGGGTAACTTGTGCCCCAAGTTTGGCTTGAGCCAAAATAAAAATCAAGTTAGATTTGAAATTTATTGAAAATTGGATTTGAAATTGACACAATGGGTTCACTTGACGACCAAAAATTATTAAAATTGCTCGCATTCTAGATCTAGTACTTTGCCAAAAATATGTGTCTCAATTAGTTCAACTCTGGGTTGAGCAACATTACATTGACCGACTTATCAGCGACCAAGAACTGGATATGTAACACCACTAGGTGGTGAACGGAGAAGTATGAACTTGATACAAATTTTATTAAAAAAAATCTAAAACAAACAAACCGCATATAGAAATAGTGGGCGGTGCGATTTAGTTAGAAGAAAAATATAAAGATAACGACTATGGTATTTCTGTTGTCGTTGTTGTCGTGGCTTAAATTTGAGGATTTTTGGTAACAAATTAAATATCTAAACATATGTATGTCCCATCTTTGAGAAGAGAACACTAGTTAATTGGTAAACGGTGATATCGTCAAGAGGGGGTTTATTAGGTTGTTTGTAAAGTGGGGTGTTGTTTGAATTTTATTGAGAGACAAGGGGATTTTGGGAAATCTTGTACATATTATTTTTCTCCATGTTGATTTCTCAAGAGTCCGTCCCCCCCTAACAGCTGTCACGCGTCTGTTGATATCCATCCCAATTACTTGTTATTTTTACCTTACTGCTCTCCTTGGACAAACTACTACGTAAAACCTGGCCTCCCATGAGAAGGCAGCCAAGAGAAAGGAGGCAACAACAACAAGCTCGATCAACCGATCGCGTAAGGTCAAAACCAAAGCGATGCCAGACACATCTCCGCATCCACTCCGTAAATTGCTTCGCTCGATCTTCGGATTGAATCGGGCTTGCGGCAACCAAGTCGTCCACGCTACCCCAGCAGCTAGCAGCACTCTTGTCCGTGTTATGTAACAAGTTGGCGGCGTCGTATCGCCGGGCGTGCGCTAACGAGTCGCTCCTTCTTGGTATTGCGTCAGCAGATCCTCTGGTCGAATATGCCGCTAGTCAGCCACCTCAACGTACTGTTGTAGCTCCCTCTCTCTCTCTCTCGTCCGTGACATCGATTGACGAATATTCTAGTTCGGTTAAGGACCTGTTTTTGCCCCGTCAAAATAAGACAAGTCGTCTACCATGTAATTCTGTTGGAACCTAATAAGAAACCGTGTGACAACAATACGTATCTGACCCGTGCCCCTAGTATTACTGCTACCTACTACTACTGCGTTAAAACCCGGTCGTAATCGCGAGAGTCCACGAGCGCAATTACCTGTCTCTCTCATAATCCTATCCCACTCATACCATTCCAGATGACTCTGGAAATAAACATCATCAAGCCTTCATCCCCCCACCCCCTCTCTTCTCCAATTTCGACGTTGCTAGTAACGGAGAAAAACCAAAACATGGATATCCCTCAGTTATCCCTTACTTCACATTCAATCTGCTTCATTCATACACACGACTCAAAGAAGCACACCTTTGTGGTTGTTGCGAGACATCATTCTAGGTCTGACAGTAGCAACTATATATGTGAGAGGGTGCATACGTGACTCCCCAGAAAACAATTAGTTTCCAAGATTCGATCTTGTCCACAAAGATGAGAAATGGAAATCTCACGTTACGGAAGTTAATGGTAGACATAGATATTGAAGAATAACACACGATTGAGAGGCATATCTTGTCAATATAGTGCAATCTTAATGTTAGTCTTACACTAGGAAATAAAAGGAAGCATTGGTCGAAAAAAAGGAAAACAAAAAAAAATAAAATCAAACCATAAACCTCTAAAATGAGATCCAAAAGAAAACATAATCCAAAAATGTATATGAATTGTGAACAAGTTGGTCATTGGACTGAGTAGTATCTCACAAATAAGACCAAATAAAAATTATGATTAATCAGGAAGTAGTGGTTGACATGATGATGAGTATATTCACTACCCAATGAGTACATTCGTAAAAGTTAAACTTTTTTCTATATGTGAACCACTTCACTAGGATATTAGATACCAAGGTTAATGGATAGCCCACTGACATTTAGAGATCACTTGACCATTGCACCCAGAGACGAATGTCACAGATACTTAAAGTTCCCCTCATAAAATGCTATCTAACGCCTTCATTTTCACAACATTCACATATATGAGAAGAATCATCATTTACATTAACATGATAAGGGGATTGTCACAAATATGAGGATCACTAAATACGTAAAGTTGGAATTTTAACGAATTTAGGATATATATTTAAAGCATAAGCATAGGCATTCTCACCGGTGAACAAAGAAAACTACAACTAAAGCATGATGCACGATGCATGATCATTCATAGATGAAAAATCAAACTATACTAAACCTCTTTATTTATAGTTGGTACACCCTCTAGGTTTCTTTAATCCTTGAAAGCATGAGAAAATACATCCTTGAGTCTTACCCTCTTGGTTCTCCTCCCCTGTGAACTTTTTTTATCCCCATCCATGTGAAGTAACAAAACTATGTAATTAAGCGACATTGAGCATTCTAAAAAGAAATTAATTTATACTTGGAAATAAGAAGTGCATCTAAGAAAATTAATATAATTGTATTTAAGGTTCATCTTGATTTAAATCCACTGGGATCAACCTTGGAAAGTTTTTTGATCCAATGGTCAACACCATGAGTCAACACTAGGTATCAGTTGTGTCCAAGTTGTTGTCATCAATGAATGCATTGATATGATTGCAAAGACCACCAACGTCGATCGCCCCACATTGACCTTCACAATGATGATGTAATGACCAGATCTTAATGATCAACTTTATACAAAACTTATACCAGAATATTTAAACAAATATTTGTACTTTCATGGTTTACACAGAGTTTATGAAAGACTATACATACAAACTACAATCAAAAGTATGATTCTGATCTACTCATCGATCCACAAAGAACATATCATGCATGTCCTTTCTATGTATTCTTTGTAGTCCATGAATTCTCATAGTGAGTAAATCTACACGTGGACCACAAAAAGGTTTGGATGAGAAAATATGGTACTAAATCTTTTAATAGAAATATTTAAATAAATAAGAAAAAGAGAAAATTCTATGTATTCATAAATTAGGTTATGATTATTTGATGGACTAAGGTCAACAAGTTAAGGATGTCAATGATGCTAGTTTGTGAGATAAAATTCACAAGAGTATTCAAAATATCAAATTCTCTAAGATTTCTTACAAAAAGAAGTAATCAATAATATCAATAATTTCAAAATTTTAGCTATCAAAGAATTCAAAATGTAATGATTTTTCCATTAGCTCATCATGTCTATTTTGTTTTTTCCAGGACTAGGTTCCTAGTGTTCTCCCCTCTATGAGATAACAACACTTTCTCCTAGGGGGTAACCAGTATTGAGGGCCTCTATGTCCATTATCTACCATGCATACGTGAGGGATATGATCCTTTGAATCAAGGAGCCGTAGCACTAGCCAATATTCAAATTTTGTGCCAATGAAAAGATCCAATTTTTTTCAGTATTTATTCAAGATTCTAAATAGTTGTGGTGAACTTCACATAGGAAAGACAAGGATAATAAATAAATTAGGTTCACCACTTGACAAGATTCTATAAATGTAATTAAAAAAGGATAACATTGCACAATAATTGAACTAGAGAAGTTATTATCTTGGACTCCAAAGTTCTCATAAACTAGAATTCAAGTGAATCCACAAATTGATGAAGAAAAACTACATATTAGGACGATATTGATAATAATTGGCTTGGAATCAAATGTTTCCTAATTTGAGTTATTTAGGATTAGAGTCTCAACCTATGCTTAATGTTCCATGTTTTGCCATTATCTTCCTTTTAGGCTTCTAACTGATTTATTATTTGATTAATGTCTCATGTAAATGTATATATGCATAGTATCATCTTATCATAAAAATTATGTCTACATTATGTATTAATAAATATCACATGGTTTACCAACAATACTTCCATGCAAGGGATATTATATCTACATTCTTTCTCTCTATATAATTGCCCTTTTTTATTGGAATAGATTCACGCGTGTCCAAGTTACACATATGTGTAGGAATTAATCTGTCATTTACACTTAGATCTTCTAATAGTTTTTTCCTCTGATTTTATACACTTTCATTAAGTCCACTAGAGTCACACATGTAGGTATGAATATGCTTATAAAATCCTTTTGTATTTATAATCACTATCAAATATGTCGATATGCATCTAGGAATTTTGATTTGTGAAAAGAATTGCAATACTATACAAATTGTTTTGATTAAGAACTACAAAGATATGACCCATCACAAAACCACTTATTAACTCACATACATATATGTATACTAGTACTAATTTGACATATAATAAGTGATACGATTAAACTTTACGTCAAGCACAAGTCTATGTATCAACGTTATATAAGCCTTAAGAGGTCCGGATGTCGAACTCAGGGAAATGTTAATTCAAAAACTACTACTAACTCTAATGCGATCAACTAGGCTGATGAAGACTTGATTGAAGGTATAATTATCTAAAGAAAAAAAATAAATATAAAATTACTGGTTATTGATCTCATTTGGAGTGAATTCCTTAGGATTACAGTTTCACCTCAGTTAACATTACAATTAACATCATAACATTACTAAACATCTTTCCTAATCCTAGACTAAGAGACACATAGAAAGAATTACCTACTCTCACAATGTAATTCACTACCTAATCAAATACCAAACCCACTATCATAACGATTGTGTTATTAGTTAGGTGCTTTATCAAAAGTTTTGGGTAATCTCTTCATATTCATAAGCCTCCTTTCTCAGAGGACGATATAAAACATGTATTTCTATGAATTTTCCAACCATTAATTCCCTTTTTCAAAGCAATTAAAGGTCTAATTAACTACCTATGGTGATCAAACATGGATAGTTCATGACAATCTCATAGAAATAAGTCCAAAAATTAAGAGAAATTGATATATTAATGCATAAAAGTCAATTACAATACACAATCGGGCTACTCTTGGGTCCTAAGGAATAAGGAGTTTAGCCCCGCATGATTTCCATTATCAAATACATGAGTGAGAAGAAGAAAAATGTGGAAAACATTAGTAAAACTAAAGAACCCCTAAAGAAGATGGTATGGATGATCCCCTATGACGAACGTGATGATTCACTATCTTCCGGATGCAAATCCGTCCTCTGGAGGTGTCCAAATCTCCCAGAAGGTGGGTTTCTTCTCAACTTTCTCCTCTCCTTGCTCTCGGCTATCGTCTAATGGAATAGAATGAGATTATTCGGTCTGGCCAAAATCCCCCTATATCATAGAACTGACTTAGGACGTCCTTAATTGAGAACCGTCATATTAGACTTAATTTTCAAATCTACATGATCCTGCATGTCGGCACTATCGACAGGGTGTTGGTACTATCGACATTTTCGATAGTTGTGGTCGCCTATTAAGTTATTGTTACAACCGAGTTGATGTTGGTAGTACTGACATTTCTTCAAAAGATTCGGAGTCTTTGTTGTATGTTGTCGGTAGTATCGACTTTGTGGTCGGTACTACTGAGTCTTCTCGATTTCAATATGTTCCTCTCTAAGTAAGTGTCGGTACTACCAACGCCAAAGTCAATAGTACCGAGCTATGTAGATTCCTATAAATATTTTTTGAAATCCACAAAAACCAAACAAGTTCTTAAATAATATTAAATTATTTAGGAACAATAAAATTACGTTTACTTGATGCAATTAACTATCGTAGGATAATGATAGTACATAATGCACACATTAATATGAAAATAAACAGTAAGTGCACCGAAAATCCATATTAAATAGCCTATGAAAATGACAATTATTTGGTGCATCAAAATCTTCTAAGCTTAAATGTTGCTCATCCTCGAGCAACACACCCTCAGATCTATTTGAGATAAGTAAGCAAAAGGACATAAAATATGAATTTCTTTTCTCAACTATCCCCACCTGGCGCTCCCAAACCGGCCTTTATTGACCACTGAACAATCTACTGCTCTATAGAGACAAAAAATATCCATTAAAGTTGTCCTCTCTTAGATTAGCGAAACACTATCAATAGAGCAGTTAATATAATAGTCAATCAGACATTCTCTTGGTGCATCATGTGATTTCCTTTCTACATTGGTCTTTCCTAACTGCCAACTATTTGGAAGCAATTCTCCTTATAAGAATGAATGAGGAGAATAATCATTTAAGTGGACTACCGATAAGAGTAATGAATGGAACAAATTAGGTGTCTAATGAAGAGTCACAAGTAGCATCTGAATTATTTATGTAAAAATAAAACATGTTGAACCTATATGGTGAAGATAATGAGAAATGCATGAATCCTAATGCCTAATATAATGGGTGCAATGATGCATGTGTTGAAAATCTCATCAATTGGATGAGAAGAAAAGTAAAGAAAAGAATACATCATGGAAATATTTCTATCTCTTTGTGAATAGTTTATGGCATATTTTCTCCCAATTTATTTCATGACATTGCATTTTTTTTCTTCTTTTTTTCATTGGCCCACTATTTAGCATGATGGAAAGTTATGCTCAAGCTTCACTAACATGTCACATTCATTTCATTTTTTTTCTTGTTTTTCTTTTGAGGGTATGGATGTGTATCCCTGTACTCTTATTTTAGAGGAAAATAACATAACCACATGATGTAAAATTGAATGATGAAAAATCTATGTAGTCTACATGTAATTATAATTGTTATGCAACTAGATATATACACAAGAAATTTTTTATGCATATGCTTTTTTCATTTGGTAACTAATGCAATAAAAGAGAAACTAACTATCATGTCACCTATCATACTATGCAATGCAACCAATAGGAAATAATTCAAATAACTTGATCATCTTAAGGTGGCGGGTCAAAATGAGTGAGAAATGGATGGAATCACATAACTAAGAGACAATTCCTTTCATGAACTATGATATGTCCCTCTTAATGATTTGTGTATAGGGTAACCTTAGGATTTCTTTCTTAAATTTTAATTTAAGATCCCGTTGATTGTTTGATCAATTTAGTATCAGACCCCATCTTCATCTACATTACATGAATAATTAAGATTTCCATTCATATCAAATGTCCTTATATATATATATATATATATATATATATATATATATATATATATATATATATATATATATATATATATATATATATATATATATATATATAGAGAGAGAGAGAGAGAGAGAGAGAGAGAGAGAGAGAGAGAGAGAAGAGAGAGAGAGAGAGAGAGTGAGGCTAGAATACACTTGAGTGTATTCATAGCAGAATACACTCAAGTAGTTTTTCATGATACGATATTTTTTTTAAAAATATAATCCATTGATCTTCTTAAACATGTTGTGAATAGCTCATATGCAAAATTTGAGCATATTTGGACATTTATAGGTTATGTTATAAAGACTGCAAAAATTATACATTTCAAATTAGTTTCACGTGCCAATTTTGTTGCCCTTGGATGAGTGACTTACACTCACCCAAATGGGCTCAAAGTTTGTATGTAGCCTAGTCATAGTATGACAGTGAAGATCAATAATTTACATTTTGCAAAAAATAGTCTTGATATGAAAACACACTTGAGTGTATTCGTGCGATCTGTACACTCGAGTGTATTCTAGCCTGACTCTCTCTATCTCTTTCTCTTCTCTCTCTCTCTATATATATATTCATTTTAATTTCTAATACAAACACCCAAAAGCACATGAATTGACATGAATCATGAATTAAGCTCTACTTTTACACTAGATAGATAGTGGATCCTACAACTTGGAAAAATAAAAATAAAAAAGCAAATAATGACTATAAAAATAAAGACTAATGATAGAATTGTTCCAAAACCTCCCAAGCTTGAACTTGACTATGTTTGCATGGTCAAAATCACACTTAAGAGGTGGAATAGTGGAACCAGATCAAAAGGGTGGTGGTGGAGGTTGTGGCATGGTAGGATCATGCAGATAGAAGGTTCCTTGAAATGCCTGGGGTTGCTGGTCTTCAGGTGTCAGTACTACCGACTTGGTGTTGGTAGTACCGAGTCTTCGAATTTTCTCAATACTTCTGAGTGTGATCTCGGTGTTTCAAACCTAGAGCATCATTGCACGTCGGCACTACTGAGTTGGGAGGAGGTAGTATTGATTCCTTATCAGTTTACTTGGCCCCTCTTCTGTAAAATGTCAGTGCTAATGAGCTTTTCATTGGTAGTACCGACTTCCTATGAATTTTTATTTGACCCCCTGTGATGTCATCGGTACTACTGATGGTAGTACCAAGTTAATTGAAACTTGATTCCCTTGCCCCTGTGATGTCTTTGATACTACTGACTCAATGGTCGGTAGTACCGACTTATCATCATTCTGCACAACACACATAAATGATCAAGGAACCTTTTTTATATGAAACTAATAAAATGCAAATTAAAACTATGAAAACTACAAACTTGAAGTAAAGAATAAAATGATGATTGGGTTGCCTCCCAACAATTTCCCTTGTTTTACATCATAGGCTCGACAAGATGAATTTTCTTCAGCCTGGATTGTCACGGGATGGTTGTGAAGATTCATCTAGAAGTCTGAACTCTACTCTGTCATCATCTATCTTGAGTGTTAAGTTGCCTCTACCAATGACAATGATCACATCGACTATATCTTGGAATGGCCTTCCTAACAACATCTCTGATCGTTGAATCTCAGGCATATCTATAACCACAAAGTCAATAGGAAAGATAAATTTTTCGATTTTGACTAGAACATCCTCCCATATCCCATACGACCTCATAATTTATCTGTCCACCAACTCGATTATCATGGATGTTTTCATTAGATTTTTCAATCCCGACTTTCAAAAAGTAGCTAGAGGTATGAAATGTATGCTCGCCCTAGAGTCAGTTGTGTTTGCTGGAAGTGTTGATTGCCTATAGAATAAGGGATGTAGAAACATCCTGGATCTTTTGTTTTCCTTGGTAGCCTTCCTTGGATTATGGAACTCAACACTTTATCAACACAGAAAAAATTTGTATCTTTAATCTGTCTTTGCTTATTGATGATATCATTCAAGAATCTTCTGTATGCAGGAATTCTCTCTATTACCTCCATGAGTGGAATGTTGATGTGGAGCTTTCGGAAGATGTCTAGAAATTTACTAAAATGCCTTTTTTATTTTCTTAGCTTCAGACTATCTGAGAATGGAACATTTGGCTTCTTTGTGCACTTGTGTGAAGGGATATATGGCACATTAGGGATCTCCTCCCCTAAGCTTGATTCAACGCCACCTTCTAGGATAGAATTTGGCACATCTCCTATGGATGGAATGTCATGTTGATTCTCCATATGAACTGTGGGTGTCTCCTTATTAATTGTGGTTGCTCCACTATGCAGTAGAATTTTCACCTATTCTTATGCGGTGGGACCTTTTCTGGAATTGGAGATGTGGACACGTTAACGGTGGAACTTTGAAGTACATTGTCTAGCATTTTGCATCCTCCTTGTAATCCATATAGACTGTAGGGGAATGGAACCTTAGGCACATACACCCAATCTGGCTTTGCAATGCGCCACTTGGGTGGCTTCTCAGTATGATGCTCTGGCTCCTTAACAATAGAGATAAGCTTCACTTGATGATGTTGATGAGTTATTTTTGTATTTCCAGGGAATCTCTGCTGAAAGGGTTTCTTCAAGGAAGCCACTTTCTCTTCTATATGAGAGGTATGAGTCTCTATATTGTGAATATGTGTGAATCTGAGAGGTCTGAGTCTCTAAATGATAGCTTCACTCTATCTGACCACCTAGCATGTCCTTAATGTGGTCAATCTTGTTAGGGCCCCTTTCATGTTGCTGTGAATTTCCTTAATGTTGTGATTGTGATGGGTCATAGTGAAATTATTAGGGTCCTTCCAAGAAAACTTAGGATCCTTCCTCTATGAATAGTAATTGCCCCTATAATTCTACTGATGTGTGAATATGCACTCTTCTTCCTCTCCTCTAGAAGAGATTCCATCCTTCTGACATAGTTTCTTGTCTATGAGGTCTCATTTCTCATTCTATACAGATATCACCTTGGACTCTCCAACACTTTTAAGGGTTGCTAGAAGTTCTCTTTCTTCTCCCCAGTTTTTGTTTTTAGCCATATTCTTCAGGATCTCATGGCACCTAGATGGCTTGTTGTTGAGGAAGAAACATGTTCCTACACTGTCAAGTGTGGTCCTATCCCCTTGATGCATCCCATAATAAAAAAGCTTTTCCTGACCATACAAATTGATCACATGATGAGGGACCTCCCTCAACATATATTGATATCTCTCCCATGTTTCAGAATAAGACTCCTCTGTCTACTGCTTGAAGTTGTATATCTTTCTGACCACCTTGTTAGTCTTCTGAGGTGGGAAGTAACGCTCAAAGAAAGTGTCTATCATTTCCTCCCATGTTTTTATCAGCTCAAGCAGGAGATTGTAGAACCACGACTTAGTGTTGTCCTCTAGTGAAGATGGGAAGAGCTTCAAATATATCATAGTCACTAGTATTCAGTCAATCTTAACTATATCACAACTTTCAACAAAATTGTTGAAATGTGTCATCAGGTCTTCAATGATGTGGCCATGGAAATCCTATGATTTGACCAATGCCACCAACCCGGGATCAATCTTGTAGCTGACCACATTTATAGCCTATCTTTTAATTGGCCCTAACTGAGATGTTGAGGAAGATGCCTTGATCTTCTCCCAAATAGTCTATTATTCTACTGGGCCCCCCATCTGAGCCAGCTCTAGTTGTTCTGATTAAGGTATCAGAGTCTCAGGTGATGGTGTCTCAGGTGGTGGAGTCTGAATCAATTGTGGTGCAAATTCATTGTATTCCCATGCTTTACGTAGGAAATTCTCTGGAAAGGCACTCTTTGACAATGAGGCTTCATAATTGGTGCTTCTTATTTGCACCATACACTAGTACCTCAAATAGTTAAAAACAATGTGAGTACATATACTAATGATTGAATAAATGATATTTAAAATTTAGCTTAGAAAGAATAAAAAGAAAAATAAAAGGTGTGGCATGTTGGGAAATACGACATCAGATAGGTACTAAAAATATAAAATTTATTGACATATTTCCAATTAACCAGTAGATCATGTCAATAACTCTACAATGGAAATGATGGTTTCACAAAGATATACTCAATCCTGGAGTAAGTCCAGTGACAATCCTCATCGATGTAGATGTGCACTCTATCTTAGGCGGTGTCTGTGCAACTCCTGGTTACACTAGGACTTGTTTGACTGCTCCTCCATAGATAGTAGACTCAAACATTGTCGTTTGCAGTAGCTCCTCTCGTCATAGACTGTTGGCTGAAGTTGTCCTCCTTGGAGATGGGAAAAGGCCACCTTGCCTCTAGAGAAGTTCATACAAACCAACTAGAACTCCTGTTGTCCTGCTAGAATGGACATGAAGGAGTTGTCCCTCCCTTTGGTATACTAGTCACCAACCTAATCTCCCACAACAATGATCCTCAGTTGTTTCTTTCCCTTGTTATCCCTCCGTAGTCGGGTAGGATTTGCTTGGGCTCTCTCGGTTACCACAACCAGAGAGGACAACAATTGTCAGAGAAACTGATTCTCAATTGTCTGTATTGGGTTCTAGGAATCCCCCAGTACCTCTCTATTTATAGTAGAGGCCAATGTCAGGCTCCTAGTCTATGCGGGAGTCAAAAGGACTAGAAGATCTTGAATTTTTGCAACTATTCTGGAAACTTCACAACCTACGACAGCTGAAATGGTCGTCTGGAAACCTAGAAAGCCATTTGGAATGTGAGACGATCATCTAGCATGAGAGACATTTGTCTAGCATGCAATACAGTCATCTCACACTGCAAGACCATCGCCTCACAGTTTCCCAATTTTGTACATATGTCGACAATTTAATTCCAATTAGTGCATGTCATGACGTCAACACCAATCCTTGATGCAATCAAATTGCACCCCTGAGATGGACGTTTGATGCATGTGAGATGGGTGTCTCACATCACTCAAGACAGGCATCTCACACAAGTGAGATGGGTGTCTTGTAGACTAGTCCAGGCATAATTCCAACCAATGTATAATACACTAAGTCTGACACTCCAAACGACAGTATCAACACTTGAACTGGTTGTTTGGCAGTTTAGTCAGCTGATCTATTGCGTGAGTTGAATACCTAAACACTTTAGTAATTAATCTAATTATCTTTCAAGATTGAATTCCTCTTCTAGATGAGTTCATATGTGTGTGTGACCTTATAGGTCCCATATTACGTTGGCAATGAATGTTCATAACAACTTATGACATCACAAGCAATGAGTGGTGCCTAGTCACACATCATTGCCACCCAAGTAAATGGAAAGTTGGAGAACAACTTCAACCAACAATTTGTGTATGGTGTTATATTGTTTGTATAATTCCTTTTTCATTGATATCTAGATTGAACTCGAGGCATGGACCTGTCATCCTATTCAACATTAGATTTATGTTTCTTGTTATAGCAGACTGTATAAGATATGTATAAGTTCAATATCATATATTGACTCAAATGTACATGGCTATGTTTTCTCAGTCTCACTAACTCAAGTGGCCTTGAATATCATACTCCCATAGGAGGGACAAATCACATCTCTATCACTCACAGTCAGTGCCCATGTGTCATAGTTACCCAATCGTCACCTTTATAACAATCCATATTTTAGGATTTCATTTGATGATGTAAAAGAATACCGAAAGAAATGTGATAAGTGTGGTGATTTTAGGTCCAAGAACCACAAACACCACCATCACTATAAGACATGATTCTGACTTACCTAGTTAAGGTTTCCATGTATCACTCTTATAGTGGGTCTGTCCGATCCATTGTACTTTAACATGTATCTATATGCTTGGTTTGATATCACCATATCATTAATAATGAGATTCTATCATCATCCAACTCACACTATGATCTTATGTGTTATTTCTATCTATTTACCTTCCATAATAACAACCGATCAGGGACATAACAAGAATGCATATACTCTTAACATCTGTATGATCTCATTGTTTATGTCTTCAACATGAAGACATATATCATTGAGGAATATCATTCTCTAGGCATTTATTATGTTATTTCATTATATCAAAATTGGATAAACAAAATAAATTGGAATCTTGCCTTTATTAATAATCAAATCATTTACAAGTTATGTCATTACAATCATTTCATGATTGGCTCTCTGGGCATACATACCAGTAGACTCTCACTTGCACTTAGATCCAATCACCCACAAATCTTATTCCGAGTGACCTAACATGACCGTCATGCTTCCGCTGTGAAGGAAAGTGCCTTAGTCAAGGGATCAACAATGTTGTTCTCAGTTGGTACTCTACAAATCTTTACATCTCCTTGTTGTATGATATCTCAAATGAGATGATACCGCATTTGTATATGCTTTGAGAGATGATGTGATCTGGGTTCCTTAGCTTGTGCAATAGCTCCATTGTTGTCACAATATAGCTCAATTGCGTCGCTAATGCTTGGAACAACCCCAAGTTTAGAAATTAACTTCTTGATCCATACAACCTCCTTTGCTACATTCGATGAAGCAACATACTCAACCTCTTTTATAGAATCAGAAACTATCTCTTTCTTAGAACTCTTCCATCTTACAGCTCCATTGTTTAGGCAAAACACAAATCCTGATTGCAATTTATAATCATCTTTATCAATCTGGAAGCTTGCATTGGTGTAACCTCTTACTACCAACTCTTCCTCTCCGCCGTAGACCAAGAACTGATTCTTAGTCCTTCTCAAGTACATGAGGATGTTTTTCATGGCTGTCTAGTGAGCATCACCTGGATCTGACTAATATCTGTTCTTCATGCTTAGGGCATACGAAATGTCTAGATGGGTGCACAACATCTCATATGTGATGGATCCAATTTTCGATGCATATGGAACTATAGTCATGGGCTTCCTTTCTTCACAAGAATGGGGACATTGAAATTTAGAGATGGTATCTCCATGTAGAATGGGTAGGTTTCCTCTCTTTGAATTCTCCATGCTTAACCGCTTTAAAACTTTGTCAATGTATGTGCTCTAAATTAGTCCAAGAAGCCTTCTTGATTTATCTCTATAGATATTTATCCCCAAGATGTAGGATGCTTTTCCCAAGTCTTTCATAGAGAATGCATTTCCAAGCCATGTCTTCACCTTTTGTAAAGTAGGGATGTCATTCCCCATCACTAGTATGTCATCCACATACAATATGAGGAATACTACCATGCTCCCACTAACCTTCTTGTAGACACAAGGTTCATCTTCATTTTGAACAAAGCCAAACTCTTTGATTGTCTCATAAAAATGAAGATTCCATCTTTGAGATGCTTATTTCAATCAATAGATTGACCTTTTTATCTTATAGACTCTATGCAAACCTTGGATTTATAATACCCTCAAGTTGTGTCATATGCACATCCTCTACAAGATTCCCATTAAGGAATGTGGTTTTAACATCTAATTGCCAAATCTCATAGTCATGATAAGCTCCAATAGCAAGCATTATCCTGACGGACTTATCATGGCCACTGGAAAAGGTTCATCATAGTCAACACCTTGAACTTGTCTGAAACCCTTTGCAACCAATCTACCTTTATAGGTTTGTACTTTACCATCCATGTCAATGTTCTTCTTGAAAACCCATTTGTAGCCTATGGGTTTTATCCCTTCAGGTGGATCCACCAAAGTCCATACTTTATTGGTATACATGGATTCCATCTCAGATCTCATTGCCTCAAGCCATTTCTCAGATACTGGTCCCTCAATAGCATCTTGATAGGATATTTTCTCATCATCTATGACCAATTCACTGCCTTGTTGAGTCACAAGATATCCATATCTTTCAAGTTCAAGAGTGTGTCCTACTAGATCTACAAGGTTCCCATGTCACATGAGGAATTTGAGATTCCACAACAATTTGTGAGTCTCCTTGGTCCTCTTGTATATCTATTGGTTCAATGATCTCTTATTGGTCTCAAACCTCTTTGAGTTCCATTTTCCTCCCAATGTTTCCTTTGGAAAAAAAATTCCTTTTCTAGGAATATAGCCTCTCTGGAAATAAACACTTTGTTGTCAGATTTGGAATGAAAGTAATATCATTTGGTCTCCTTAGGATATCCAAAAAAATACCATTTATTAGACTTAGGGCTAAGTTTTTTATAAAACATTTTCCTATCATAAGTTTCACATCCCCAAATCTCCATAAAAGACACATTGGGACACTTCCCATACCATATCTCATATGGTGTCTTTTGAACCGATTTAGATGGTACTCAATTTAGTGTATACGCGGCGGTCTCAAGAGCATATCCCCAGAAGTAATTTGGAAGCTAAGCATAACTCATCATAGATCGCACCATATCTAGCAATGTGCAATTCCTTCTTTCTAATACACCATTATGCTATGGTGTTCCAGGTGGAGTCCACTAAGATACAATCCCATGGTCTCTAAGAAGGTTCTCAAACTCTTGGTTCAAGTATTCTCCACCTCGATCAGAACAAAGTGCCTTAATACTTTTACCAAGATGGTTCTGTACTTCATTCATGAACTCTCTGCACTTTTTAAGAGTTTTTGACTAATGTTTCATTAGGTAAACATAGACATACCTACTAAAATCATCAGTAAAGGTAATGAAGTACTGATACCCACCTCTAACAGTTGTTCTAAAAGGTCTGCACACATCAAGATGTATGAGTCCTAATAGATCACTAGCCCTTTCATAAATACTAGTGAAAGGGGTCTTAGTCATCTTTCCCAACAAATAAGATTCACATGTCTCTATTGATTCAAAATCAAAAGAGTCCATATAACCATCTTTGTGGAGTCTAGATATGTGATTCTCATTTATGTTCCCTACACTACAATGCCAAAGGTATGTCTTGTTTGAGTCATTGAGTTTTTTACTTTTGGTATTTACATTATATACTCTTATCTCTAGGTCTATCAAGTATAGACCATAAGACATTGGGGCACTGCCATGAAAGATCCCCTCTTTACTAATAGAACATCTTCCATTCTTTATAAGAAATTCAAATCCGTTCTTGTCCAAACAAGAAACATATATGATGTTCCTATTAATGACATGTATGTAATAGTAGTTCTCTAACTCTAGTTGTATCCCACTTGGTAGAGATAACTCATAGGTTCCAACTATGTTGGCTGCAACTCTTGTGCCATTTGCAACTCACAATTCTACCTCACCTTTATCTAAAGGTCCACTTCTTTTGAGATCCTTCACATTTGAAAGAATGTGTGATCCACATCCGATATCTAGTACCCATGATGAGGAAGTAGTATAGTCAACCTCAATAATGTATATACCAAAAGTAGAGATCTCAATCCCTTGCTTCATCTTTCTAGGTTCCCTTATCCTTCTCCTTATTTTGAGTGCAGAAGACTTGGACTTCAGCTTAGACATAGAATGCTTCTTGGCTTTGCCTTTGTCCTTGGACTCAACTCCACTGATCATCATCACAGATTTGTTCACTTTCATTTTTTCTTCAACACTTATCAAAATGTCAAGCAACTCTGACAGCGGTCTAGCCATGTTTCCCCAGTGATAACACCCGATAAACTGATTATATGATTTAGGCAATGATTGCAAAATCATATCCGTGACCAACTCTAAGCCTAAAATAAAATCCCAATCTTTCAAGATTCTTCATATGCCCAATAACATTGAGCACATGAGGTTCTACTAGATCTCATTCTGTCATTTTGCACTCAAATAGTGCCTTAAAGATATTTGATCTTTCATTCTTATCATGTTGTTTATGCAACTCATAGTTCATACAGCCCAACATAAGGTTCTTGATGTTCAAAACATCATTGGCATGCTTCAAAGAAGCATCCATGTCAGTCTTAGGTGAATTCAGAGTGGATATTAACACTGGTGTTTCGGGAACATGCATAACACTTCTCAAGTTCTTGAACCAGATATGGAAATAAATGTCGTTGAATTCATCCAATTGCGATGATTGAATGTTTTCCATTTGATTCCATAAGAGAATATTTGCATTTGTTAAAAACCCTTTTTGATTTGATTTGATTTGAAAATTCGATATTAATTAGGTCTTTAGTTAACTATTTCTCCCAATAATTTATTCAAATTGATAGCTCTCAATATAAATTTGGAAGATTGCAACATACAATCCTCTAGTGGGCGAAGATCCAAAGCAATTTAGTCAATACCCAACCAACGCTGGCACTCATGAAAAATTATTAAGGTAGGAAACATTTACCAATTACATCTTATGCAACTCTTGGATAGATTATATGCACAACTCCTTGACATAATCATCTGCATGATTCTAGACTTAGACTCTCTAAGAATCACCAGTTAAGCCTAACCTAATAGCCAACACAATAATGATGTACCCTGGTAGGCAGACCCACATTATTACCATCACCCTTCCACGAGATAAATGGGGTAAACCCTTGGGGTGACCATAATTGGTTGATCAAGCTTTTCATGTGTGATGCTAATGGAAGGCATCTTAGACTTAATATTTTATTGAGGGATTTTGTATAATACATATACATTGACCAATCACAACATATATGTAGTACGTATAATATACATGCTATAACCCACAACAAAAACTTGCAATAAACAAAAAGTGATGGTTATGGCCATACTAATGTAATTCCTTAGAGGAATAAGGAATTACCACAATCTAGGTCTACATCATATGAAACAATCTATTGTTGATGAAGATATGTGCTTGCCAATATGGTTTGTCTGGTTCAACCATTGGACCGGTCAGCTCACCTCTTGGCCGGTCAGTTTGTCTCCTCCAACCAGTCGTATGGCTCCTACAAATGACTAGCTGGACATCCTATAGCTAATCGTTTGGCTCCTCCAAATGGTCATCTCATCTGGTCCTTCAGGATCTTAGTCTACTCGTATTCTAGTCGTCTCGGTCCCATCAGATGTCATCTTGGCCCCACCAGTCGGTCAGCTCGGACCTGCCAGTCAGTCAGATCGAACCCTCCATCTGGTCGACTCAACTCCTTTGTGCGATATGTTGGTGTCTATCTTATTTTGTCAAAATAAGAAAGTAAACTATCCTACTTTTACATAACTATTGAGAAACCTCAAGTTACATTCGAGGGGAGCAAAGGTAGATGAGAATAATACTTTTACATTGGAAAGATAAGAGAGAGGCTCAGTTTGCAGACCAAGATAAATAGGATAAAAAAACCACACAACCAATATATATAGGGGTTATTGACCATAACCATGCTACACATCCACCATCAAACTTACTTTTATGGAAACACATGTAAATTGCATATATATACATATTCTTTTAGGTTCTTATGTGGTGATTAGTCAGATATGCACATCAACCAATTTAAATATTCACATCCCATGCAAGAAATAAACCCGATAAAACTAAAAATTCGATCATATCGATTATCCTAAAACATAATTAATTGACGTGCCTCTGATACCACTATTTGGAAATACGACATCAGATAGGCAACAGAAAAAATAAATTTTGCTGACATATTTCTCATTAACCAGTGAATCACGTCAATAACTATGTAATGGAAAGGATGATTTCATGAATATATACCTGGTCCTAGAGTAAGTCCAGCTACAATCCTCATCAATGTAGATGGGCACTCTATATTGGATGGTGTCTTTGCAACTCCTGGTTTGTTGGGTTTTAGGGGAGACAGAGAAGGCAGCGGAAACAAAAAATTTCTCCCCCAACCCATACCGAGGAAACGCGTCAACGTCTATATAATAGGAAAGGATGGTTTGTGGAATCATACCTTGTCCCGAGGCTTGCTCGGCGACAATACCTCGCACAATGCGCGGTCTTCAACTCCGGTCTTGGACGGTGTCTGTGCAGCTCCTGGTCGCACCGGGACTGACGACTCCTCCTCCTACCGGACTGTCGGATGACAGTTGTCCTCCTAAGCGGCAGTGTCCTTCCGCCTCTGTAGTAGTCCACACGGACCACCTGGAACTCCACTCTCCTTGTCCCACAAGGAAGTGGAAGGAGTTGCACCCTCCTGTTGACGTACTAGTCACCAACACACTCTCCTGCTACCAGTTGCAACTGCAGTTGTCCTTCCCTTACTGCACCTCCCTTTTGCGGGAAGCACTTGCTCGGGATCTCTCATGGTTACCAAAACCAGAGAGAACGACAACTTCGCAAAGCAACCAGCTTGCATTGAGTTGTACTTTGAGAAGCCCACAATACCCCTATATATATAGGCGGGTCATGGGACAGGGTTCTCTGTGCCCGGCAATGCGGGACTAAAGCAGGAGTAGAAGGGTTCAAGAATTTTCCACAAAAAGCAACCGGTTCGCAACTTGAAATGATCGGTTCACAACTGAACCTATCGGTTCGGCCATTGAGCCGATCGGTTGGACCTGAGTCGATCGTTTGGGGCACTCCAACCGATCGGTTGGTGCCCTGAACCGATCGGTTCATGGTCCTAATCCGGCTCAAAAAGACTTTCCTTGTTTCGTTCTCAATTGGTATCGTATACCAATGTTATTCCCAATCGAATTGGGCAATTTGAAACCAAAGGAAAATTCTTGCCGACATGACTTTCCCAACTGGTCGGTTGCACCAGTTGAGCCGATCGGTTCAACTCTTGAACCGGTCGTTTCAACCTGGGCATGAGCCGATCGGCCTGGACACTCCAGCCGACCGGTTCAGCACCTCAGCCGACCGGTTCATCACATGAACCGATCGGTTGGGAGCACATGTTGGGCAAAATCAGTCAATTGCGATTTCAATCAATCCGATACTCCAATCAATGCGTCCAACACCTTGAACCATATGATATTGAGCTATCGACTGATTGAGTGTTTAATTGAACTACTAAACTCCTTTAGTAATCAATCTAAACATTGCTTTGTGGACAAAACTCCTCTTCCAGGTTAAATCCTATGTGTGTGACCCTGCAGGTCCATTTCACGTTGGCAGTGAAAGTCCATAACACTTATGACTTCACAAGCAAAGAGCGGTGCCTAGTCACACATCAGTGCTACCCAAGTTAAAGTAGAAAGTTTAAGAACAACTTTCATCCTACAATCCGTGAATGGTGTTACAGTGAATGTATAATTCCTTTGTCACTGATATCCCGAATGAACTCAAGGCATGGAATAGTCATCCTGTCAACGTCCATTCACTTTCTTGATCTCAGATCAGATTGAACGAGATATGTATGACATCAATATCACATACTGATTCACACATGCGTGCGCACGCCTATCTCAATCCTACTCATCAAGTGGCCTTGGATATCAAACTCCCTCAGGAGGGACAAATCCCATATCTATCACTCACCCCTCAAAAGCCCCATGTGTCAAAGCCACCCAATCATCACCTTTATAACAACCCATGTTTTAGGACTGCGTTTGATGATGTCAAAGTGTGCCCAACGACATGTGTTGAGTGTAGTGATTTCAGGTCTAAGAATCACACTCACCACCATCACTGTGAGTACTGACTGTGACTACCATCTCATGGTTCCATGTGTCAAACTCACAGTGGGTCTGTCCGGTACCTTGTTCTCTAACAAGTACCTATGTGTTTGGTTTGATATCTCTATATCATGACTAATGAGATTCTGTCATCAACCAACACCACAATCTAGTCTTGTGTGTCATTGCTGTCTATCTACCTTCCACAATGACATCCGACTAGGGACATAACAAGAATGTACAAACTCTTAGCATACGTATGATCTCATCGTTCAGGTCCTTAACCTGAAAGCATACGTCATTGAGTACTGTCATTCTCTAGACATTCAATCTGTTCTATCACTATCTCATATGACTGAACCAGAATGAATTGGAAGCTTGCCTTTGATGTTTATCAAATCAATCTTAATGTATCCCACCAATCATCCCATGATTGGCTCTCAGGGCATACATACCAACAGACTCCCACTTGCACTGCGAGCCAATCACTCTTGAATCATATTCATAGTGATCTTCAAACATGTCCCACATGTCACTGTGCTCTAGTGCCAACATAGTGAGTAATGGCAACACCTTGCCAAAGTCAGTATAAATTGCATGTCTCTCATCTCTTCGTTGTACGCCACACGTATGAGATGGAGTTGCCGTAATATGTGATCTAGTATTCCATTGCTAACCTTTAACCACATTGCATGATCAAGGATTCCAGACTTGTCATCAATGAGTGGAATATAAGTTCATCTCATGAACCTTCAGATCCATATAGTATCCACTGCTGTTCTCTAACACACAGATACTCGGCATTTTCCTTTTAAATGGCTTTATTGGAACACTTCCAATTATCAACAAACTTTCACTTTTATACATCTCATGTATATATTGCGATTAATTTTCTGTCTTTTCAGAAGTTCGCATCAATGTAACTCTTTACATCGAACTCTTCCTTATCTCCATAGAACTAGTGCTTCACAAGCACTTATCAAGTTCTCATGGTATTCCAGTAACCCTTACTGGAAGCAGACAGACATCCACTCGTCATGTCCCACATACGAGTTAACAGGATGGGCACATCATATTGCCATGTCCTACATACAAGATGATGAATGCACTTTATTCTTGCCATGTCATACATGCAAGATAATGGGATGATTACATACATGATAGATCCATATCTATTCTTAGTGTTCCCATTCTTCATAAGAATTGGACACTTGGCCTTGGGATACTAACTCCATGTAACATGGACAAGTTTTCTCCCACTGAATCTGTGCATACTGAACACTTCAATACAGATTGCCAATGTATGCTTTCTCTTTCCTGGTCAAGAGATTTTCGAGAACTATCTCTATAGATCTCTATTCCTATCACATAGGAAACATCTCTATCTTCCTTAAAGATAATTTCCACTTTTGGATTTCCATTTTAGAACATTTCCATTTCACATCAATATGTGGAATGTGAATACGCTCCCACTAAATCACAGATCCCTTCTTTCTCTTTGACATATCAGTCAAACCCTTTGACTATATCATCAAAGTAAAAATCCAATTTTGAGTTGCTTGTACTTAATCAATCACATTGATTAGTCCATTGTAACTTATAGACTTCATTTGCATTAGTGGATTAATAAACCTTATAGGTTGTGTCCCGTACACATCCTGGTTTTATTCCTCATAGGAATGCGGTTTTAGTATCCATATGTCAAATGTCTTAGTCATTAAGTTGCAATCAACAAGCATCATCCTTCTCAAAATGTTATCCATGTGTCTTAACACTTAAGACTCATTTGCACTTATGGATATGATCCAATGAGTGCTACCATCAAGGTCATACCTTATGGTTCATATGGATGTCATTTAGGATGTAATGGTCATAAACCATAACTCAAGATTCGGTTCCCCATATTCATCTTGATAGTTGACTCATCACATGAACAACTGATCACATAGATAATTGAGGTGTATCTGTTAAAGATATAAGAACTCACAACCCTTGTGATTCTTGATTTCTTTTATTAGTGTGGGGTATTCATTTATTAAGAAGAACTCAGTTATTTGATAATCATTCTCTAACTCCTTAGAGTATGATTCCTTCTTGATTCAGACATCACCATGCCTTAATCATGAGTTCACTATGATACACTATCATAATCACTCATAAGGATCTCAAACATTTGGTCCAAGTATTTTATTCATTGATCTCATCAAGAATTAATACTTTACCAAATTTGTACTTCATTTATGATAGTCTTGAACACTTCAAGATATTCATACTGGTATTTCTCTAAACACCATTTGAAGTATTAGCATTCGCTCCAATAGGTATGTAAATACATCACATGTATCATACCTAATAGGACAATCATTCTCCCACTACCATTAGTGAGGATTGATTAATCATGAACAAGAGATTCATGTCTCTTACTGGTTCTCTAACCAAAAGAGTCTAGTTCTATCCATCATATGGAAACTAGAAATGAATTTCTCATGATTAATGCTAATTAGATTGTTTGAGTTATCTATAACTTTTAGGTATCATTTTATCTTATGCATATCAAATACCACAAGATAAGCAAGGCATTGCCACAAAGATCATATCTTTAAGATCGAAACATCAACTTTATTAATTGTCATAATTGTCATACAATATGCAATAATAAAGTGTTTCTATCTATTGGCAATATATGAAATAGAAGTTCTCAACTCTATTTCGTGCCCTTTAGGCTGAAATAAACTGAAAGATACTCCTATCTATGGCAGCAACACTTGCTCCAATGATGGGTACTTCTTTCTTGGTCCTTTCACAAAAGCCATCACTTCTTTGCGGATATTCCATATCATATATGACATATCCATATCTTGGTATCATATACCTTGGATAAAGAAGCGGTTCATTTCATGATACCTTAGGTGGAGATCTCCATCCCCTCCTTCATCTTCTTTTGTTCTTCTAGATATAGAGGGCAGTTCCCTCATACACCCTTTCCCCATGTGCCTTGAGGCTGAAGACAGCTTGGATTGCTGGCTAGCATCAGAACACTTCTTAGCTTTGCCCTTGCCCTTGCCCTTAAGACTTACCTTTTCTTTGATCACATCAAAGATTATGGTTTGTCTTTCTTCATCTTTGCCTCTACTATCCTCAACATGTCCAACAAATCTGTCAACGCTTGTCAAAGTTGTTTATGTTGTAGCTTATCATGAATTGTATGATTCTCACAACATTTGCAGTATCATACCAATAGCCAACTCTTGGCTCAGATGGAATCCTTCTTAGTCAGGTCTTTCCACATACCCAATCATATTGAGTGTGTGAATACCTTACTGGATCTCCTTTTGTCATGACATACTAGGACAGTATCTTGGAGACATCATATGTCTCATGTTGTCTCTGCAACTCACAGTTCAGAGAACACAACATCAAGCACTCCTCATCAATGTCATCCTTGGTATGCTTCCATAAGCATACTTTCAGCCATTGATGTGGTGGGATCGAGTTCATCTGGTTCTGGTATAACTAGGACTTAGAGCTTTCACTCTTTGATTGAGAACACTTCTCATCGTCCTAACCAATCGTGGAATTATTGCCATTTAATTTGTTGGTCTCAAAGACCGATCGCAAATAAAGAGATTAGTTGATTAACCATTTATTTTAACAAAAGGAAATATATGCAATATTAGTCCAAAAACTCCTTTTTGACTTGTTTTATTGATTTGAAAAGTTTGACGATAAAATTAGGCCTTTAATTAATTATCGCTCCCACTATTTTAGTTCAAATTGATAGCCCTCGCCATCAATTCGGAAGATTGCAGCGTACAACCTTCTAGTGGGCAAGATCCTAAAATCCTCTAAGCCATGGACCAGCTAGGGCTGTCACCCACAACATAGATCTCTCAGGTAGGCAACTTTTGCCAATTGCATCATATGCAACTCTTGATAAGATGTCATATAAAACTCTTTGCAATGATCATCTCCATGCCTCAAGGTACTAGATCCCATCTAGATCACCTTGTTAAGTCTGACCCAAAGCAAACACGATGAACATGCACCCTGCTAGGGCAGACCCACACATTCATCCTTCACGCTTCCACGAGGTAGACGGTGCACCACGCTAGGGCGTGCCCACACTTGGTCGAACAAGTTTTTCACGTGTGTCGCATTTGGAAGGCATCTAAAACTTAATATTTTAATGAGGGATTTGGTTTTTATATACATATACATATCCAATCACCACAATACATAGTATGTATCATATACATGCTATATCCCACAGAAAACATGCACACACGATAAAAAGTAATGATTATGGCCATCCTAATGTGATTCCTCGAGCCAAGAGGAATTACAGTCATCTAGGTCTACATCACATGCAACCTGTACAAGATGAACTATGTGCCTTGCAATCCGAGTTGATCAACTCATCACATGAATGATCTGTACTCTCCAGCCGGTCGTCTGGGTGCCACCAGCCGATTGGTTGGCTCCTCCAACCGATCGGTTTGCCTGGTCGTCATGCATCTCGTCATGTCCGCCACCCGCTCGTCTCGCTCCTTGAACCGGTCATCAACCGATCGGTTCACTCCTTGAACCGACCGTCTGGAACGTCAACCGATCGGTTCATGCCTTGAACCGATCGTTTCAGCTGTCGTCTTGATGTCCGCCGGTCTTTGACATAACAGGAAATAAAAATCTATCCTATTTATTACATTGCTTTAAAAAGGGAAACCCCGAGTTACATTCGGGGGGAGCAAAGGTAGGAAAGAATCTCGAATTATTTCGAGTTACATCGGGAATAAGAGAGGGAAGATCGGTGCGCAAACCGAGATGCAAGCAACCACAAACAACCACACACAGATAGGGGTTTATAGGCCATAATCATGCTACACACATCCACCACAAAACTCATTTAAGGGCGACGCGTATCGAGTGCATTAATAATACATATCATATATGTAATTAGGGATTTGTGGATTTAGGATTGGACATGCATAAAGCCGATATTATTCGCATCACATGCAATAAATAAAGGCGACAAACCAAAATCGATCATATCGATATTCCTAAAATATAGAGCAGTTGACGTGGCTCTGATACCACTGTTGGGTTTTAGGGGAGACAGAGAAGGCAGCGGAAACAAAAAATTTCTCCCCCAACCCATACCGAGGAAACGCGTCAACGTCTATATAATAGGAAAGGATGGTTTGTGGAATCATACCTTGTCCTGAGGCTTGCTCGGCGACAATACCTCGCGCAATGCGCGGTCTTCAACTCCGGTCTTGGACGGTGTCTGTGCAGCTCCTGGTCGCACCGGAACTGACTCCTCCTCCTCCTACCGGACTGTCGGATGACAGTTGTCCTCCTAAGCGGCAGTGTCCTCCCGCCTCTGTAGTAGTCCACACGGACCACCTGGAACTCCACTCTCCTTGTCCCACAAGGAAGTGGAAGGAGTCGCACCCTCCTGTTGACGTACTAGTCGCCAACACACTCTCCTTCTACCAGTTGCAACTACAGTTGTCCTTCCCTTTCTGCACCTCCCTTTTGCGGGAAGCACTTGCTCGGGATCTCTCACGGTTACCAAAACTAGAGAGAACGACAACTTCGCAAAGCAACCGGCTTGCATTGAGTTGTACTTTGAGAAGCCCCCAATACCCCTATATATATAGGCGGGTCATGGGACAGGGTTCTCTGTGCCCGACAATGCGGGACTAAAGCAAGAGTAGAAGGGTTCGAGAATTTTCCACAAAAACAACCGGTTCGCAACTTGAAATGATCGGTTCACAACTGAATCGATCGGTTCGGCCATTGAGCCGATCGGTTGGACCTGAGCCGATCGTTTGGGGCACTCAACCGATCGGTTGGTGCCCTGAACCGATCGGTTCATGGTCCTAATCCGGCTCAAAAAGACTTTCCTTGTTTCGTTCTCAATTGGTATCGTATACCAATGTTATTCCCAATCGAATTGGGCAATTTGAAACCAAAGGAAAATTCTTGCCGACATGACTTTCCCAACTGGTCGGTTGCACCAGTTGAGCCGATCGGTTCAACTCTTGAACCGGTCGTTTCAACCTGGGGATGAGCCGATCGGCCTGGACACTCCAGCCGACCGGTTCAGCACCTCAGCCGACCAGTTCATCACATGAACCGATCGGTTGGGAGCACAGGTTGGGCAAAATCAGTCAATTGCGATTTCAATCAATCCGATACTCCAATCAATGCGTCCAACACCTTGAACCATATGATATTGAGCTATCGACTGATTGAGTGTTTAATTGAACTACTAAACTCCTTTAGTAATCAATCTAAACATTGCTTTGTGGACAAAACTCCTCTTCCAGGTTAAATCCTATGTGTGTGACCCTGCAGGTCCATTTCACGTTGGCAGTGAAAGTCCATAACACTTATGACTTCACAAGCAAAGAGCGGTGCCTAGTCACACATCAGTGCTACCCAAGTGAAAGTAGAAAGTTGGAGAACAACTTTCATCCTACAATCCGTGAATGGTGTTACAGTGAATGTATAATTCCTTTGTCACTGATATCCCGAATGAACTCAAGGCATGGAACAGTCATCCTGTCAACGTTCATTCACTTTCTTGATCTCAGAGCAGATTGAACGAGATATGTATGACATCAATATCACATACTGATTCACACATGCGTGCACACGCCTATCTCAATCCTACTCATCAAGTGGCCTTGGATATCAAACTCCCTCAGGAGGGACAAATCCCATATCTATCACTCACCCCTCAAAAGCCCCATGTGTCAAAGCCACCCAATCATCACCTTTATAACAACCCATGTTTCAGGACTGCGTTTGATGATGTCAAAGTGTGCCCAACGACATGTGTTGAGTGTAGTGATTTCAGGTCTAAGAATCACACTCACCACCATCACTGTGAGTACTGACTGTGACTACCATCTCATGGTTCCATGTGTCAAACTCACGGTGGGTCTGTCCGGTACCTTGTTCTCTAACAAGTACCTATGTGTTTGGTTTGATATCTCTATATCATGACTAATGAGATTCTGTCATCAACCAACACCACAATCTAGTCTTGTGTGTCATTGCTGTCTATCTACCTTCCACAATGACATCCGACTAGGGACATAACAAGAATGTACAAACTCTTAGCATCCGTATGATCTCATCGTTCATGTCCTTAACCTGAAAGCATACGTCATTGAGTACTGCCATTCTCTAGACATTCAATCTATTCTATCACTATCTCATATGACTGAACCAGAATGAATTGGAAGCTTGCCTTTGATGTTTATCAAATCAATCTTAATGTATCCCACCAATCATCCCATGATTGGCTCTCAGGGCATACATACCAACATGGTTGCACTAGGACTTGTTTGACTGCTCCTCCACAGACAACGGACTCAAACATCATCATTTGTAGCAGCTCCTCTGGTCACAGACTGTTGGCTGATGTCATCCTCCTTAACGATGGGAAAAGGCCACCTCACCTCTTGAGAAATTCACACAGACCAACTAGAACTCCTGTCATTCTGCTAGAATGGATAGGAAGGAGTTGTCCCTCCTGTTGGTGTACTGGTCATTAACCTGCTCTCCCACAACAATGATCCTCAGTTGTTTCTCTCCCTTGCTATCCCTCCCTGGTCTAGCAGGAATTTCTTGGGCTTTGTCGATTACCACAACCTTAGAGGACAACAATTGTCAGAGTAAATGATTCTCAATTGTCTGTGTTGTGCTCTGGGAAGCCCCAATACCCCTCTATTTATAGTAGATTCTAGGGTTAGGGTTCCCAATCTATGATGGAGTGGAAATGACCAGAAGATCTCAAATTTTTGTAACAATTATGGAAACTTCACAACCTGTAACAGCCAAAATGGCCATCTGGAAACCCATATGGTCATCTCATACTGCAATACGGTCATTTTGCAGTTTCTCAATATGTACATATGTCAGTAATTCAATTCCAATTAGTGCACGTCAAGACGTCAACACCAATCCTTGATGCAATTGAATTGCCTCCTGAAACAACCATTTGGTGCGTGTGAGATGGGTGTCTCACATCACTTGAGAGAGGCATCTCGTATAAGCAAGACGAGCGTCTCACATGCCAGTTCAGGTAGAATTCCAGCCAATGTATAATACAATCAATCTAACACTCCAAATGACAGTTTTAATACTTGAACTGATCATTTGGCAGTCCAGTCAGCTGATTTGTTGCATGAATTGAATACCTAAATAATTTAGTAATCAATCCAATCATCATTCAAGATTAAACTTCTCTTCTAGATGATTTCCTATGTGTGTGACCCTATAGGTCCCATATTACATTCACAGTGAATGTCCATAATAACTTATGACATCACAAGCAATGAGCGTTGCCTAGTCACACATCATTGCTACCCATGTAAGTGGGAAGTTGGAGAAAAAAATCAACCTACAATCAATGTATGGTGTTATAGTGTTTGTATAATTTCTTTTTCACTGATATCCAGATTGAACTTGAGGCATGGACCTATCATCCTCTTCAACATTCAATCTATGCTTCTCGCTATAGCAGACTGTATGAGATATGTGTAAGCTCAATATCATATATTGACTCACACATACATGACCATGTTTTTCTCAGTATCCCTAATTCAAGTGGCCTTGGATATCATACTATAATAGGAGGGATGAATCCCATCTCTATCACTCACAGTTAGTCCCCATGTGTCACAGTCACCCAATCATCATTTTTATAACAACCCATGTTTCAAAATTGCATTTGATGATGTCAAAGCATACCGAACGACGTGTGATGAGTGCAGTGATTTCAGGTCTAAGAACCAAAAACACCACCATCACTATAAGATGTGATTCTGACTTACCTAGTTAAGGTTTCTATGTATCATTCTTATGGTGGGTCTGTTTGATATACTATTCTCTAACATGTATCTGTGTGCTTGGTTTGATATCACCATATCATGACTAATGACATTCTGTCATCAACAACTCACACTCTAAATCTTATGTGTTATTGTTGTCCATTTACCTTCCACAATAACAACCGATCAGGGACATAACAAGAATGCATATACTCTTAACATCTGTATGATCTCATTGTTTAGGTCCTCATCCTAAAAACATATGTCATTGAGCAATATCATTCTCTAGACATTTATTATGTTATTTTATTATCTCAAAACTGGAAAAAAAAATTGGAGGCTTACCTTTATTAATAATCAAATCATTTACAAGTTATGCCATTACAATCATCACATGATTGGCTCTTTGGGCATACATACCAACATGGCCTAGAGTGGCCAATCACAACACTCGTAGTGATGGAGTTTTCGTTTCCTTGGAAATGATGCCAAAAACATGATACGAATAAACTACACGTCAAACATAATGCATGTATCAATGTAATATAGGCCTTAAGAGGCCAAGATGTCAAACTCAAGGAAACGTTAATCCTAAAAATACTAATAATTGTAATGTGATCAGCTAGGCCGATGAAAACTTGATTGAAGATTTAATTATCTAAAGCAAAAAATATATCTATGATTACTAGTTGTTTATCTCAATTGGAGTGAATTCCTTAGGTTTATGGTTTCACCTCAGTTAACATTGTAATTAACATCATAACATTAATAAACATCTCTGCTAACCCTAGACTAAGAGACTTGTAGTAAGAATTACCCTCTCTCACAATGTAATTCACTACATAATCTAATACCAATCCCACTCTCATAAGAATTATGTTATTAGTTAGGTGCTTTATCTAAAACTCACGATAATATCTTCATATTTGTAAGCCTCCTTTCTCAAAGGGTGATATAAAACATGTATTTCTATGAATTTTCCAACCATTAAGTCCCTTTTTCAAAGCAAAGGTCTAATTAAATACCTATGGTGAACAAGCATGGATAGTTCATGAGAATCTCATAGAAATAAATCCAGAAAGTAAGAGAAATTGATATAATGCATAAAAGTCAATTACAACACATAATCGAGCTACTCCCAAGTCCTAAGGAACAAGGGGTTTAGCCTCGCATGATTTCCATTGTCAAATACATGATAGCAAAGAAGAAAAATGAGGGAACATTAGTAAAACTAAAGAACCCCTGAACAAGATGGTATGGATGATCCCATCTGATGAAAGAGATGATTTTCTACCTTTCGACTGCAAATCCGTCCTGTAGAGGTGCCCGAATCTCTTGGAATGTGGGTTTCTTCTCTGCTTTCTCCTCTCCTTGCTCTCGACTTCCTTCCAATGGAATAGAATGAAATTCTTCTGTCTGGACGAAATCCCCCAAAGTCATAGAAGTGACCTAGGGTGTCCTTAATTGCCAATCATTGGATTAGACTTAATTTTTAGATTTGCCTGATCCCGCTGCGTCGGTAAGATCGACAGGTTCGATAGTTGTGGCCGCATGTTATGTTGTCGGTAATACCGAGTTGATGTTGGTAGTACTGAGATTTCTTTGAGAAAATTTGAGTCTTTGCTGTGATGATGTCAGTAGAATCGACTTCATGGTCGGTACTACTAAGTCTTCTTGATTTCAATACATTCCTCTCTGAGCAAGTGTCATTACCACCGATGCCAAAGTCGGTAGTACTAAGCTGTGTAGATTCTTGTAATTTTTTCCTAAAATCCACAAAAATCAAACATAAGCTTTTAAATAAAATCAACTCATTTAGGAATACTAAAATTACATTTATTTGATGCAATTAAGTATCATAGGCTAATGATAGTACATATTGCACAAATTAATATGAAAATGAACAATAAGTGCACCGAAAATCCATATTAAATAACCTATGAAATGATAATTATCTAGTGCATCACTAAGTTAGTAGATCAATTAGGCAACATTATCACTATAATCATGTTTTTATATCTTAACATTCTGCTAGCTCTAACAAGGATGAAATTTTACTAAATTTTAGAAAACTTAATTATTAACTTACTAGTAATAGCACACTTATGTATCTAATTGTATACATTCTTGTATATACTACTACAATAATATCAGTTGTATTTCATTGGCTATTAATAATTTGATACATTATTTTTCTTTTCAATATCTTATTTGTTAGATCCTAAAATCTGGATTTACACATGATAGGAACAGATTATTGATCTGAAATACAAGATCAAGGAAACTCACCTATAAATTATTTGTTTGAAGTCATCTTAAATGATGGGTCACTAGATTGGATATTTGAGTGGTTGAGGCAAGTTGGGAATTTGTCCATGGACTCCACGGGTCTGTGCAAATAGAAGTAAGCACAAGTCAGGGGTATTTGGGGAAAATTTTGATAAGTCCCCTGGGTTTGAAGAATTTGATGAAAGGGGGAGAAACACATGGCACAAACCCAATTCCTTGGTCTCTCCTATATTTGACTTGATATTTTATTTGGGATTTAGCTATTTTATTTGTCTCTCCTCTATTCTACTCGAGACCTTATATTTGGTTGCAGTTACATTGATTGCATGTTTTCTTTTGGGCTCATTGGCCTCTATTATTCATGTCATATATGTAGATAAAAGTTGAAAAGGAGGAGTAAATTACAAAAGGGGTTCCACCTTGATCTTAGGGTTTGGTATTTGATGACATTTGCATTTTTTTATTTTTCTTATGGATGGCAAAGAGGTAAGAAGTGATGAAAGAGGAATGAGATCAACAGGCTGACTTATGCTTCTATGTTTTATTATTGCATGGGAGTCAGATCCTCATATTATATCAATTATTTCAGTTAATGTAGGGTAAAGAAGTGTTCACGAATATTGTTGCAAGTCAGGTTGGAGGCACGTGTAGCTTGACCTTTCATATTCCATCTGCTCATCGTCACTTCCAAGGGGAAAGAATGCTTTGTTATTGTAATCGAGGCTCATAACTGTTTAAGACATGTTTATTCCTTAAAACTTTTGCATGGGTTAGCTTGAGAAAAATAAAATGGAACATTGCATTCATATATTTCCATGTTTAGCATACATCAAAGTGGTTGGCTAGGTAAAGGCCACAACTCACAAAAAAAATTAAAAAGAAAATAGAAAACAAGACAAATGCAAATAAAATATGGAGAAAAAGAAGAAATAAGCGTTTGAGGATGAGAAAGGGAAAGGTTTGAGGTGGCGGGGATGATGTAACACCCACCCTCCATGCCAAAATTCAAAATTCTACTCGTCCTCTGGGAGATTTAATTTAGAGATGGAGGGGATTTGATATGGAGAGCGATGGAGGTGGAGATGCAGGGGTTGCACGATGTTGTTCGTCTAAGAGCGCATAATAGAACCCTAAGAGTAGGTTCTTCTCCCATTGGTAGCGTCTTGATCTGAGCACTGCCTTGGCCACTAGTTGCCATGATCTTCATTTTTTGGTGGTGAGGGTGCCCTGGGTCGTGCACCCCATTCCCCTCTGCCTACGTCTAGCCAATACTGTATTTCTAGGGAGATGGGTTGCTGATCATACAACCAGTTGATCAGAGAATTTTGATCTGCTGTTGGCATCCCCCGTCGATGTTTTAGGTGCACAAATCAGAATTCACAAGGGACATAAGTGTCCTGGGAGTAGAAGAGGAGTAGATATCAGTCGAATGGAATCTCACTAGTCGATGAAGGGCTATCTCTTGATCGCTAAAGTCCACAATTGATGTTGGTATTTATTGATGCCATTGGCGGTGTCAAGGAAGAGGTAATATGGATGCTTGGCCTTATGTCTGAATGTCACAAGGAAGATGTTGGTGTTGCCAAGCCCCGCACTTCACCCATTATATAGCTACATCAAAGAGATGTTAGGGGTGCCCCAAAATTAGCGGTTACAAACCATGCACACATTATCCCTAGTCCATAGGGACTTCATGTCAATCGTTTCCACGTAGCCCATTTTTTGCATCACTTATCATTTCACAAGATCGTGAGATCTCTTACTATCAAATGAGCAGTTGGCTGGAAAGAACTGATGGACAAATGAGAGATTTTCCCTCTCCTTCTCTCCTCATTCTCCTTATTTTCTCTTCCTTTTTTTGAAATAAATTTGTTAAAAGAAAACAAAGAAAGAAAGATAAAAATGAAAATAAACAGAATAAAAAATGTTGGGTTGCTTTTTCAGAAAGCATCCCAGTTTAACATCGTGGACTCGACTAATGATAATGTTTTTCACGTCAAACACACAACATGGTATCCCTTTTTCTATAAACATGTAGGCCATAGATCAAATTTTGATGTGCATACCTTGCCTGTGGGCAAGACCTTTTTGTCTTGATTGGTATCCTACATGTTTGTTTGTTGTAATTCTAGTTTACCTTCTACTTTAAAAGCTTCAATCGAATTATGCACCCTTTTAGATCTTCAAGAACACAATATTCAATAGTCTTCTTCCCTAGTTGTAGGATGGGTTTTCTAGCTTCGACATCCAATAGAGCTCTCACAGTGGCTAGGAATGGCCTCCCCAAAATGAGTGGGAAACTATTATCTTCTTTGATATGCATGACCATGAAATCACATGGGACATATATATCGCTTCCTAGCTTCACTATGACATCTTTGATAATTCCCAAGGGTTAAGTCATGTATGCATCAGCTAATTGAATGCTCATTGTTGTGGGCAGGATATCTGTGAATCCTAGATGCTGACATTGAGTGTAAGGCATAATAGATATGTTGTCCCCTAAGTAGGTGAGTCCCTTACAACATGTGTCGTCTCCTAAGAAGCACTCTATCCCAAATGAGTCGGGATCCTTTTGCTTCTGGGGTATTTGATTTTGAACTATATATGAGGTTTCTAGTGTGAGTTTTGCGGTCTCATAGTCCTCGATCATATATTTACTAGAGAGAAGGGTCTTAAGGGTATTTACTCCAAGCTGATATTTCAGCCTGTGCATCAAGGAATGGGATGTCGACATGTAATTTCTTCATGATGTCTTTGAATTTAATGAATCGATCATCTATCTTGGTTTGATTGAGACATCATGCATATGGTATATGTGGTGTGTACACAGGCGCTACAGTGCTACTGGTGGTTCAGAATTGTCTGCCGGAGTTGCTTCAGTTGACTTTTCTCTGGTGCTTGGCTGTGTTGGCATCACATGGGGTTCTGTTGTCTGGTCCTCTAGAGGGTTGTCTGTAGGATGGTCATTCAAGCAATTCGAGGCTTCGACTGGGGTGCTTTCATTTCTATTGGGAGGAGTAAGGATAAGAGTGGAGGTAGGAGGTGTAAGATACACATTTCCTGACCTGGTCATTACAATGTTTAACTATTTTGGGTACTCCGGATGCTTGGGGTTGTTTTTGGGATGGACAACAATTGTGCTCACTGGGGGCTGCTGACTAGCTGTCAAACGGGTGATATGAGATTCCAGTGCCTTTTGATTTAATGTGGCATTGGCAAGTTGGGTTTGGTATGATGCCATCATCTCCTGAAGTGTCTTCATTGGGTCCTACACTGGTGCAGCCTCAATTTGTAGTGGTGGGGCCTGATTTGGAGTCTGATATTGCTACTGCTGCTAGTAATTTTGGCTAGGAAAATTGAACATGAAGTTTCTGTGGTTGCACGAGCCATTGTAGCTCATCAATGCTCTACCTTGGGCAAGTGGCATTTAAGTCTGATTGGGACTTTCGACTCTAGTGGGGTTCCCATATTAGAAACTGGGATGGTTTCTAGCTTGGTTTGGATTGTAGTACTCTTGCCATGGGTTATTGTGGATGGATTTCACATCTTCTACATGAGTGACTATACACTGTTGCTCAACTTAGTGCTCGTCGAATGAAACATATACTTCTTGATAATGAATTGTGCTGTAATCCACTACTTAATAGAACTTGCAGGAGGGTGCAATGATTTGTACTTGGGGCATATGCTTCTTCCTTTCATACGCACTGAAGGATTTTTTGAGATTATCCTACTAGGGAGAGAGAGAGAGAGCTTTCAGTGCTTTGGATATAGATTTAAGTTCTAAGTGATCCTCCACCATGGCTACTTAAAACACACCCTTTCTGGAGGGTCTTGTCCAGTGAGTTTGATTTTTTTCTACAAGGTTGATTATTGTAAGTGAAATGTTTAAGATTTGTCGTATGGAGTTTCAATTGGAGAAAGAATCGAGGAACTTCTTCATCTTGTTGTCAACTCCCAAATAGAAAAATTCAATGATCTGCTTCTCAGGGTGTTGTGGTGCAGGCACTTGCATAGGAGTTCATTGAATCGCTCACATGTTTCATACACAGACTCTTCAAAGACTTGGTTGAATCATGCAATCTATCCTCAAATTAATTATGTCATCAGAGGAGGGTAGAATTTCTCTAAGAACTTGTTTTCTAGGACTTCCCACATAATGATCGGATCCTCTTGAAGAGCAATGTACCGGGCTCTAGCTTGGCCGATCAGGGAATATTTGAAGAGTTTTAGTTACATGGAGTTGTCAGTGGCTCCGAATGGCTTCATCATTGAGCTAAGGTCAATGAATTTAAGGAGATGCTCCCAATAATGATCTCTAATGCTTCTTGTAATGGCAGAGTTTTGTAATAGGCTGACCCATTGGGCTTTGATGTTGATTGTGTCACCTATAGGTTGGACTGGATGAGTTAAGTCAGTGCCCTTAGGGATGGAGAAATCTCATAGTTCTTTTGCGCATTCCGTGGTTAGGACGGCTTCTAGGTTAGTTTTGAACTTAGCTTCCTCCTGTTCTCTAGCTTCTATGGTGAGTAATTCTCACTGGACCATCATAGCTGCATCAATACATACTAGGATAGATGCCTCTACACTTGTTACATCTGCTGTGGTCTTTTCCTTGCGAAGTTTTATGAGGGTTTTCTAGATTTTTGGATTCAATAGCAATCCCGAATCAAGAATTTTGGATCTTTGAATATTCTAGGAGTACCCAAAAAGAAGCAGGATGATCGTAAGTGGTGCATCTAATTCTAGAAGATTTTCAATATTATCAAGAAAAATAAATGAATAAAAAAACCCTAATTACACTTATACTTCTAAAATTTTTTAACTACCATTGTCCTCAGCAACGAAACAAACTTTTGATGGGTCTCTAAATGTCACACCAAGAAAAATACTAAAAGATTAACTCCTAGGTTTTGTTGAGTAATATGGGTACATGATAGGCAGCAGAAACAAAAAATTTATCTACCATATTTCCATGACCAATAACTCACGTCAATAACTATAAGATGGGAAGGATAGTTTCGAGTATATACCTGGTCCTGGAGTAAGTCCAGTGACAATCCTGGTCATTTGAGTTGCACAACTCTGACTCCTAGTTGCACTAGGACTCATATGATTGCTCCTCTATGAATAGTATACTCGAACATCATCTTCTACATTAGCTCCTCTCATCATGCACTGCTGGTTGATGATGTCCTCCTTAACGGTAGACAACAAACTCCCACCTCTAGAGAAGTCCACACGGACCACCTAAAACTTCTATCATCCTACTAGATAGATAGGTAGGAGTCATCCCTTCCATTAGCGTACTAGTCACCAACTTGTGCTCCCACAACAATGATCTTAGTTGTTCTCTCACTTGTTATCCCTCCCTAGTCGGGTAGGACTTGCTTGGGCTCTCTCAGTTACCATAACCATAGAGGACAATGTTTGTCAAAGAAATTGAATCTCAATTGTCTATGTTGTTTTCTAGGAAGCCCGAAGTACCCCTCTGTTAATAGGCAGGGTTTGGGCCAAGGTTCCCAGTGAATGCGGGAGTGGAAGGGACCGGAAGATCTCAAATTTTCACAAAAATTCTAAAACTTTCACATCTGGTGGAAGATAAACTGGTCATGTGGTATGCCAGATGGTTAGTTGGCATGCTAGATGGTCAGTTGGCATGCCAGATGGTCTCCTGGTTCAGTCCAGATGGTTGTCTTATGCTTTCCCAGCCACAATCAAAATTGGCGATTTGATTTCAATCAATATTGGATATTAATTCCCTGCACAACAAGTAATGTGCAATCAAAACAAACTTGGAAATATCTAGAACCTTCCCTCAGCCGATCTCGGCCATCTCGCCCATCTCAAATGGCTTCTCACTCACCCAGATGGCCATCTGGTGAGCCGAGCCATGCCGGTCGGTTCAATCCATAACCAATTTCAACTCGAATCAGTCTGAGACTCAAAACGCCCATCTCAACCCTTGAGATGGCCGTTTGGCACTCCAGACGGCCATCTCATGCCATGAAAAGGGCATTTGACAGTGCAGTCAGACTTCTTGTTGTGTGAATCAATTACCTAAACATGTTAGCAATTAATTCATCTATTATTCATGATCAAACTCCTCTTTTAGGTTGATACCTATGTGTGTGACCCTACAAGTGCCATATTATGTTTGGAGTGAATGTCCATAACACCTTATGACATCACAAGCAATGAGAGGTGCCTAGTTGCACATCAATTCTACCCAAGTAAATGGAAATTTGGAGAACAACTTCAACCTACAATATGTGTATGGTGTTTTAATGTTTGTATAGTTCCTTTGTCACTGATGTTCAGATTGAACTCGAGGCATGGAGCAGTCATCCTCTTTATCATTCAATCTTGTTTCTTGAACCAAGAACAAAATGTTTGAGATATATGTAAGATCAATATCACATATTGACTCACATGTGCATGGCCACGCATTTGTTAGTCTCGCTAATCAAGAGGCCTCGAGCATCAAACTCCTATAGGAGGGACAAATCCCATTTATATCATTCATAGTCTATCTCCATGCATCAAAGTCACCCAATCATCACCTTTATAACAACCCATATTTTAGGATCATGTTTGATGATGTCAAAGTGTATCCAATGACATGTGATGAATCCAATGATTTTAGGTCTAAGAACCACAAACTCCACCATCACTGTGAGAGATGACTATGACTTCTATGATGATGGCTTCCATCTGTAAGTCTCACAGTGGGTTTGTCTGATACACTATTTCTAACATGTATTTGTGTGATTGGTTTGATATTTCCATATCATGACTAATGATATTCTGTCATCAACAAACTCACACTCTAATCTTATGTGTTATTGCTGTCTATCAACCTTATACATTAACAACCGACTAGGGACATAATGAGAATATGTATGTGTACTCTTAACATCCATATGATCTCATTCTTCCAAGTCACATACTTGAAGACATATGTCATTGAGTAATCTTATTCTCAAGATATTTATAATGTTACATCATTATCTTATAACTGAATTAAACAAAATATATTGGAAGCTTGCCTTTTATTAATAATCAAACCATTTTACAAGTTATGTCATTACAATCATCACATGATTTTCTCTTTGGGCATACATACCAATAGACTCCCACTTGCACTTAGAGTCAATCACTCATGAATAGTATTCCAAGTGATCTAACATGAACATCATGCTTCTGCTGTGAAAGTGCCTTTGTCAAAGGGTCAACAACATTGTTCTCAGTTGGTACTTTGTAAATCTTTACATCTCATCGATGTAGGATCTCTCATATGAGATGGAACCACCTTTGTATATGCTTTGAGAGCTGATGTGATCTAGGTTCCTTAGCTTATGCAATAGCTCCATTGTTGTCACAATATAGCTCGATTACATTGCTTATGCTTGGAATGACCCCAAGTTCAGAGATGAACTTCTTGACGCATACAACCTCCTTCACTTCATTTGATACAAAATATACTCAACCTCTTTTGTAGAATTGGCAACCATATCTTGTTTGTAACTCTTCCATCTTACAACTTTGTTGTTTAAGACACAAATCTTGATTGTGATTTATAATCATCTTGATCAGTTTGCAAGCTTGCATTAGTGTAACCCTTTACCACCAACTCTTCCTATTTGCCGTAGACTAAGAGCTAATTCTTAGTCCTTCTCAAGTACTTGAGGATGTTCTTCACGACTGTCCAATGAGCATCACCTAGATCTGACTGATATCTACTCATCATGCTCAAGGCTTATAAGATGTCTGGATGGGTGCGTACATGATTGATCCAAATGCTAAGGCATATGGAATCAAACTCATGTGTTTCCTTTCTTTACAAGAACTAGGATACTCAACTTTAGAGATGGTCACTATATGAAACATTGGCAGGTTTCCTCTCTTTGAGTTCTCCATGGTGAGCCGCTTCAACATTTTTTCAATATATGTGCTCCGACTTAGTCCAAGAAGCCTTCTAGATCTATCTCTATAGATCTTTATCCCTAAGATTTAGGATGCTTCTTCCAAGTCTTTCATAGAAAATGTATTTTCCAGTCATGCCTTTACCTTTTGTAAGGTAGGGATGTCATTCCCCATCAATAGTATGTCATATGCATACAATATGATAAATATCACTATGATCCCTTTAACCTTCTTGTACACATAAGGTTCATCTCCATTTTGAATAAAGCCAAACCCTTTGACTGTCTCATCAAAATGAAGATTCCATCTCTGAGATGCTTGCTCCAATCCATAGATTGACATTTGTAGCTTACGAACTTTATTTGCATACTTTGGATTTATAAAATCCTCAAGCTGTGTCATGTACACATCCTCAAGAAGATTCCCATTAAGGAATGTGGTTTTAACATCCATCTACCAAATCTCATCGTCATGATAAGCTATAATGGTAAGAATGATCCTGATGGGCTTAACCATTGCCACTGGAGAAAAGGTATTGTCATAGTCAATACCTTGAACTTATCTAAAACCCCCTACCGGTCTGCCCTTATAGGTTTGTACTTTACCATCCATGTCAGTCTTCTTCTTGAAGACCCACTTACACCCTATGGGTTTTACCCCTTCAGGTGGATCCACCAAAGTCAATACTTTGTTGGCATACATGGATTCCATCTGAGATCTCATGGCCTCAAGTCATTTCTCAGAGTCTGGTCCCTCAATAAAATCTTTGTAGGATATTGGATCATCATCTATGACCAATTCACCACCTTCTTGAGTTACAAAGCTCATCATCTATGACCAGTTCACTTCCTTCCTAAGTTACAAGATATCCAAATCTCTCAGGCTCAAGGTGTGTCCTATTAGATCTACAAGGTTCCTATGTTACTTGAGGAATTTGAGATTCCACGACACATTTTGATTCTCTTGGTTCCTCTTGTACATCTGACGATTCAATGTTTTCTTGTTGGTCTTGAACCTCTTCAAGTTCCACTAGCCTCCCACTAATTCCTCTAGAAATAAATTCCTTTTCTAGGAATGCAATATCTCTGGTAAGAAACACTTTGTTGTCAGATGGATTATACAAGTAGTATCCCATAGTTTCTTTAGGATATCTAATGAAGTAACATTTATCAGATCTTGGGCCAAGCATTTTAGGAAACATTTTCTTGACATAAGCTTAACATCCCCAAATCCTCATAAAAGACATTTTAGGACGCTTCCCAGTCCATATCTCATATGGCATCTTTTAAACCGATTTAGATGGTGCTCGATTTAGTGTAAAGTGGAAGTTTATAGAGCATACCCCCAGAAGGAAGTCAGAAGTTTGGATAAGCTCATAACCAATCACACCATATCCAATAATGTGTGATTCCTTCAATACACCAGTATGCTGAGGTGTTCCAAGTGGAGTCCCCTGCCATACAATCCCATGGGATCTAAGAAGTTTGCAAACTCTTGATTTAAGTATTCTCCACCTTGATCAGAATGAAGTGCTTTAATACTTTTACCATGTTGGTTCTGTACTTCATTCATAAACTCCTTGAACTTTTCAAGAGCTTCTAACTTATATTTCATTAAATAAACATAGCCATACCACTGAAGTCATCAGTGAAGGTAATGAAGTACTGATACACACTTATAGCGGTTGTTCTAAAAGGTCCACACACCTCAGTATGTATGATTCCAAATAGATCACTAGCCCTCTCATTGTTACCAGTGAAAGGGGTCTTATCCATCTTGCTCAATAAACAAAATTCACATGTCTCTATTGATTTGAAATCAAAAGAGTCCAGATAACCATCTTTATGGAGTCTTGATATGCAATTCTCATTTATGTGCCCTAGATGACAATGCCAAAGGTATGTTTTGTTTGAGTTGTTGAGTTTTAGTCTTTTGGTATTTACATTATAAACATCTATCTTTAGCTCTAGAAAATAAAGACCATAAGACATTGGGGCACTGCCATAAAAGATCCCATCTTTTGAAATAGAACATCGACCATTTTTAATAGGGAATTCAAATGCATCATTGTCCATACAAGATACAGAAATTATGTTTCTATTTATAGAAGGTACATAATAGAAGTTCTTTGACTCTATTCCAAGCCCTGTGGGTAGAGATAAACTATATGTTCCAACTATGTTGGCCGCAAATCTTGTGCCATTAGCAACTCACAGTTCCACCTCGCCTTTTTCCAAAGGCCTACTTTCTTTCAGATCTTACATAAGAGAACATATGTGAGATCCACATCCGGTATCTAGTACCCATGATGATGAAGTAGATAGATTTATCTCAATAACACATACTTTAAGTGGATATCACCATCCCCGTCTTCTTCTTCATGAATGCCTTCAAGTACAAAGGATGAACTCCTCTTGTACTTTTCTTTCTCCTTATCTTGAGTGTTGAAGATTTGGATTTAGGATTGACCTCATAACACTTCTCAGTCTTGCTTTGATCCTTGGAATCATCTTTGCTTCTCACCATCACAGGCTTGTCCGACTTCAATTTTGCTTTAACATAATTCAACATGCCAAGCAAGTCTGACATCTGTCCAACCATATTATTCACATGATAACATGCAATAAAGTGGCTATATGATTCTGGCATTGTCTTTAGAATCATATCAGTGGCCAACTCTTGGCTCAAGGCAAATCCTAATCCTTCAAGATGATACATATGTTCAATCATATTGAGCACATGTTCTTCTATTGAGGTTCCCTCTATTATCTTTGACTCAAGAAACAACTTCATGATATCGTCCCTTTCTTGTTGTGTAAGACCAAGTGTCACATTCCTAAGATGTGTTACCATCTCAAGAACACTCATGTATTCACATTTCTCATACTACTCATAGCTCATCCAACTAAGCATAAGGTACTTCATCTCTAAGGCATCATTGGCATGCTTCAAGTAAGCATCCACTTGTGCCCTAGGTGCATCAAGAGCATGTATTTATGGCACTAGTTTGACAAGGACATAGAGCTTGCACTATTCATTGAGAACCCTTCTCAAAGTCCAAAACCAGTCATGGAAATTTGTACCGTCAAGTTTGTCCTTCTTTAGGACCAATGGCAATTCATATTTGTTCATCATTTGATTCTACAAGAGAAAATTTGCATTTTGTCAAAAAATCTTTTGATTTGGTTTGATTTGAAAATTTTGATGATATTAATTAGGTATTTAATTATTATCACTTAATTATTATAGCTCCTACTATTTTATTCAAATTTATAGCCCTCAATATCAATTTGGAATATTGAAGTGTACAATATTCTAGTGGGCCAATATCCATATTTCATCAAGTCATGAGTTGGGATTTTGCCGATCACCCACAACCTGACTGTTTAGGTCGACCATCATTCCAATTTCATCATATGCAACATAGATAGATGATATGTGCAACTCTTTGCCATAATCATCTGCATGCCTCTGGGCTTGGGCTCTCCAAGTCACCAGTTAAGCTTGACCCAATAGCCAACATGATAGATACACTCCATGCTTTGTGCAAATCTATATATCTACCATCACAATTTCATGAGATATACGACACACCCTGATTTGTGCAAATCTACGCTTGGTCAATCAAGCTTTTATGTGTGTTGCTGATGAAAGACATCTAAGACTTAATACTTTAATTGAGGGAGTTTGTATAAGTACACATACAATATCCAATCACCACACCTATATAACATATCATATACATGCTATATCCCACAACAAAAACATGCAAAAAATGAAAACGATAGTTATGGCCAGTCTAATGTAATTCCTTAGAGCCACAAGGATTTATGTCATCCTAGGTCTACATCACATGCATGAACCTGTTGTTGATGAAGATCTGAGCTTGACAATCTGGGTTGATCGGTTCAATCCTTGAACTTATCGGCTTGCCTTCTGGCCAGTCGTTAGGTCATTTCACTGGTCGTCTGGTTTCATCAGTCCACCATCTACTGGCTCCTCCAGCTGATCGGTTGGGTCCATCAGGTGGTCAGTTTGGCTCATCCTTTTGATCCTTTGTGGTCCTTCAATCAATCTTCTCATCTTCGGGATGTCTTCTTCTTCGTCATAATAGAAAAGTAAACTATCCTACTATTACATTATTATAGAGAAACCTTGAGTTATATTTGAGGGGAGCAAAGGTAGGAAAGAATTAACTTTGTATTGGGAAGATAAGATAGAGGCTCGATACACAGATCATGATAAAAGGATCAACCAACCACACAATCATGCACATACAATAGGGGTTATTGGCCAAAACCATGCTACACATCCACCATCAAAATTGCTTTTATGGTGATGTGTGTGAATTGCATATATATATATATATATATATATATATATATATATATATATATATATTAGTTTGGGATTATCGTGGTATTGGATTTCAAAAAGATATTATTCACATCGCATACAATAATAGAACAAAAAAAAACAAAATCTGATCATATCAATTATCCCGTAATATAGTAGATTGACGTTGGCTTTGATACCACTGTAGGAAAATATGGCTACATGATAGGCAGTAGAAACAAAAATGTTATCTACCATATTCTCATGGCCAACGGATCATGTCAGTTACTATAAGATGGAAATTATGATTTCAATAATATACCTGGTGTTGGAGCAAGTCCAACGACAATCCTCATCATTGTAGTTTTGCAACTCTGACTCTTGGTTGCACTGGGACTCATCTGACTGCTCCTCCACAGATACTAGACTCGAACATTGTCTTTTGCAGTAAATCCTATCATCACGGACTACTAGTTGACAATGTCCTTCTTAGCGGCAGACAACAACCTCCCACCTCTAAAGAATTCTACATGGACAACCTAGAACTCCTATCATCTTGCTATAATAGATAGGAAGGAGTCATCCCTTCCGTTGGTATACTAGTCACCAACTTGCTCTCCCACAATAATGATCTCAGTTTTTCTCTCCCCTACTATCCCTACCTAGTCGGGTAAGACTTGCTTGAGGTCTCTCGGTTACCATAACCAGAGAGTACAATGTTTATCAAAGCAATTGATTCTTAATTGTATATGTTGTATTCTAGGAAGCCCCCAGTACCCTTCTATTCATAGGTGGGGTTTGGACCTGGGTTCCCAGTTGATGTGGGAGTGGAAGGGACCATAAGATCTCAAATTTTCACAACAATCCTGGAACTTTCGCATCCCACAGTAGCTGAATCAATCGTATGGAATGCCAAACAGTAAACTCGCATGCTAGATGATCATCTGTGTCAGTTCAGATGGTTATCTAGTGCTTTCCCATCCGCACACCAAATTGGCAATTTGATTCCAATTAATATTGTGTATTAATTCCTTGCACAACAAGTAATGTGCAATTGAAACCAACTTGGAAATATCTAGAACCTTCGCTCCGCCTAATTGGGCCATGTTTCCCATGTGAGATAGATGTCTCACTCACCCAGATGGCCATCTGGTGAGTCGAGTGGGGCATGATGGTTCAATCCATAGCTAATTTCAATTTGAATCAGTATGACACTCCAAACGCCCATCTCAACCCTTGACATGTCCGTTTGGCACTCTAGGCGGATGTCTCATGCCATGAGATGGGCATTTGGTAGTACAATCAGACTTCTTGTTGTGTGAATCAATTACCTAAATGTTTTAGCAATTAATTCATCTATCATTCAAGATCAAACTCCTCTTCTAGGTGGAGACCTATGTGTGTGACCCTATAGGTCCCATATTACGTTGGCAGTGAATGTCCATAACAACTTATGACATCACAAGCAATGAGCAGTGCCTAGTCACACATCAATGCTACCCAAGTAAATGGAAAGTTGGAGAGCAACTTCAACCTACAATCTATATATGGTGTTTTAGTGTTTGTGTATTTCCTTTGTTATTGATGTTTAAATTGAACTTGAGGCATGGAGAAATCATCTTATTTATCATTCAATCTTGTTTCTTGAACCAAGAGCAGATTGACTGAGATATATGTAAGCTCAATATCACATATTGACTCACATGTGCATGTCCATGCATTTCTCATCCTTGTTAATAAAGAGGCATAGAACATCAAACTTCTATAGCAGGGACAAATCCCATTTCTATCATTCACAGTCTATCTTCATGTGTCAAAGTCACCCAATCATCACCTTTATAACAACCTATATTTCAGGACTGCATTTGATGATGTCAAAGTGTACACAATGACATGTGATGAGTGTAATGATTTTTGGTCTAAGAACCACAACCACCACCATCACTGTGAGAGTTGACGATGACTTCCATGATGATGGCTTCCATGTTTCAATCTCATGGTGGCTCTATTCGATACATTGTTCTCTAACATGTATCTGTATGATTGGTTTGATATTTCCATACCATGACTAATGAGATTATGTCATCAACCAAATCACACTCTGATCTTATGTGTTATTTTTGTCTATCAACCCTCAATATTAACCACCAATCAGGGACATAATGAGAATATGTATATGTAATCTTAACATCCGTATGATCTCATTCTTCCAAGTCACATACTTGAAGATATACATCATTAAGTAATATTATTCTTAGGACATTTATAATATTACATCATTATATCATAACTGAATTAAAAAGAATAAATTGGAAGCTTACCTTTTATTAATAATCAAATCATATTTACAAGTTATTCCATTACAACCATCACATGATTGGCTCTTTGGACATACATACCAACAAGTTTAACAAAAAGCAATGCACTAATTCCCCACTCTACACAAGAAGAAGCCTCATTATAGTGTACTTTAGGATCAACCCCAAAGGACAACCTTTAAGAAATTATTTAGATTTAGAAGTATCAAGAGTACTATTTATCAGTGAGTAGTTGAAATATTGATTAAAATAAATAGTTGTCAAAAGTTACATAGTTTAAAGAAGTAAATAATAAATAATAGAAGGACCAGGGCATGGGGTTTCGCTACCACCACCTACTTAATTATCCTAAAAGGATCTAACTCTTCAATGGAAATTACAAAATAGATATTTAGCTACTACACTCTCACAGGATAAAAGTCATTACTTGGCCTAAACTCACTTGAAACCGACCATCCTCGACACCCAAGTTCCTAGTTCATTCCAACTAGACTCCCTCACTTACGACCGACCATCCTCGACACATAGAAGATCATAGCCCAATCACCTCACTATTCCTTGATAATACCACATGTGGATAATAAGATTTTTCTATTGTTATAATCACACTCACATCAACCTACATATCCATGATTATAACATATAAGCAAAGCAAGTCATCCATTTGCAAGGCAAGGAAATAAGTTGAATGATACTTTATTTAGCGACTATATTGTAGAGTTTAGATACAAGCTAGAATAAATACAAGTAGATGGGGTTAGTCCCCATGCCCCACCCCAAACATCTACTCACTCATGGTGAAGGACAACAACATAATGATAGAAGGAACAATGGAGAGGGCCATGATGCTTGGTGTAGAAAGATCAATATCTCTGCTGCGGTCGCTATTGGGTTTTGTGGAGGTGGCAGGAACAACGGAAGTAATAATTTTTTTCTCCACACACCCTACTCAAGGATCTAACTGACCAAAATGTATTTATAAAGAGGGTGCAGGGATATACCTTGTCCCAGAGCATGACTGGTGACTTCCCTTCACCCGATCGTCAGTCGTCCTCTGAACACATGTATTTGGAAAGAGCGTGCACAGATGGTCGTCATATGCCCTCTGAACATAGGTAACTCATTGTCTGCGGCTCTACTTCATCTATAAAGATGGACTAAAACTCCACGTCGTGCTTCCTAAAGCCGGTAGAAAATAGCATCCATTTGCTTGATGACATGCTAGCATCGGTTGCTCTCTTTCTCTCTCACTTGGGGACAATGACAACTAGGGTTCATGTATAAGAGTGTAACCTTAGTGTGAGCGTATTAGCATTAACCAAAAGCCATACATCATCCCCTATTAATAGTAGATAAAGGAAGATGGGATTCCCAAAACCCTTGGGAAAACAAAAGGTTGTGGCTGCATTAAAACAAGCCGCTTGTGGACTATTAAAAGAACATTCTGGAAATAATAAATTAATTCAATTAATCATATTAATTGATGAATTAATTTCTATTTTTCATCTCTAGTTAATTGCTCTGGATCAACCAGCCAACTTAACAACAAAATCTTATTAATTGGATTAAACACTTTAACCAATTAACTCAGATTATATTCCAATATTATTATAGCAGATTACCTAAACATTTCAGTAATCAATTTGATTCAGAGCATTTCCTATCACATCCACAATTATACTCCTATTCTAATCGCATCCTATGTGTGTGAGCCAGTACAATCCACATTACATTGGTAGTGATATTCATAATCATATTATGGTTTCACAAGCAATGATTAGTATCCAACAAGACTTCATTGCTACCCAAGTACTTGGAGAAGTTGGAGAACAACTTAACTTGTCATCTATCACTGGTGTTACAATGAATGTATAGTTCCTTTGTCTCTGATATTTGGATTGAACTCAAGGCATGGAATCATCATCCTATTCATCATTCAATCCATGTTCCTTGAACTAGAGCAGACTGTTTGAGATACGTGTAAGTTCAATATCACATATTGACTCACACCAGCATGGACATGCATTTATTAGTCTCACTTATCAAGTGTCCAAGATATCAAACTACTGTAGGAGGGACAAATCCCATCCACATGACTTACAATCATCCCTATGTTTCATAGTACACCCAAGCATCACCTTTATGGCAACCCTATTCAAGATCACGATGGATGATGTCAAAGCACACCGAACAACATGTGATGAGTGTAGTGACTTTAGGTTTAAGAACCACAATCACAATTATCACTATGAGGGATGAGTCTGACCTCCAATCATGGTTTCCATGTGTTACTCTCAAGGTGAGTATGTCCAATACATTGTTCTCTAACAAGTATCTATGTCCTTGGTTTGATATCACATCATGACTAATGAGATTTTGTCATCAACCAATGCACACTCTAATATTAAGTGTCATTGTTTTCTATTAGCATTCCATAATAACATCTGACTAGGGACATAACAAGAATGCATATAATCTTGACACTCGTATGATGTCGTCATTCAGGTCCTCAACACAAAGACATACATCATTGAGTAATATAATTCTTTAGACATTTATTATGTTATATCATTATCTCATAATTGAATAAATAGAATAAATTGGAAGATCGCCTTTATTTTTAATCAAATCTTTTACAAGATATACAATTAAAATCATCATATGATTGTCTCTCTGGGCATACTTACCAACAGTCGTTGCCTCCTCACTCCCCGTAGGGTTTATGCTACACAATGTGGCTTCTAATCACCAAGTAGAGACCCTTTAGAATGGACAATAAGGGTTCCTTTTATAGATGCATTCCTTGCTGCCAAAACCCTAATGTTGAACTCTTGTGGTCAAAGGCATCTAATTGCATGGCCCATACTCATTCTAACATGTGACTTGCACAGGTTACTCAATTTGAAGTTCACTTCTAGCTCTCTTGAGGACTAGCATGGGGTGAATCGGAATGGGATGGATGTTGGGAGCACACATCATAATGGAAGAATCTGGAAGACTATGGGTAGAGAGTTTCTCAAGTAGAGCGAGTGGAAGAGTTGATCGCATGACTAGGGGTTGGAAGGTGAAGAACTATAGGGATTGCGGGCCTTATCATTGTGATGGCTTGATCGTCCATCTACGCATGGTCATACAATTTTTGCTGGTTCTGCATAAGATATTTATAAAAATGTATTATAGTTCAGAAATGGAAATATAATTGCATTTAAGTGAATATTAATCTGAAAGGAAATAGAAACACAAAAACCTGTAGAAAGCAAGTAAATAGTATGTAAAAATGGGTATAAATACACTCATCAACCGACTCCTTTGATGAATTTTGGAATAGTCTAGGTTTGGCCAAGTTTACCTCAGGATAAACTTGACAGACACCCTGCATTGGCAAAATAGATTTAAGCGATCGACCGAGTTTCATAAAGGATAAACTCCACTAATACTTCAAATTTTCTTTTTCGCATAGTGCAATAGGTCGAGTTACCTTTATTGAAACTCAAATAACTACACTGTACAGAATGTGCAAAAAAGGTGATTCTAGCCATTGGAGTGTTGCAAACATCAAAAATATATTTGTTGCAACACCCTAAATGACTAGAAAAAGTTCCTAAGTTCTTCTAGTGACTAGTGGACATTCCCAACTATAAATAGGACCTCTTGGGATTCATCCCAAGGTTGCTCCTTCATGTCATTCAAGCTCCTAGATATAGTTGAGTGCATTCAATCTACTAGAGCCCAATTCTCTCTCATTCTTACACTTCAAAACATCCATGTGAGTGTGATAAGTTGTTTGTGAGAGAGATACTCCATTGTAGTCTTGTAAAGATCTCAAAGCTTCCATTTCCCAACCCCTTTCTTCAAGTACAAATTTGGTGAAAGCTTGTCTAAATGAAGGAGAAGGTGCAAAGCTTCTCTAAGTTGAAGGAGAAGGTGAAGGATTGAGATCCTTGAGAAGAGTGGGTAATTCCTTCTAGGCGGAAGACTTGTTGCAAGAATGGGAGCTCCTTGGTGAAGGTGTCCAACTCCTTGCAAAAGTGGATAAGCCCTAGTAGAGGTTGAAGACTCTTTATAAAAGGAAAAGTCCTTATAAGGTTTATTTGCTCCTTTTGGTCCTAAAAAAGGAAGGCTAGGTATCCTTGTCATGCAAAAAGAAGGTCTAATTGTATGTCTTATAATGAAATATAAGTATGAAATGGTTGCAAAATCCTAGAGCTTGACCACTCTATGTAGCAGTCTGACTTTCTCCTAGTTTGGAGATTGGAACCACTCTACATATCTTGTTCTTGATCTCATTCAATAGCTCTCATCCTTAATATGTATGTTTAGATCACACATTAAGATCCATATTTGCAATAGTTCAACTTGAAGTAACTTGAAGGTCTATCAAGTTTTGTGTGAGTGTCTTTAGCTCTATTCACCCCCTCTAGATTAATTTTGATCCAACAAGTGGTATTAGAGCCACAGTCTTCTTTGAAAAGATTTCCTACGAGACTAGAATATGGGAGACAACCTTCTAGGCTTTTTCAACTTGGAGGAAGGGTTCTCCATGAGACCTCCAATCTTTAACAACACCAACTTCCTCTATTAGAAGAGAACAATGCAGTTTTACCTTCAAGGGGTGAGCTATGACATGTATAATATAGTTACCCTTTCAATCACAGAGCCAGTGGAAATGTTTCCACTTGGAATGAAGATACATACAAGAATCCACAAATGAATGCAAAGTCTAGAGATTCATATACATTGTCCTCACTCCTTCCTATCTCAACCAAATTTCTTCTTAGGATACAACCCATGAGATATGTAACAACCTGTACATCACCTATTAAGAGACCGAGAAAGTGAAGGAGTCCAAGATCTACACACTCAAAGGTCTCCTTGATTACTTCAAGATGGGCAAGAAGGAGAGAGTGGTTGAGGTGTACACAAGGCTCAACACCATCATCCATGGACTTGCTTACTTGGGCCACCCCATGGATACAAGGACCATCAACTATAGATTCTAAGGTCTCTCCCCAAGAGATGGGAATCCAAGGTGATTTATGTTGAAGAAGTTAGAAGTTTTGGTGACATTGCCATTGACGAGCTTATTGGCAATCTTCAAGCTCATGAGACAAGACTTGACAAGCAAGAGGAAGATTAGAAGCAAGAAGAGAAAGAATATAATAAGATCAAAGATAATGCATTCAAATCTCAAGTGGAGGCAATTTTTGTCTAACAACAACTTGCTTGTCAGTCCTCTCCTCCTTCCTCGGGTGAAGATGAAGCCCTAGTAACCATGAAGCTAACTATTGTAAGGGGAAGCACTTCAAAGGAAAGCCCTCCTCCTCCTCTACTCTAAGGTTCTATGAATGTGTCCAAAAAGGACAATACAAGAATGATTTCCCCAAGGCAAAGAAGTCCTACCACAAGAGAAAATCCAATATGGAGGAGGACTACAAGATGGATGGAAAGTACAAGGAAGGACAAGAAGGATGGAAGGTGAAAAGATGCAGCCCACGCCACATGGGAGGAGTTATCTTCTAGTGATTCCATCTCAAATGAGGGAGAATGTCACCTTTTTATCATGGCCTCTACAAGTGATTACATTGGTGAGGTAAGTGAGCTAAAAGGAAAATGGATTGTTGATAGTGGCTTCTCCAAACATATGACTAGTTAGAGGAGCCATTTCCACAACTTCACAAAAAATAAAGGAGGATCAGTGACCTTTGGTGACAACAACAAAGGTAAAGTTATAGGTGATGGTGATGTAGGTGACTCACTATGCATGAAGAATGTTCTTCTTGTGGATGGCCTACATCACAATTTAATAAGTGTTAGTTAACTTTGTGATAATGGTTATCTTATTTTATTTACCTCACTTGAATGCTTACTTCTAGATTCCCTCTCCTACAATGTTATATATAAGAGAAATAGAAATGGAAACCTTTATGTTATTGTTCTTGATTCTCTTAAGCCTATTGTTGGTAGATGCCTTGTAGTTGATAAGAATGATACATTTTTGTGGCTTCGTACTCTTGGACATGTATATATGCATCAATTGAGGAAGTTGAGAAAAATGGAATTGATCATAGGACTTTCTAGACTCTGAGAAGGATGAGGAATGCCAACCTTGCACACAAAGGAAGCAAACTAAATCCTCCTTTAAATCCGAAGGAGTCCTTAGTACTGAAAGATCTCTTAAACTTCTTCATATTGATCTATTTGGACCTATGAGAACTCAATCTCTTCATGGTAGAAAATATTACCTTATGATTGTCGATGATTTTTCTCTCTATACTTTGACCTTCTTTCTTATTTAAAAAATTGATACTCTTGATGTATTCTCGACTTTTTGCAAAGAAGTTAAAAATGAAGCTTCTTGTCAGATCGTCTCTATCCACAGTGACCATGTGGGAGAAGTTGAAAATGAAGCTTGTTTTAACGTTTTCATGTGGAATATGGGTATGCACATATCTTTTCTTCACCTCAAACACTCCAAAAAATGGGGTTGTATAGAGAAAGAATAGGTCACTATAGGAAATGGCTAGGACCATGCTTCTAGAGTATGACACTTCAAAGAAGTTTTGGATCGATGTTGTTGGCACCTCATGTTTTGTGCAAAATTGGATTTTCACTCACATATCTTTATAGAAAAACCCCTATGAGTTATGGTGTGGTAGAAAGTCATCTATTGATTTCTTTCATGTTTTCGATTGTCCTTGTTTTGTTTTAAACACCAAGGATCTCTCAACAAGTTTGATGCAAAATCTTACATGGCTTTCTTTCTTAGATATAACACTTCTAGAAAAGCTTTTAGAGTGCATAAAACTAATTTATCTAAAGTAGAAGAATCTATCAATGTTAAATTTGTTGAAACTAACCCCACTATTTCCAAGAATATTGTAAATGATGATATTTTAGATGAGGTGATTCTTATATTAAAAGATCTCAACATCACCAATAAGGTAATAGAGGAGGTTATATAAGAAGAAAAGAAGGATCCAACTCCTCTGCTTGCCAAGCATCATCAAGAAAAAGCTCATAATAGGTAATCCTTTTGAAAGGGTGAAGACACATGCTGCATTAAAAAAGGAACAAGCTGACAAGGACTTCATCTTAGAACTTGAGCCAAAGAATGTGAAAGAAGCTCTCAAAGGATGATGAGTGGATCCTATCTATGCAAGAAGAGTTAGAGCAGCTTGAAAAGAACGAATGATGAATGGATCCTAGCTATGCAAGAAGAGTTAAAGCAATTTGACAAGAAAAAAGTGTGGATCTTGGTTCCAAGACCAAAGTATAGGAAGTTCATTGACACCAAATAGGTCTACCACAACAAGCTAGATGAAAGTGGCAAAGTGGTAAGAAAAAAAGCAAGGTTAGTTACTCAAGGTTACAATCAACATGAAGGTATTGATTTTAATGAAACTTATGCTCCTGTTGCTAGACATGAATCAATTAGAATGTTACTTGCCTTTTCTAGCTATAAGAATTGCTTGTTTTATCAAATGGATGTTAAAAGTGCTTTTTAAATGGTAGAATTGAGGAGAAGTATATGTTTCTCAACCTCCCCACTTTGAACATGACAAGATTTCTAACCATGTTTACTTATTGCAAAAAGCTCTCTATGGACTCAAACAAGGCCCTAGAGCTTGGTATGAGAAATTAAAGAACTTTTTTCTAGACAATGGATATGTCATGGGAAAACTAGATTCTACACTATTTCTTAAACACACTTCTAGAAACTTTTTTATTACTCTTATGTTGATGATATCCTTTTTGTGGAACTGATCTTGATTTTTTTCTAGGAGTTTAGTTATCTTATGTAGAGTGAGTTCGAGATGAGTATGATGGGGAATATTACTTTCTTCCTTAGATTTCAGACCAAACAAACAAAGGAAGGAAACTTCATCAACCAAAGAAAGTATAGAAGTGAACTTCTTAAGTTCTTTAGGATGGAGAACACCAAGCTGATGGACACCCCCATATGTCAAACAATGCCAAACTTGATAGAGATGAGGAAGGTGAAAAGGTCGATGAGAAGTTGTGAGAACTTAGATTTTCTCTCCCACTCAATTTGTGGAAATTTTGACTCTTTAAATACTATAATATACTCAACAACCTCTATCACCCTCACCTTGATGCCTTTAAGTCACTTTATGATCAAGTGATGATTAGATTTTGATTAACCATCATTTTGTACTTATATATGACCTTAATTTGAGGTTTGAACTATGTGGCATGCTTATTATATATATCCAACTTGCAACCAAAATTTAACTACTTTAATGAAATCTCCTTGCTATTAAATGTGTGTCATGTTCTATAAGATTCAATTACAAATCCATTGACACAAAAACTACCTCAATCGGAGTTATAAATCACAAGATATGGCCTGTTGAACTTTGCTATTTTAAAGCTTTGTTTCAACAATGATTTAGCTTGATTTGAGCCTATTAGGGCCCAATGTAGGGTGCCTCCGAGAAGAGGTGGGTGCCCCCTCTCCTCACTCATACACATCAATGATCCACCCCTTAATTTTTCAACGAATTGTGTCCCTTAGATCTTGTCCCATGGATCCCTCCTCTAATCTGATGGTTGATAAATCATCTCCAACCTCCGTACTATTCCTAGCATGTGTGACATTGCCACCACCTAACCCCCACCTTGCTTTTCCCAATAACCCTTTTCTTCATCCCTTTATACCAAATTGATGCTTCCATTCTTTTCCTCTTTCTTCCCTCTCTCATTTACCCCCCTCTTTTTAACCTCTCTCGTGAACTCTAGCACCCTTCACTTGCTCTTCTTCATCCTTTCCTTCATGTAGGCCACCTACTCTGACGAGGTACTGCGGCACCATCTTAGCGCCTTACTGTGAAATACCCACCACCAAGATCGCCAAGAGCCAGGAATCCCCAACGGCCATCCCCCACAACTAAGATCCCCTCCTTACCCAACCCTAGTGAGTCAACACCACCGCTGCAGTGGGTAGAGGAGACTTCTTGTGTGGGCGCAAGGCTTTCTCCTTCCAACTGGAGGGTGGTGAAAGGTACACATCTGGTACACATGCCATGTGGGCGTTCAGTGGCGGTGGTCATCTGTGCATGCTTGGAACCAATGCCCAGGAGAAGCAGATCAAGGGTTTCTACTCGCAAGGCCCACAAGCCCAGATCCAAGGGAGGATACTCACCCCTGCCATCCTCCTCGACCTTGGATTAAGATCCAATGGTTCTTATCCACTATTTTCAAGTTACATTTTCAAAAAATCATAACTCTGTGATTCTATCTCCAAATTAGGACTTCTAATATATGGTTTTGATCATAAAAATGTGTTATATCCAATAAAAATAGTTATAGAATCTGAATCTTCTTTATCTTCTTCTGATATCCTAAAATGCATGTTTTTGAAGTCTTTTTGAGATGATTTTCCTATTTAAATGCATGATCTTGATATTTTATGCCCCAAGACTTGATGATAGCCTAATATAAGTACCTTCTACATCTTTAAGAATAATGATTCGAACTTGATCAATCTTTGTACCCTAGAATGATCTGATGTGGCTTAAATGACCGAAATTGGGCTTTAATGCTAAATGATAATTCTTTAATGCCCAACCTTTATCCTTTGTACCCTAAAACTTATGCTTGATTTAAATCAGTAGTTTTTTGTGCATGCTATTCTAAGATTCAGATTTGTTTATACTTGTACTCCTTTTTTGACCTAATGGTGTACTTCAAACCTCGAATATGCTTATTGTGGATACATTGATGTTAAAACTCAACCATAGCTTATATATGGGTATTCAATGTGTAAATGATCATGTGAACTCTTAAATCCAATAACTTGTCATGCTTTCTACACCCAAATACCTTGTGGATTAGGCATGTGCCCTAAGATGATTAAATGCCCTAATCTTGAGTTGAAATGTGATCTAATATGCATGTTGATAACTAACTATCCAACCTTGTATTGATCTTGCTCTAATGATGATCTATGATACATTATGAATTCAAACATTATCTTGGTTATGTTTATGAAACCTAACTCACGTACCCACCTATACTCTAATGGTGAAAATCTTGCATGATTATGACTCAATATGACTAGTTTTGACAATGTTGATACTTATGATTGATGAACTTGCTCAAATCTAATGATTCCTCTATTTAGAATCTTCAAAATCTAATCGTATATCCCTGATGTAGTGGTTATATGTCACTCTAAGTGGTAATGAACCCATAATATACTATATTGCTCGATAATACCTATGCATGACCTAGTTTGAGACATTGTAAACAATGTTGAAGGAAATTAGTACCTAGAATTAGGTGACACATCCAACCCCTTGATGATGATTAATGAAAATAATATTGCTGAGGTTAATCCAATTGTACTTATTTGAAATGCCATGATCTCTACGGACTCAGTTGCCAAGATCTAGTCATGTTGCTAATATGGTTTTCTAAGTCAAATTGTTAATCTTGTACTCTACTCACAAGATACACTTTTCTCTTAACCCTACTATGTTATTGGATTGTTTGTAAGTATGCCCATATGAAAGCTTGTCTAGATAATTACTTGTTTTAGCTACTTGTTCCCTCTGATTAGTATGTTCATTTTGTTTAAAATATGTTGAAAAAACCTTGAACATAATTGAACTTGTCCATTATACAAACCTTGTGTGCCTGCCAGTATTCTTGGGGTAAGGGCACTAGGTTGGGCATCTTACTTGAGATGTCAAGATAAGGCATACCATGTTAATAAAAGGGTTAGCTATTCTTGAGCACCCTTACGGACCCTTCCAATGGGAAGTTGGTCAATGCCATAATATGTTGTTGAGTATAAGGGAAATACACTTAAAACACATTTTGTGTAAAATAATCTCATTAAGTGTTTAACGCCTTATTTCTACTTCTTGCTTAATATGATTCTCCTAGACAAGCTACTTTTATTATACTCTTAAACTATTTACATTCCTTTTCATAGCATACTTAATTCTTTAGCATTAATATATTGTGTTTATCAAATTTTTAGTTGCCAAATGAAGATTCGCTACACTCAAGACTCAAAGCTCTGAAATGAATCACCAACGTGTATCCTTGGATATAGAAATGGGTACATATATCTTATCTCTAGTTTTATTATCGCATTATGTCTTGTCGTTACTACTTTTACATATATATTGCATGTGTGAAATATTTGTGCCATTCTATGGGCGAATGCCCAAGTCCACTTGCCTTTAGATTTGTAGCCATTAGGAGCTTGGAATTAGGGTAATAAATAGTTTCATGATAAATGGTATCAGAGCCACACACACATACATGTATATGTGTTTAAGGCATTACAAATCTTAAAAACTCAGGGAGGACTAAAATCCTTTCCTTGAATCTTAAAGTGTCTTCTAGCATCTCCATCTCTTCTTAAAGGACAACCTTGAGCCACCCATTAGATGATTAGCTCACTTCTCATCTCCTCATGTGATTCTTCTACTTGCAACTAATCACATGTTCTCTTGATTATGGGTAGCTTATGTGTGGGGGAAACTAAAATTTGAATGAATTGGTAGAATTTGAGTAACATAATGATGATGCCATGATCTGACCCTAAATGGAAAACTCGATTATGACTAATGAAAGTAGTCTTGGAGGTAAGCACTCATGTATGATCTCTCAGATCATTTTAACTCAAGTTTACCAAATCTAGACAACATACTTTCTATGTTTGAGTTAAAATGATAATAATCTTGGTATGCAGAGATAAGGAGGATTTGTACATTATACCTCATTTTTAGAAGGTTCAAATTTGATTGAATCCATGGTGACCTATTATTGATCAATACTAAACATAGTTAAGCAAATTTCCCCCCTATTTGATATGTACAATGATCATGCCACAAAATGACCATGTCTTTGGAACCCTAAATAATGATGTGAAGACTTGATACAAGAGGAAAATTCCCTATTAACTATTATTCCTCCTTGTAGATTCAATTTGAATAATATGATAGACCTAGATCTCAATCCTTCCCTATTATTCTTAAACTCTTGAGTTCTCAATTTGACTTCTCGATTTCTAAAATATGTTTTTACCTTGACCATGAAAGGAAGGAAACACAATTATGACCAATATATTGCAAAATCTTGAAATATGGTTTCCCTGCCACGACCTTGATCTTGCAAAATCTTGAAATATGGTTGCCCTATTATGATCTTTATCTTCGATATTGTGTCACTATGAAGAATGATTTGATAACTAATACTCTCCCTATTTGGATATGCTTGATGGATCATGCCTAATATAGACTAATGTGCTAGATTAGGGTGGTGGTTGACTCGTGACTCCCCTAACCTAGGTCACATCTCCATTATGACTACCTCTAAATTTTGATCTTATTGATTATATAGAGTTTAGAAAGGTAACACCTTCCACCCAATTGTGATTTCTTGGCCTAAGTCTCTTATAGGTTAGACTTATGATGATATTGATACTCAATATTGAATCTCGATTGGATGATGACCTTAAAATATGAAAATGTTGACTATAGCTTGTGGTTGACTTCCTAGAAAGACCTAGGTCTAGATCATTCATCAACCCTGACTACTATGATGGTAAACTCGATATTGATGTCATAAAATGTTGATTGAATAATGCTTGAAATGCTGCTAAATTTTTTTGTATAGATGAATGATCATCCCTCAGGTTTAAAATAGGAACCTAAACCCCAACTTCAAAATGTTTGGACCTATGACCTTGATGTCCAAACTTGACTCTCAATATTGCATAATGAAATCTTGACTCATGATTAACGATCTTGGCATTGACTTGACTCAAACGGTCCCCCTATTTGGATCTTGATATCACCCTCAATATATGATTGATGACTTTCATGTTCCCAAATCTCAAAATTTGAAATGATGACTATGTTGATTCACTTGATTTATGACTTAGGGGTAAGCTCTATATGGACTAGAGTGGGACCTTCCATCGATTTTGAGCATGCAATCATGATGTTGAAATATGAAGTTTGTCTCAAATTGTTTAAATATGAATTCTCAATCATGTATGTATAACCCCACTTAGGCCAATGTAGAATCTAGAACCCTAAATTTTGGAAAAAAATCATGCCTTACTCTTGAATTCCATTTAACTGACTTGAAATGTGATCTCTCTAAATTTGGTGATATATAGGATAACCCCTCCAAAATTATGATTCATGTGATGATAGTTCTGATTTGATAATCTCGATGACTATGTGTTGATTATGATGCTCGATTGCTCGATTTTGGAATAATATGGATATTGTAAGTGGTGACGATACCTGATGAGAATAATATGATGATCTTGATGTTGAATAGGAAAACTCAATCTCAATTGATGACTTGATCTAATTTTGGGGACAAAATTTCTTTTAAGGTGGGGAGGATGTGAGAACCTAGATTTTCTCTCTCAATCCATTTATGGACATTTTTACTAGTTAGAAACTCTAATATACTCAAAAACCTCTCTCACCCTCACCTCAATTCCTATAAGTCACTTTATGCTCAAGTGATGAATACATTTTGATTAACCATCACTTTGTACTTATATATGATCTTAATTTGAGTTTTGAACTAAGTGGCATGCTTATTAAATATCTCCAACCTAAAATCAAAATTGAACTGCTTCAATGAACTCTCATTTCTATTGAATGTGTTTCATGTTCTATAAGATTCAATTATGAATCCAACGATGCAGAATTGCCTCAATTAGAGTTATAAATCACAAGATATGGCCTTTTGAACTTTGCTATTTTTAAGCTTTGTTTTAACATTGATACAGCTTGATTTGAGCCTATTTGGGCCCAATGTAGGGTGTAGCCCAGCTGAGGTGGGCGCCCCCTCTCCTTACTTGTACACTTCAGTGATCCACCCCTTAACTTTTTGATGAATCGTTGCCCTTGGATATTGTACCACAAATCCCTCCTCTGATCTGATGATTGTGGAATCATTTCCAACCTCCGTACTATTCTCGATGGGTGTGGCACTACCACCACCTAACCCGCACCTTGCTTCACCCAATAAACCTTGTCCTCATCCATCTTTACCAAATAGATTCTTCCATTCTTTTTCTCTTTTTCCCTCTCTCATTTCCCCCTTCTTTTTCACCTCTCTGGAAAACCCTAGCCCACCTTCACTTGATCTTCTTCCTCCTCTCCTTCTTGGTAGCCACCTTCCCAATGAGGTGCTACGACACCATCTTGGCACCTTGTCATGGAATAAGCCCACCACCTAGATCGCCAGGAACCAAACATCACTGACGGCCATCTCCCACGACTCAAATCCCCTCCTTACCCAACCCTGAGTGAGCCAACATCGTTGTTGTAGTGGGTAGAGGAGACTTCTTATGTGAGCACAAGGTTCACTCCCACAAGCGTTGGAGGGCGGTGAAAGGTGACCATGCATCTAGAACAAATGCCATGTGGGCATCCAGTGGCGGTGGCCAGTCGTGTAGGCTTGGAACCAACACCCAAGGGTAGCAAACCGAGGGTTTCTACTCACAAGGTTTACAAGCCTAGATCCAAAGGATCAGACTCGCCCCTGCCACCCTCCTTGATCTTGGATCAATATCCAATGGTTCTTATCCACTGTTTTCAAGGTACATCTTCAGAAAATCATAACTCCATGATTATAACTCAAAAATATGACTTCTAATATATGATTTTGATCATAAAAACGTATTCTATCCAATAGAAATAGCTCAAAAACCTGAATATTCTTTCTCTTCTTCTGATATCCTAAAATGCATGTTTTTGAAGTCTTTTTGAGATGATTTTCCTATTTGAATGCATGATCTTGAACTTTTATGCCTCGAGACATGATGATAGCATAATATCAGTACCTTGTACATTTTTATGCATAATGATTTGAACTTGATCAATCTTTGTACCCTAGAATGATCTGATGTGGCTTAAATGACCTAAAATGGGCTTTTATGCTAAAGGATACTTATTTAATGCCTAACCTTGATCCTTTGTACCCCAAAACCTTATGCTTGATCTAAATCAGTAGTTTTTGGTGCATGTTATTCTAAGATTCGGATTTTTTCATACTTGTACTCCTTTTTGACCTAATGATGTACTTTGAACTTCAAATATGCTTGATGTGGATACATTGATGTTGAAACTCAAGCCTAGCTCATATATGGGTCTTCTATATATAAATGATCATATGAACTCCTAAATCCAATAACTTATCATGCTTTGTGCACCCAAATACCTTATGGATTATGCATGTGCCCTAAGATGATTAAATGCCCTAATCTTGAGTTGAAATGTGATCTAATATGCATGTTTATAACTAACTCACCAATCTTGTATGAATCTTTCTCCAATGATGATATATGATATATTATAAACTCAATAAGTAGCTTGGCTATGTTAATGCCACCTAACTCAAGTAGACCCCATATATACTCTAATGGTGACAATCTTGCATGATTATGACTCAATATGACTAGTTATGACATTGTTGGTACTTATGATTCACGAGCTTGCTCAAATATTATGATTTCCCCATTTAGGATCTTTGAACTCTAATCACATATCCCTAATCCAGTGGTGATATGTCACCCTAAGTGGTAATGAACTGATAACATACTATATTGCTCGATAATACCTATGCATGATGTAAGGATTTGGATCCACTCCCTACTAAAAAAAATTGAAGAATAAAACATCCATTCCAAACACACTCAAAGGTATGCTAAGATAGGTGCACAATTTTCAAACTTCAATAAATGGTATTCAATACAACCAAAGTATATCAGTGGAATAAAAATAACTGACTATATTCAACATTCATAAAAGATTACTCAAGTACATCAAAATCTCCCATTAGGGTTTACTACAATGATACAACATAAGGATCTAAGTAGAGGGAAATATAAACCATAACAACTTTGTCTCCAAGCTTTAACTCCTTAATATAGTCCAAAATTTCATGCCTTATAATCTAAGTCCTTCACCTAGTGTTCGAAGCATACCCTAGTAAGAAGAGAAAATAGATGACATCAGGAAAGGCTGGTATGTGCATACTAAATAGGAAATTGAGAAATATATGGAATAAAGGACATCAAATATAAAAGGCTTCCCATAGAAAGGATAAGGACCACCCAAATGGGTATCAAGAGAAAAGGAATTGAAATCATATGATAACAAAAGAATACTTGACATTAAGAAAATATAAAGAGTGTGCCACACAAGCACATGTAAAAAATCAGGGCACACACCCCATATCATCAACTTGCATGCATGTGAGATAAACATAGCACTAGAACAATATAAACACAAAGGCAGACAACTCTCATAAACTTGAAACCTGATAGAGAAAGGAATATTGCCAATCTCCCAAATATATAAACATGGGACAAGAATCACGCATCTTACCATGGGTATGAGGTTCCTTTCCATCCCAAAAGAGCAGGAAATATCACAACTGCTCGATAGGAAATAACACATATGCCATAAAACCAATGCAATTACACTACTCTAGTACTAATGAATAATATATCATGTTAAATGTAGATGCAAGTAGAAAGTATAGTCAGAATATATAAACTAGTCACCACATAAGTGACAAACATATGCGTCCACCTCATAAGTGGGCTAAAGACATCACATGTCATCTTTTAGAGTTCCATCATGAACAAAGCATAATATAAGAGTTCAAAAGAATATCCATGATCGCATGATCAATATCAAATAAGGTCTCACATGAACCATGATTTTCAAAAGAAAAGACATTGTGTATAGGCTAATGTCCATAGGACAAAGAGAATGAGTAAGCATAGGTGAATTGCTCAACATAGAAGAATATGGGATACATCAAACCTCAACTTCAGAGTCTAAACAGTCCAAGTCAATCCTAGGCCTCAAAAGAACCTATTGGGAAGGTGGATATGTCCAATAAGTAAGGTTCCCAAGCTTAGATAGGCCGGTTTCTCCAACAAAGCTCCTATCTCCAGCAAGAAGCACCTTCTCCACTTTAGAGGTGAAAAAAACCTAACAAAAGAACATGGAGATGAGGTGTTTATGGGTTCTAGGTGGGGTTTCACCATGGAAGGCCATGGTTCCGACCTGGAGGAAGGTGGAAAAAAGACTAAAAACATGAAAATAGGGAAGGAAAGGAAGATACTTACTAGTTTTGGTCAAAATCACCAAGGAGGAGCTTAAGAAATCCTAAATAGAGAAATTTGGAACCCTAGGAGCCTTCTTCACCAAGGTAGGCACCTCCTTTTACCTTAGGACATCACCTTTGTGGAAAAATAGAGTAGGAATGATGTTGTAATCTAGAGGGAATATAGGAGAGAAATAGTTTTCAAATTGGGAGTTGGGAAGGGGTCGATATGGCTATATAAAAAAAGAGGTCAAGTATGAGGTGTTTATGAGACTTTCCATGTGTCATGTATAAGGGTGACCATGGACATGCAAGCCTTTATGGATAAGGAAGAAGTCAAGAACAAGGTGTCAAGTTACTTTCCATGTGTCCAATGCTAAGGGTTCCTATGGACATGCAAACCTTTATGGATAAGGAAGAAGTCAAGCATGAGGTGTCCATGGAGCTTTCCATGTGTCCTTAGGCTAGGGATTTCATGGCCATGCATGAGGACAGCTCATAGAGGCTTCTTGAATATCAAATGTCAGTTTATGGACACTTATAGGCCATTCCAACTGACCTCCAATCAAAGAAATAACCCCATTGGTTGATAGCTTCTAAAGATAAGCTCATTTATAAAGAGAGTAATACCTAAAATGCCCTTGGAAAGAAACACCTTCAAACCAAGGTGCAACTAGGCACCCTATGGTTCAAAAACTCGAGAATGGTAAGGTAATATATAAGTATTATAATTAATGTGACAATTTTCAAAGAAAACCTCCCTATTGGGTAAATTGCAGAAAAGTCCAGAATGTACCTAAAATTTCATAACTTGCACAAACAACATCTGAATTGGACCAAACTTCATCCACAAGTTATATTTGATGTGTTGAATATGAATTTGATATTATTTCCATATTTTGAAGTTATATAATCACATTATTCATTACTTATGCCTTTTACTCATTTTCTCTCTCCTAAACTTATCCTAATATTTCAAGGTGGTCCAAATTAGATGAAATTTGACATGTAGGATAATTTTGATATGTAGATTTCGAATTTGAAGTTTGTTTCCAATTTTGAGACTTATTTTTATGAGATATGTCATATGTCCCATTAACGGCCCATTATCTAAATAATTCATCCAATTAAGTTCCTTATCTTCATATTACCACCAAAATGAGTTATGTGGCATATTTTATGTATCCATTATAAACCTAAGATTAATGTTAGAACATTATGTTACATTAAGGTGATATATACATGCATTAGCTCATTGGGGTTATACTAAACATCTATTTAGATCTAACCTTCAACCTTGTTTGGCTAAGTCCAAAATGTCTACTTCCAGGGTAGGGTCTGAGATCTAGTAAGTTACAATTACCTAGTTTGAGATATTGAAAACAATGTTGAAGGAAATGTGTACCTAGACTTAGGTGACACATACAACCCCTTGATAATGATTGATAAACCTAACATTGCTGAGGTTAATCCAATTGTACTTATTTTAAATGTCAAGATATCTATGGACTTGGTTTTCAAGATCTAGTCAAGTCACTAATATGGTTTTCTAAATCAAGTTGTTAATCTTGTACTCTACTCACAAGGTATGCTTTTCTCTTGACCCTACTATGTTATTGGGTTGTTTGTATGTATTTTTTTTAAATAGGTAAATAGTATTGCTAAAAGACCGTATAGCAAGCTATACACAAACAAAGGCCACAGCCACCAACAGATCAGGGGAATTATCTACAAAAAAACCCCGATCCACACAAACAAAGAGTCCAACGACCACCAACTGACCAGGGGTATTATCTACAAAAACCCCAGTACATTTTAGAGCTTGAGCTCAGGTTAGAGATCATTTTGGGCCTAACAGAAAATGCCCAACACATGTCCCTACTAATACTCTTCAACAGGCAGTTAAGGCTGAAAGAACCCCTATTATGTATCCTCTTGTTTCTTTCTCTCCAAACGTGATAGCAGACGCACGAGAGGAACAAGCCACCCAAGCTGAACTCCTTAGGCCTGCAAAAGTGAGTAAGGATCCAGTTGATAGCATCATCAATATTGTTGGGCACATGGTGTCCCCATTCATTACGTAGGCATGTGATCTTCCATAAATTCTTAGTGAACTGGCACTCAAAAAACAAATGTTCTTTCGACTCTACCTCCATGTTGCAAAGGCAACATTTGTTATCAATCTGAATACCCCAACCCTCCAATCTGTCATACGTGGGTAATCTGTCCAGCTTGGCTCTATACAAGAGTGTGCTCCATTTGGGGCAGTGGAACTGACCCTAAAGAACATGGAACCATGACACCTCAAGCTCAGCACTAATGTTGATGTTGGGTATTGTAGTAAAGGAACTAGCAAGACCCGGAGAATCAACATGTGGCGTCCCCGAGTTTTTGCTGATCTGGTTACACATCTTCCTCCATATCCTGGAAGGGTTGGAGCCACCCGCCAGGATAAGGGCAGGTCTGTATCTTTTTTTCATCCAAAGGACCCAAACATTATTAGCCTGATTGCAGAATTTGTGAATGCGCTTCCTCGTGCAAGCCTCCATGATTTTGTGACCATCTGTAATTTGTAGCCCACCATTCTTATACGGTTTGGCCAGATTGCACCATGCGACACCATGGTTGCGTCCTCCCCACAAAAAATATGCAGACATAGCTTTGATTCTATTCAGACAGGCCATCGGAATGTCACACAAATCTCCCTAATATCTCACCATGCTCTGGATGACAGTTCTAATTAAAGCCATGCGACCAGCCATGGAAATGTTGATTCCAGACCATTTATCCACTTTGTCCTTGATTTTGTCCACCAACATACTGAAGTCTTTCATCGTACCTCTGCCTCCCATGATGGGCACACCCAGATATCTCATCGGCCACACGCCCCTCTTGACTCCCATGACAGTTTTAAGTCTACCTCTTCTTGAATCACAAGATTTAGAGTTGAAAATGTGGGATTTTAGCGCGCTAATGTATAGCCCGGTGGCACGACCAAAACTGATGAGAACCTTCTTGTAAGCTTTTAAACGGCTGACATGTCCCGCCGAGAAAAGAAGCACATCATCAGTGAAAATTAGGTGTGTCATCACCTAGCAGCCTTTAACACTGAAGCTTTTAATTCTGCCCCTAGCTTCTTCCACCTTGATAGCATTAGTGAGCCCCTCCATCATAATTGTGAATAGCAAAGGAGATAATGGATCTCCTTGTCTCAGTCCATTAGTAGCCTGGAACAACCCAGCAGGTGTTCCATTTACCAACACAGAAAAAGAAGTCGTCTGTATGCATTCTTTCAGCCAATTAACCCAGGTATTCGAGAAATTCATAGATTGCATGATTCACCACAGGGAATCCCAATTCACTGAGTCATACGCCTTATTAATATCGATTTTGATACAGGTTTTAGATGAGGATCTTTGTTTATTGAAGTCCACCAAAAATTCATTGGCTAGCAAAGCACAATCTTCTATCTGTCTCCCTTTGATAAAAGCATTTTGTTCGGCTGATATGATACTTGGGAGAATCTTTTTCAGTCTACCAGCAAGCACCTTGGATATAATCTTATACAGAACCGAGCAGCAGGCTATAGGTCTATAGTCACCTATTGAGCAAGCCTGCTTAGACTTGGGAATCAGTTTTATAAAGGCGTGATTGACTGCTCTGACCATACAACCTCCATTAAAGAACCATTTAATGTCTTTGCAAACCTCGGCTCCTATGAGGTACCACATCTTCTGGTAAAATCTGTTGTTGAACCTGTCAGGTCCCGACGCTTTCGAATAGTGAATGGAGTAAGCAACAACTTTAATTTCCTCATCCTCCACCCTCTTGCACAACTCAACATTCATGTTAGCATTGATTCTAGCTCTGGGAATATGCTCATCTTTAAAGCTAGAGCAAATGATATTTTGGTTATAGAGCTTTTGGAAAAACTCGACAGACTCAAAGGCAATCTCATTCTTCCCCCATACAGACTGGCCCTCCTCATTAATTAGCTCATGTATGGTCTCCAACATCTCTTTCTTCTTAACAACACTATGGTAAACTTTAGAGTTATGGTCTCCATCAGCTACCCATCTCATCCGTCTCCTCTGCCAATAGAACAATTCATTCACTTTTTCCAACTGTCTCAGTCTATTTTTTGCTTTACTTTCATCATCAATAGCTTGGTTATCCAGTGGACTCAGTCTGGTTTTGAGCGCGGCCCTGTTGTAGCTGTCTACAGCCTCCCTGGTCAAGTTAGGAAAGTTAACCTTGTCTTTATCCCATTTCTTCAACGCCTTCTTTGTCCTTTGTAGCTTCTTGAGCACAATATACAACGGGTTACCCTCTATCTCAGTAGCCCAGATCTCCTCTACAATAGCATTAAATCTTGTCCAGTCACACCACAGATTAAGAAACCTGAACGGTTTGGGAGACAAAGGATGATTAACAAGTTCAAGTCTCATCCAAGCATGGTCGCTGAAAGGATGTGATCCTAGCTTCATACAAGCATGGGGGAAGATATTCAGCCATTGTTCATTAACCAACCCTCTATCTAGGTGACTCACAATTCTCCTACTTATGTTTTGCTTGTTAGTCCAAGTGGTGATTCCCCCAACAGTGGGCAGTTCTAGAAGCTTGGCTTCGTCCACGGTATCATTGAAGGCAGCCATGATTCCTTCAGGAACAGGAAGACCCCCTTTCTTCTCTCTAGCGTGTCGGACATTGTTGAAATCGCCAAGAACAAGCCATGGGATTTCATTTTGAGAAACCCCTCTAATATCCTGCCATAAGCTTTTCCGGTCACACTCCAGGTTTTCACCATAGACTCCAGTGATGATCCCTGAGAACCCTCCTCCATTGAAATAGCTCACCATAGCTGCTTGGTCAGAAATATGTATAGTCTCCACCCTCCATATAAGAGGATTCCAGCCCACAACAATTCTGCCCCTCTCCACTTCATTCAGGTTATCAATGGTTTGCCATGAGTCAGGAAAGATAGAATTAACCCGACTCCCTTCCACTCTGCTAATCTTTGTTTCAAAGCAGAAGACTAGGTCCACCTTCATCTCAAGTAGAATCGACTTGAGTCTTCTCTGCGTCCCAGGCAAGGACGCTCCTCACACATTCCATGCGAGGATGGACATCTAAATGCCTTTGGAGAAGCTCCCTTCCCCGGAGCCAATGCCATTCTTCTTATTCTTGGTTGTGTTCCGAGTGTGTCTCGGACTTTGGCCTCTGGTGTGAACCTCCATGATACCTTCATCACCCATGTCCTCCAGAACAGCAAAGGGGTTCTCACCCCCCCAGTCAGTACCCTTATCAGCTGCAGTAGAAGTAAGAGGACCACCCGCAGAGTTGATGTTGTCTTCTGGTTCTGCTCTTCTCTCGGACGAATTCTCAATCACCTCACCCTCTTCCCTTTCCTTCAACTGGTCTTCAACGCTTCCATGGTCGTCAGTCATATGAATAATCAGAGATGCAACACTCTTCTCGCTGGCCATCACCAGGATCACATTGAAAACCAACTCCTTTTCTTTCCTCTTCTGATTGGGAGGTCTTGACTTACCAGTCCGCCATTTTTGTCCCTTCGCAGGCTCGGGCACAATAGGTGGCTCGGCAGTAGTGTCCTTCCTAGCTCCTGGGCATTGTCCTTCTTCATGCCCAAAAACCTTGCATTCAACACATCGATCAGGTAGAGCTTCATATCTCTCCTTGACTTCCCACTCCTCACCGTTCGGCAGTTTGACCATCACTTCCGGGGGTGGTTCGGTGCTAGCGGAGATGTCAACACAGAACCGGGTGCACCCCATGGTAGTACCATCGGACCTCCTGTCCATTCCACGCAGAACGCTAATGGTATTGACTATCACTGTGATGGCCTGGGGAGTTCAGTGTCTCCTGACATTAGGGAGAAAAACCCACACAGGGGCAGTGGTGAAGGCCGCCCTCCGAGTGTCATCTTCCCTCATCCATTTCCTCACGAGAACGAGCTGATCGTCGAAAAACCACGGTCCTCCTGACATGGCTTTCTTCAGGTCCTCTTCACTGGCGAATCGGGCTAGAAAAAGCCCGCCGTCGAGCGTGAACAGCTCCATCGCACCCCACGATCTCCAGAACCAGAGCATCCACCCTCTGAGTTGCAAAGGGTGGCATTTCTTTCCCAGGATTTGGATGATTCCCGAATGCTTATGGTAATCCTCCATCTCCTCGAGAATGTTTCTAGTCATATTCATCCACAACCTCTGGTCCCCTTCTCTCCTGAAAGGGATTTTGGGGTCTTCATCGCCAGCGCACCGCAGAGTCGGGGGAGGTCCGATCACCACTCGCACCCATTCACCCGCCACCGTGAAATCAGTGGCAGGAGAGAACCAAGCATCTTTCTCAGTCGCGGAGGAGGTCGAGCCAGGGATGATAGCAGCAGGGGGTCCAGCGCCCCCGCCCGCCATGGATCGCCCGACCTAGGGAGCAAGAGAGAAGGCGCGGCCTAGAGAGAAGGCAGAGCGCACCCTTTTCAAGCAGCTTGTGAAACACCAGTTGTTTGTATGTATGCTTGAATGAACACTTGGCTAAATAATTACTTGTTTGATCTACTTGTTCCCTATGATTAGTACATTCATTTTTCTTGAAATATGTTGAACAAACCTTGAACCTAATTGAACTTGTCCATTATACAGAACTTGTTTACCTTCCTATATTCTCAGGGTAAGGGCACAAGGTTGGGAGTCTTACTTGAGATGTCAAGATAAGTAAGACCATGTCGATAAACGGGTTAGCTAATCTTGAGCACCTTACAAACCCTTCCAATGGGAAGTCAGTCAATAGCCATAATATGTTGTTGAGTATAATGGCAATACACTTAAAACACATTTTGTATAAAATAATGTCGTTAAGTGTTTCACACCTTGTTTCTACTTGTTTCTTAATATGATGTTCCTAGCCAAGGCACTTTTATTATACTTTTAAAGTGTTTACATGCATTTTCATATGTATCAAATTTTTAGTTGTGAAATGAAGATCCAATGCACTCAAGACTCTAAGTTCTAAAATGTATCACCATTGGGTATCCTTGAATATATAAATGGGAACATATCTCTTATGTTTATTTTTAGTATCTCATTATATCTTGTCATTATTGCTTTTACATATATCTTGCCTGCGTGAAATATTTGTGCCATTAGATGGACAGACGCCCAAGTCCATTCACCTATGGCTTTGTAGCCATTAGGAGTGTGGACTTAGGGTAACAAATAGTTTTATGACAGAAGCTGTAAAGAGGTATGATTGGTAGCTTATTATATTTAACTACCTCTAGACCTAATATCATGTTTAGTGTTGGCTTGTGTGCTAGATTTCAATCAAGCCCTAGGAAATCTCATCTTATAGTGGTTAAAAGGATTTTAAGGTATTTTTCCAAAACTCAAAATTTTGGACTATGGCATCCCAGGTCAAGGGACTTTACTCTAACTGCTTATAGTGATGTGAATTATACATGGTGCTTAATTGGTACAAAGTTCACAAGTGTCACTTTCTTCCTCCTAGGACCATGCTTAGTTTTTTAGTTCTCTAAGAAATAAGGCAATATGTCTCTTTCAACTACTGAGGTTGAATACATTGCAGTTGAGAGTTGTTGTGCCCAAGTCCTATGGATGAAGCAAATGTGTAACATCCCTGACCTGGGTTATGAACTAACCCTAGGTGTTTTGCTTAAATATTTAATTAGATACTTGTGTTTATCTTGTGAAATGAAAATTAAAGCTTCCGAGGAACACATATTTCCATTTCTGTCCTTTTTGTATAATGTTGAAACATTGTTTTGTTAAATATGGACTAAAGTGGAAATTACCCAATTAGAGGGGTTAACTTGTAAATTGCACATGTTGAAATTTTCCTATGATGTTGAGACATCATAAGAATGAATATGATGTAGTGATATGGATTCTCCAAGCTTGGGCACCAAGATATAGCTTGCAGAACAATCCCTGTGTTTTAAAGCCTAGTTTTGGTGCAAAGTGCAATTTACCCAAAACTTAGGGTGCAATATGTACAATACACCCTTTATAGTATCTTTCATGACTCTTGGCGTCAAGTAGAGTAAATAAAATGAGGAGGGCGCCTCATTTGAATGATCAAATAAGAAAGATAACCTTAATATCTAAATAACCAAGTTTCAAGCAAAATGGCCTTTTATATATATAGCTTATTAAGATATATGGTTTCTTTTCCTTTAACCTTGGATAAGAGAGAGGTTTTGCATGTGAAAAGGAGGAAGAGACGTGGCCAAGGTTGTAGTGAGCATAAGTGGATGGGTTTAAGAAATAAAAGAAATAATTATCTTTTCTTTCCCTTGATAATACCCAAAAATATATAAGCACCCTTTTTCCACAAAGCAAGGGAACGATTCCCTTAGTTTCTTTTCTCATCTTCTTGCTTTGTCCAACTAAGGAGAAGCTCAGGAGCAGAGGAGGACGACCAAGCTGGTTTGTGTAAGCTTTGATCATCACTTAGCTTGAATTCTTGGAGGAAACCCTAATACAAGGTTGGTTTAGTAGTTTTCCTTACACAACTCTTCTTTCTAGCCATCTTCTCCATCCAAATATTGAAGAATGGACCTTGGACAACCTTTGGAGCTCAAGCCACCATTAAAGCTATGAAGCATGGAGCTCTGGATCAGTCCTAGAGGTAGGTTTTATAACTCTAACTCTTAAGTTTTGTTAATGCATCTTCTTCTCCTAGAATCGTTGCTTATTCTTCTTCCTTGGACATCTTCGTTGGTTCTTGCTAGAAATTCCGTGAAGAACAGCCCATGTTCTTGAGGTAGAATATGATTACGTGATTTCAAATCTTTATCCTAAATCTTACTTTACCTAACAGTCTTCCACATCTTGCACAAACGGTTTCCTAAACCGTTTGGGAGCAAACAGTTTCAAACCGTTTGAAAGCAAATGGTTTCAACCAAGAACGCATGGAAGCAAACGGTCCAAGACCGTTTGGACATTTTGATCAGGCATTGACCATTTGGAGGTATATTGTAAACATTATGGACTAATCAACCACCAAAAATCATCATCTAATTCCAAGTAAATCACCAAATGAAGGCACATTAATTACCTAAACCCTAATCGGGTTAGTTGCTGATTTCAATAATACAATCATGTTGAAGTTTGGGTTGAGTGGTCCAAACGGTTTCAAAACCATTTGGGAATCACCCAAACGCTCTCAAGACCATTTGGTGATCACCCAAGACCGTTTGGAGGTCTAGGGTTAAGTGGGGTTGACCAATTCAGGGTCCAATGATATCATATTGATGAGCAATTAAGTGCTGATTTGGTGACCAAATCTAGGGTTCAACCCTTAAGTGAATGACTTATTTTTTGATGATATAATGAGAAAACGGTCTCAAGACTGTTTTGAGGATATCCAAATGATCCCAAGACCATTTGGGGGTCACCCAAGACCGTTTGGAGGTCTAGGGTTGACCATGGTTAAGGGGTTGAAGATTGAAAGACAACAAGTTGAAGTATAATCAATTAGAGACCTAATGATCAAATCTATGAGCCTAACCTTAATAGGTTGAGTTAGTTTTTGATGTTGACTTGAGAAAACGGTCTCAAGACCGTTTGGAGGTCATCCAAATGATCCCAAGATCGTTTGGGGTCAGGTCATGACCAAATTGAATAATGGTTCAATGGGTTCAACATCAATTAGACTCATGTTGATACATGTTGAAGGGTGATCGATTCCAAACCCTAATTCAATTGATCCAAGCCCTAATTGGTGATCAATTGAGGGTCAATTGAGTGTCAAATCAGTTGAGGGTTGACCTAATTGACTCAATTGATGAGTGGCTAACCATTGCATGATCGATTGAGGGGTTCAACATTGGAAACCCTAACTCAATTGGAATGTTTGAGACACTTTTTGGTCCATGCGGTTTTGAGATGGTTTGGACCAAACAGTCTCAAGACCGTTTGAGTCCAAACGGTCTCAAGACCATTTGGGACCAAACGGTCTCAAGACCGTTTGGGACCAAATGATCCCAAACTGTTTGGTGCTCATGCGGTTTCAAGAATGGTTGTGTCCATGCGGTTTCAAAGTCAACTTGGCCAAATGGTCTTCATGACCAAACGGTTTTGAGTGTGCACTTTACCAAACGGTTTCAAAATCAACAAAACCAAATGTTCAACACCACCAAACGGTTTCAAGGATTGTTCAAGACCGTTTCGAGGGTTAGTGTGCAAGACCGTTTGAGGTCTAAAAAGGTCAAGATCGTTTGATGCCTTAGTGGTCAAGATGGTTTAGTGGTTGATCAACCTAAACCCTAAAGATACCTAAAGTGATTAAGGGGACAAGTAATTAGTTTATTAATGCATGTTATGATCAATAGTGAACTTTACAAAAGTACCCTTGATGGGATAGAGTAACCAATACCTTTTGATCAAGTGAATCTTAATGGCCATAATAGTAATGACACGACCCATAATCAAGAGTGATGTAAACATCATCTAATAGTAAGAGGAGAGAGAAGATTCCTCATATAAATGAAAATCAAGTAACAAGCTTCTAATATGTATGAATGTATCTAATTAGAGTATGATCCTTCATAGTGAGATCATGGAAACCCTAATTATGATGGATAATGAATCTTAACCTAATTTGAGGGCATTAATGGAAGTAATCCTCATACATAATGTTGGTATGATCTTAATTCACTGTAATGTGAATTGTGAACCCTAATCTAGGGTAATGTGATGTAATGTGAATAGTAAACCCTAATCTAGGGTAATGTGATGTAATGTGAATAGTAAACCCTAATTCTAGGGTAATGTAATGTAATGTGAATAGTAAACCCTAATCTAGGGTAATATGATGATATGAACAGTAAACCCTAATTCTAGGTTATGCCTTTAAGAATGAAACTCTATGATTGAAGTATGAATTAAGTAATCACTATTCCTAATTAAGATAAAGGGGTTGAATAACCCTAATTGAATTGAATAGGGAAAACCTAACCCTATTAAAGACATAGTGGTATAACCCTTGAACTGAGAGGTTATCTTTGTTTTGCAATATGCTCATATAAAGATAAATTGCCTATTATCAAATGTGTTAATTATGCAGGCTTTTATCAAATGGTGAACATAGTCAGGTAAGGGCTATGATGTCATATTTATTAAAGCACTTTACAAGCTTTGAAAGTAATGATATGATATGTTGCCTAGTAAGAGGTAATATATGAGATTGATAGGTTGTGATAGCCCTGAGAAATATCTACATTATTACAATCAAGGTCATGTTGTTAAATGACTTGATAATAATATGTTACTTGGTAACAAGTGTTATGATGATCTAAGGGTTTGAACACCCATGTTCCTGAATCATAATGATGAGATGGTTAGGGATTGATATCCCAATGATAACTGGATGTGAAATGAACTTGATACAATTAGTACTCTTTCTTTATAGCAATTGTTTTAATGGTTTATGTTTGAAAACATGCCTGATGCTAAGAGAATGCTATAATGTACTTAAATAATCAAGTATAATGATAGCATGTAGAGACCTGACCATAGATCCATCATTGTCAGAAGTTAAATGATGGTGAAACAGGTTTTCCTAAGGGAACTCCTGGAGAGCATACTTTTGAGTATGTGGGGGTTATGGACGTGAATATCCTTACGTCCTAAGGTAGGATTTTATGTGAGATGTACCTTTAATCTCTCAATCCTTCATTATATGTTATTCTGGGATGATGTATCACTAATCTCCCAATGATGTTGTTAATGCCGCATCGATGTGAGATAAACAAGAAATCCCTTGATGGAGAAGAGAGTACAAAATACCACTGTAACTCTAATAGCGAAGTTGTCAGAATACCCTGGCTAGCTATTGTGACAGAGACACAAGATGTCCTGCATGTTGTTCCTCATACTGACTGAGGAGGATGAGGTCATAGGAATCCGGCTCTTCTGATGACCTATGTATGGTACCGATTGTGATTTCGTAATGGTCGGTTGGAGTATGAGAGGTGTAGCTCATCTCCTCAGGGCATAAGTATGTTTGTAAAATGTAATCAGCCGTGTAGCATAACTGCTTAGGTTGAACTATGAGAAACAATGAATGATAATACATTGTTTATAGTGTTCTAGTTACATATCTAGTATACATGTTCTTCATATTCCTTATTTTTATATGTCTTGTCATTCAATTAAGTTATAATTGAAATGATTGTTTAAAAGAAGGTTGCTTCACTTAGTTTATACAATGATAAACCTATTGTTGAATGTTTATAGTTCTATTTCTTAAATGTTATTCCATTATTGCAATAACAATGCTTCTGACGGAGATTATAACTCTCGCTGGGACAATTATTCAAATTGTCTCACCCCCGTGGGATTTGACTTTTTAGGTAGACACCGAGGACGAAGGAGCCCATCAGTGGGTGACTAACAGCAACAGCAGCAGCAACATCAGGGACAGCAGTGATTCTCAGGTGGAGACACTATCTGTCAAGTCTTATAGATAGCATGTTCTATGTGTCGTCTATGTACTCTCAGGTCCTAGGAGTCAGTAGATTTTTAGAAGTAGATCTGAGATTTTTGGCTTAATGCCTCGAGTTTTTTTGTATCTTGCCTTGTACAGCTAACAAGGTAGTTGATGTATGTAACTCGAGATGTTATGATGGATCAGTCTGTAAACAACTTATCATGTTTCTTTATAAAAAAAAGTTTGATTGTTTATAGATCTCTTTACAAAAAGTTTTAATTTTTAGTGAATTTCCATAATTCCGCTGCTAGTTAATCGCTTCCGCATTCGTTGATCTTGTTTTTGCGATTCGATCGTCACAAATTAGTGGTATCACAGCTCTAGGTTCGCTGAGTCTACAGAGACATAGGACTTAGGATGTTGAGTCTGTTTTAGTGTCTTCCAGTATATCTGATAGTGTCTTCTACTCCTCAGGAGAAGAAGATAAAACTTAATATGTCTGCACCACACGAAGAACATGTTGCAGAAAGTAGTGTTTTTGTACCCAGAAGAGGTGCAAGAGACCCAGATAGAGAAGAACCTGTGCCTGAACCACCCCAGTTCAATCCAACTGACATGGGGAACCCAGTCGTCTAAGCCATGTTTGGGCAGTTTGTGACTGCCATGACACACATGACTGATAGGATGCCTATACCTGCACCTAGGGCACCTACCCATCCTGAAGGACAAGGAATCGACAATACGTTTGAACGACTTCACCGAGTTGGAGCCACAGAGTATGCTGGAATAGCTGACCCAGCAGATGCTGACTTGTGGTTAACTGAAATAGAGAAGGCCTTTAGAATCCTAAACATCCCAGAAGCTGGGAAGGTTAAACATGCCGTGTATTTTCTCAAAGGGAGTGCTGGTCATTGGTGGACCATGGAAGAACAGAAGAGGCCTGGTGTAGAGGTTGAATGGGAAGTTTTCCGATGGGAATTTATCAACAGATATTTCCCTAAGACATTTCTAGATGAGAAAATCTCTCAGTTTGAGAGGTTAAGACAAGGTCTGATGAACATTAGCGAGTATGAGGCTAAGTTCATGGAGCTTTTGCTGTTCTGTTCACACATGGCGACCACAGATGAAGAAAGGATTAGGCATTTTGAGAAAGGGTTAAACGCTGAATTAACTACTCTTGTGTCTGCCCTAGAGAACATAGAAAGGTTTTCTACCTTTGTGGAGTCTGTCAGGAGGATAGAGAGGTCTGTGGAAGAGAAGAGACAGACCCAAAACAAGAGGATGTATCCCCAGTTCCAAGGATCTTCATCTAAAGGTTTCAAGAAACCTAGATTTTCTACGCCTACACCACCACCTAGATTCAGTACCCAGACATAGTGGACGTCGAATAGGGGTAAAGGATGAAGCCTACCACTAGAAGGAGCTCGCAGTTCAACATCTATGTCAGTTACAGGACCACCCAGACCACAACAACTGAACAGAAGTTGTTATATATGTGGAAAGATGGGACATCTGATGAAAGATTGCAGAGCTAGAGAAGTGAGTGTAACTCAACCTCAGAGGCAAAGTCAGCAAGGATCTCAAAGGAGACAGTTTCTAGGAGGAGCTAGAGGATGTGGACAAGCGTCCCAAACTGGATCATCGACACCTAGTCAACAAGCACCAAATCAACCACAGGCAACATTAAGATTTTATGCGATGAATCCACCTGATGCAGTGATCAACCCTCAGGTTGTGGCAGGTCAGATGGAGTTGTTATATTCTGATATGTCTACATCTTGTGTTGTATCTGTTTTAATTGATCTGGGTGCTACGCACTCCTTTATCACTTGAAGAGTGATTCTTGACTGCAATCTGACTATAAGTCATAGAACTGATAGTTTTTTTCTAGAAACTCCATTAGTGGGATCTGCTGTGCTGCAGGAGGTATGTTCTCCCTGCATCCTCTTCTTTTATGAACATCGCATTCAAGTGGATCTTATACCACTTGAGATGCATGGATTTGATATAATCCTTGGGATGGATACCTTAGAAAGGTATAAGGTTGTCTTGGATTGTGAGTCCAAGCAAGTTGTGTTTGCTGATGAAAGTGACACATGGATCTTTCAAGGAGAGAGAAAGATTCTACCCACATGTCTTGTATCATCTATGGTTGTAGAGAAGCTGATGAGGCAAGGATGTTATGCATTCTTGGCCCATGTAGTAGATACTACCATGGATAGTCCTAACCCTATTGAAGTTCCGGTAGTTAGGGAATTAGGAGATGTATTTCCTGAAGAACTTCTAGGTGTGCCACCGCCTCGAGAAATTGATTTTGAAATCAATTTAATTCCAGACATGCAACCAATAGCACAAACACCATATAGGATGGCGCCTGCTAAGATGGCAGAACTCAAGAAACAACTACAAGAGTTGCTTGAGAAGGGTTTCATCTGACCAAGCACTTCACCCTAGGGTGCTCCGATCCTCTTTGTTAAAAAGAAAGACGGGTCAATGCGGTTGTGCATTGATTATAGACAGTTAAATAAAGTAACAATAAAGAATAAGTATCCTTTGCCGAGGATTGATGATCTTTTTGACCAGTTGTGTGGTGCAACTGTCTTCTCAAAGATAGACTTGAGGTCGGGATATCATCAACTCCGTATTAAGGATAGTGACATACCTAAGTCTGCCTTTAGGATGAGGTATGGTCACTATGAGTTCACAGTTATGTCATTTGGACTAACAAATGCACCAGCTACATTTATGGAACTCATGAATAGAATCTTCTGACCCTTTCTCGATCAGTGTATGGTTGTCTTTATAGATGACATCCTGATCTATAGTAAAGATGCTCAACAGCATGAACATCATCTTCACCAGGCTCTAACTTTACTAAGAGAGCACAAGTTATATGCTAAGTTTAGCAAGTATGAGTTCTGGTTACCAGAAGTTTCTTTTCTAGGACACATGATATCTTCTTCGGGTATACATGTTGACCCTAAAAAGGTAGAATTTGTCCTGGAATGGGAGCAGCCGAAGACACTGATAGAAATTTGTAGTTTCTTAGGGTTGGCTGGCTATTACCGGAGGTTCATTAAGAACTTTAGTTTTATAGCCTTACCCTTGACCAAGTTGACCAGGAAGGATGTTCCTTTTGTTTGGAGTGATAAGTGTCAACAGTCTTTTCAGCTGTTGAAGGAGAGGTTGACAAGTGCACCTGTGCTTGTATTACCTGAACAAGGAAAAGGATATATAGTTTTCTGTGATGCCTCCAAGAATGGACTAGGATGTGTGTTGATGCAGGATAAACAAGTGATTTCTTTTACTTCTCGACAGCTTAAGAAACACGAGGAGAATTATCCGACACACGATTTAGAACTAGCTGTTGTGGTTCATGCCTTGAAGATCTGGAGACATTATCTTTATGGAGAGACATTCCAAATTTTCACAGACCATAAGAACCTTAAGTATATCTTTTCTCAGCATGAGCTTAACATGAGGCAACGCCGCTGGATGGAATTAATCAAGGATTACGATTGTACAATTGATTACTATCCAGGGAAGGCCAATGTAGTTGATGATGCTTTGAGTAGGAAATCAGCAACACCAGCCTTAGATAGAGAACAACTGAATTCCTTAGTGTGCTCAAGGAGAGACATGCTTACCTCCTTAAGGCAAGACAATGTACAGTTGAAAGTATCATTATTAGCCAGGTTGTTAGCTGAGATGCATATAAAACCTACTCTGAGAGAGCAGATTAAGGAGGCACAACAAGTTGATGCTATAGTTCAACAGATTAGATCAGAGTATGGTAGTGAGAAACGAGATGGTTTTCATGACTCAGATGATCAAGTAGCCTGTTATCATGGTAGGATGATAGTGCCTGATGTGGATAAATTGAGTAAGTTGGTCCTAGAAGAAGCTCATTCTTCGATGTATGCCATGCATCTAGGAAGCACCAAGATGTATCGAAACTTGAAAGATATGTATTGGTGGCCTGGTTTGAAGAAAGACGTTACTGAGTTTGTTATGCGATGTCCTGTGTGTCAGCAAGTTAAAGTTGAACACCAGAAGCCTGCAGGAATAATGCAACCTTTGCCCATACCACAGTGGAAGTGGGATCATGTAACCATGGACTTTGTGGTTGGTCTACCCAGGACATCCAAAGGTTATGATTCCATATGGGTAATAGTTGATAGGTTGACAAAGGCAACACATTTCTTGCCTGTCAAAACAACCTATTCTGCTGAGAAGCTAGCACAGTTATATGTTGATAAGATAGTACGACTGCATGGAATCCCAGTTACCATTGTTTCTGATAGAGGTCCTCAGTTTACGAGTCATTTTTGGGAGTGAATTCATAAAGCTTTAGGCACACAGTTAAGGTTTAGTACAACCTTTCATCCTCAGATTGATGGACAATCAGAAAGAACTATACAGACCCTGGAGGATTTGCTTAGAGCATGTGTTCTTTAGTTTACGGGGAGTTGGGATCTGCACCTATGTTTGATAGAGTTTTCCTACAACAATAGCTATCAACATAGCATTGATATGGCACCTTATGAAGCTTTGTATGGTAGACATTGTAGATCACCCCTATGTTGGTATGAAACTGGTGAATATCAACTTTTAGGTCCTGATCTTGTGAGCAGACTACCGAGAAGATTAAAGTAATACAACAATAGCTAAAAACTACATATGATAGACAGAAATCTTATGTTGATAAACGTCGTAGACCTTTACAATTCCAGGTTAGAGACAGAGTATACCTCAAAGTCTCACCTTGGAAAGGAGTTCTGAGATTTGGAAGGAAAGGAAAGTTAGCTCTTAGGTTTATGGGGCCTTATCTAATCATTGAATGAATTGGAAGAGTAGCTTATAAGTTAGAGTTACCACCAGAGTTATAGAAGTTACACCATGTGTTCCACATTTCCATACTTAGGAAATGTCACCCCAATACAGAATCAGTTCTGCAACCTATGGAAGTAGAACTAAATGATGATGTGTCTTATGAGGAAGGACCTATGTCAATCCTTGATAAAAGAATTAAAAAGCTGAAAAAGAAAGATATAAGTCTTGTGAAAGTCCTCTGGAATCATAGTGGTATTGAAGAAGCCACATGGGAACTAGAGGAAGAGATGAGAAGGAAATACCCTGCTCTCTTCTTTTAATATGTTTTGTTGATTTCGGGGACGAAATCCTTGTAAGGAGTGGATAATTTGTAACATCCCTGACCTGGGTTATGAACTAACCCTAGGTGTTTTGCTTAAATATGTAATTATATGCTTGTGGTTATCTTGTAAAATGAAAATTAAAGCTTCTGAGGAACATATATTTCAATTTCTGTCCTTTTTGTATAATGTTGAAACATTGTTTTGTTAAATATGGACTAAAGTGCAAATTACCCAATTAGAGGGGTTAACTTGCAAATTGCACATGTTGAAATGTTCCTATGATGTTGAGACATCATAAGAATGAATATGATGTAGTGATATGGATTCTCCAAGCTTGGGCACCAAGATATAGCTTGCAGAGCAATCCCTGTGCTTTAAAGCCTCGTTTTGGTGCAAAGTGTAATTTACCCAAAACTTAGGGTGCAATATGTAAAATACACCCTTTAGAGTATCTTTCATGACTATTGGCATCAATTAGAGTAAAGAAAATGAGGAGGGTGCCTCATTTGAATGATCAAATAAGAAAGATAACCTTAATATCTAAATAACCAAGTTTCAAGCAAAATGGCCTTTTATATATATAGCTTATTAAGATATATGGCTTCTTTTCCTTTAACCTTGGATAAGAGAGAGGTTTTTCATGTGAAGAGGAGGAAGAGACGTGGCCAAGGTTGGAGTGAGCATAAGTGGATGGGTTTAATAAATAAAAGAAATAATTATCTTTTCTTTTCCTTGATAATACCCAAAAATATATAAGCACCCTTTTTCCACAAAGCAAGGGAACGATTCCCTTAGTTTCTTTTCTCATCTTCTTGCTTTGGCCGACTAAGGAGAAGCTCGGGAGCAGAGGAGGACGACCAAGATGGTTTGTGTAAGCTTTGATCATCACCTAGCTCGAATTCTTGGAGGAAACCCTAATACAAGGTTGGTTTAGTAGTTTTCCTTACACAACTCTTCTTTCTAGCCATCTTCTCCATCCAAATCTTGAAGAACGGACCTTGGACAACCTTTGGAGCTCAAGACACCATTAAATCTATGAAGCTTGGATCTCTAGATCAGTCCTAGAGGTGGGTTTTATAACTGTAACCCTTAAGTTTTATTAATGCATCTTCTTCTCCTAGAATTGTTGCTTATTCTTCTTCCTTAGACATCTTTGTTGGTTCTTGCTAGGAATTCTGTGAAGAACAGCCCCTGTTCTTGAGGTAGAAGATGATGACGTGATTTCCAATGTTTATCCTAAATCTTACTTTACCAAACGGTCTTCCACCTCTTGCACAAACAGTTTCCTAAACCGTTTGGGAGCAAACGGTTTCAAACCGTTTGAAAGCAAACAGTTTCAACCAAGAACGCATGGAAGCAAACGGTCCAAGACCGTTTGGACGCGTTGACCAGGTGTTGACCATTTGGATGTCTGTTGTAAACATTATGGACTAATCACCCACCAAAAATCATCATCTAATTCCAAGTAAATCACCAATTGAAGGCACATTAATCACCTAAACCCTAATCGGGTTAGTTGCTGATTTCAATAATACAATCATGTTGAAGTTTGGGTTGAGTGGTCCAAACGGTTTCAAAACCATTTGGGAATCACCCAAACGGTCTCAAGACCGTTTGGTGATCACCCAAGACCGTTTGGAGATCTAGGGTTAAGTGGGGTTGACCAATTCAGGGTCCAATGATATCATATTGATGAGCAATTAAGTGCTGATTTGGTGACCAAATATAGGGTTCAACCCTTAAGTGAATGACTTAGTTTTTTATGATATAATGAGAAAACGGTCTCAAGACCATTTGGAGGATATCCAAACAATCCCAAGACCGTTTGGGGGTCACCCAAGACCGTTTGGAGGTCTAGGGTTGACCATGGTTAAGGGGTTGAAGATTGAAAGGCAACAAGTTGAAGTATAATCAATTAGAGACCTAATGATCAAATCTATGAGCCTAACCTTAATAGGTTGAGTTAGTTTTTGATTCTGACTAGAGAAAATGGTCTCAAGACCATTTGGATGTCTTCCAAATGATCCCAAGACCGTTTGGGGTCAGGTCATGACCAAATTGAATAATGGTTCAATGGGTTCAACATCAATTAGACTCATGTTGATACAAGTTGAAGGGTGATCGATTCCAAACCCTAATTCAATTGATCCAAGCCCTAATTGGTGATCAATTAAGGGTCAATTGAGTGTCAAATCAGTTGAGGGTTGACCTAATTGACTCAATTGATGAATGGCTAACCATTACATGAGGGGTTCAACATTGGAAACCCTAACTCAATTGGAATGTTTGAGACACTTTTTGGTCCATGCGGTTTTGAGATAGTTTGGACCAAACGGTCTCAAGACCGTTTGAGTCCAAACGGTCTCAAGACTGTTTGGGACCAAATGGTCTCAAGACCGTTTGGGACCAAACGATCCCAAATCATTTGGTGCTCATGCGGTTTCAAGAATGGTTGTGTCCATGCGGTTTCAAAGTCAACTTGGACAAACGGTCTTCATGACCAAACAGTTTTGAGTGTGCACTTTACCAAACGGTTTCAAAGTCAACAAAACCAAATGGTCAACACCACCAAACTATTTCAAGGATTGTTCAAGACCATTTGGAGGGTTAGTGTGCAAGACCGTTTGAGGTCTAAAAAGGTCAAGATCGTTTGATGCCTTAGTGGTCAATATGGTTTAGTGGTTGATTAACCTAAACCCTAAAGATACCTAAAGTGATTAAGGGGACAAGTAATTAGTTGATTAATGCATGTTATGATCAATAGTGAACTTTAAAAAAGTACCCTTGATGGGATAGAGTAACCAATACCTTTTGATCAAGTGAATCTTAATGGCCATAATAGTAATGACACAACCAATGATGTCAATGTTGATTTGACTTAACCTAATCAAGAGTGATGTAAACATCATCTAATAGTAAGAGGAGAGAGAAGATTCCTCATATAAATGAAAATCAAGTAGCAAGCTTCTAATATGTATGAATGTATCTAATTATAGTATGATCCTTCATAGTGAGAATATGGAAACCCTGATTGTGATGGATAATGAATCTTAACCTAATTTGAGGGAATTAATGGAAGTAATCCTTATACATAATGTTAGTATGATCTTAATTCAATGTAATGTGAATAGTAAACCCTAATATAGGGTAATGTGATGTAATGTGAATAGTAAACCCTAATCTAGGGTAATGTGATGTAATGTGAATAGTAAACCCTAATTCTAGGGTAATGTAATGTAATGTGAATAGTAAACCCTAATCTAGGGTAATATGATGATATGAACAGTAAAACCTAATTTTGGGTTATGCCTTTAAGCATGAAACTCTATGATTGAAGTATGAATTAAGTAATCACTATTCCTAATTAAGATAAAGGGGTTGAATAACCCTAATTGAATTGAATAGGGAAAACCTAACCCTATTAAAGACATAGTGGTATAACCCTTGAACTGAAAGGTTATCTTTGTTTTGCAATATGCTGATATAAAGATAAATTACCTATTATCAAATGTGTTAATTATGCAGGCTATTATCAAATGGTGAACATAGTCAGGTAAGGGCTATGATTTCATATTTATTAAAGCACTTTACAAGCTTTGAAAGTAATGATATGATATGTTGCCTAGTAAGAAGTAATATATGAGATTGATAGGCTGTGATAGCCATGAGAAATATCTGCATTGTTACAATCAAGGTCATGCTGTTAAATGACTTGATAATAATATGTTACTTGGTAAAAAGTGTTATTATGATCTAAGGGTTTGAACACCCATGTTCCTGAATCATAATGATGAGATGGTTAGGGATTGATATCCCAATGATAACTGGATGTGAAATGAACTTGATACAATTAGTACTCTTTCTTTATAGCAATTGTTTTAATGGTTTATGTTTGAAAACATGCCTGATGCTAAAAGAATGCTATAATGTACTTAAATAATCAAGTATAATAATAGCATGTCAAGCCCTGACCATAGATCCTTCATTGTCAGAAGTTAAATGATGGTAAAATAGGTTTTCCTAAGGGAACTCCTGGAGAGCATATTTTTTAGTATGTGGGGGTTATGGACGTAAATATCCTTACGTCCTAAGGTAGGATTTGATGTGAGATGTACCTTTAATCTCTCAATCCTTCATTATATGTTATGTCGGGATGATGTATCACTAATCTCCCGATGATGTTGTTAATGCCGCATCGATGTGAGATAAACAAGAAATCCCTCGATGGCGTAGAGAGTACCACGCCACTGTAACTCTAATAGTGAAGTTGTCAGAATACCCTGGCAAGCTATTGTGACAGAGACACAAGATGTCCTGAATGGTGTTCCTCATACTGACTAAGGAGGATGAGGTCATAGGAATTCGACTCTTATGATGACCTATGTATGGTACCGATTGCGATTTCGTAATGGTCGGTTGGAGTATGAGAGGTGTAACTCATCTACTCAGGGCATAAATATGTTTGTAAAATGTAATCAGCAGTGTAGCATAACTGCTTAGGTTGAACCACGAGAAACAATGAATGATAATACATTGTTTATAGTGTTCTAGTTACATATCTAGTATACATGTTCTTCATATTCATTATTGTTATATGTCTTGTCATTCAATTAAGTTATAATTGAAATGATTGTTTAAAAAATGGTTGCTTCACTTAGTTTATAT